>CABEEJ010000100.1:173603-211572 GCA_901482245.1 Timema douglasi
TCTAAAATGCTTTTTTTTTTTTTAATAACCCCGGCGAGAGGTAGGTAAATTGATATTTAGTTTGGCATTAGTGGCTCAACTCAACTGATCTTTTCAAGTGGGCTCTAAAAGTATTTTCTGAAGAAAGTAGTCCCTCTCTTGAAGAATTGAATTGTTTAAGGTTACTTTGCAATAATATTTATCTTACATCGTAGATTTGGGTAGGTCAATCTAATTTTTAACATATATTGACCTCAAGAATATTAAGTAAAGTCCAATTTTCATGTTAGATAGTTATTTATTAGCACTGTGTATTACTACCCGTTCAGGTTGTACGCACTTACGCTAATGTGCAATGGTAGGGTGATTGTGAGATGAAATGAAGGACCTACAGTTTAACGTGGGTTCCAAACCACGGTGGAGGCCTGGCATTCCCCACATTCACAAGATGTCTTGTCAGAGGTGAAGGAAGGGTTTGGTAATCAGATAAAATCTGGGATTGAACCTCGGTACCCCAACACAAAAGTCCGACACCTTACCCCTAAACCACCAGGTCTCCCTAATTTTCATATGAAAGTCCTTTTAGAGAATACAAACTAATATTGCAGCCAAAATTGATAACATTTGACTAATTTATTAATGTTATATTTATAGGTATTTTTTAATATATAAAAATTGACAGCTGCATATCACATGATTTGACTTATGAATACGTGAATGTTTATTTGTCAGATAAGGCCTTACCTTTTAAAATTGAACTATAGACTAATCTATTTTATTCTTTGCCAAAAAGGCCTTAGCCCTTATGTTAAAATAAAATTAATATGTGACAAATTTAACTTATCTTGATTCAAAACGGGAAATTATGAGATTTTGATTACTCTTGGTGGGTATTCAGTAACATGGGTTGGCAACATTGGAGCAGGGAGGTGCAGTTTGTCGCAGTGCTGGGCTTGAGAGCAGCGAGACTATATGGCACGACGTAAGGAAGGGGGGTAACGGTGGACCAAGGGAGGAAAAGGGGGGCAATATACCCCCCCGACCTGACCTCTGCCACGTGGAAGCGCAGAAACCCAGGTTAGGCCTCTCATCGCCACAGCTAGCCCTTGAACTAGAAATGTTTGTCCCAGATAAATATATTTACAAGGTGGTGTCTCTATAGTAGCTTCACCATGGTAACAAATTCTTTTAGGGTTTCCACATCTGTGCGGGCTGGACACACAAAATGCACAAATCACGCTAATGGGCTAGAAGTGGTGAAGGTTTAGTTTTAGATGAATCTATCCGCATCCGCGCGAAAGGGGCGGGAAAAACTATTTAGGGAAAAATCTCGCTAGACCAATCCGATATTTGAGCCCGAAGCTATTATTATTATTATTAGCACCGCGTCTTACTACCCGTTCGGGTTATACGCACTTACGCTAATGTGTAGTGGTAGGGTGATTGTGAGATGAAATGGAGGACCTACAGTTTAACGTGGAATCCGAACCACGGTGGAGGCCTGTCATTCCACACATTCACAAGATGTCTTGTCAGAGGTGAAGGAAGGGTTTGGTAATCAGATAAATCTTTGCCTGGACCGAGGATTGAACCCCGGCCGCCATTATAGAAGTCTGACACCGTAACCACTAGACCGCCAGGTCACCTGGTAGCTATAGAATTATTAATAAAAGGAACAAACTTAAATGTTACATACAATTAAAACTTGATAGGTATAAACATATGAAGTAAACTATGCCTTAAAATATGAGGGAAGAACGACCATGGGCACGAAACGACTCCTGGTTGGCTCAGTGGTAAGAATATTATTTCATAAATGGTTAGCTGTCGAGACCGCTTCGGTCCTGAGTGTTGTTTGTTCAAACGTGTGTTTATCCATGTACAAAATCTAAACACTGATGTGTTAAATACAAACCAGGACATTGGCTTACTAGGTCACGGTTTCGATTCCCGTGTCCAGGTGTAATTTTTTTGATTTAAACAGTACGATATTTAGATGCGGCTACAGCTGTTCTTAACAACTATTTGGAAATTTAATCCGCTAGTTAAAGATATATATTTGATCCCATATTTATTGCAAGGAAACTTAACGAAATTGGACAGACTAATTTTCATGGCTGGACCCTAAGAAAACTTGGTATACGTTCTACCGACCCAAGGTTGTATACCAAAAGGGGTTAGAATTTTTGGCCCAATTTGGAGGTAGTATAAGACGATTCTCCCCACCAGTCATCAGATCATCTTCTTCCCCACACCCGCCTTGGTGGCGTAGTTGGCTAACGCGCTTGTCGTGTTGGAGCTCGACTGATGAGGACGGGGAGATCGAGGTTAGAATCTCGGTCGGATGAACTGAGGGTGGTTTTTCCTAAATGGTTTTCCACTCTCCCTCCACGCAAATGCGGGTTCACTTCCTCTAAAATCCATTAGCGTAATTAGTACTTAAAGCGTATAACCCGAACGGGTAGTAAGACGCGGTGCTAAATATTATTATTATTATTATTTCCCACCTCCCTTGTACTGCACTAAAGGCGAATCATCATCATCGATTGTTTCCAGCCCGTGGCCGGCTCAATTTAGTAAAATGCCTCCATCTTCCTCTATTCTTTCACCATTCTTCCTCCTTTAATTGCTTTTACTCTTCTTCCCTCACTAGCACACTTTCTGCTATCTGCTTCTTCTCTCTCTTTCTTAGCCTCCTTTGCGGTATTTTTTCCTACATACTTCGTTCCTATCATTTTCTTTAGCATCCTCTTCTTCTCCATCCTCATTAGCCTACATGCCCTTAACATCTATGTTTTTCTTCCTCTACTATTTCATCTACTCCCTGAACCTCCACTCTTTCCCGAGTAACTTAATTCCTAATCTTATATCTCCTCGTGACAGCTAACATGTTCCTCACAAACTTAATTCCCATGGCCTCCACTTTCCTTGTCTCTTTTACATTCATTGTCCATGTTTCTGCTGCATATGGGAAAATGGGTAAGAAGTTCGCTGTCTACAACACTTCCTTACGCTTCAAGGACACTTCTCTCCATAGCAGGTCTCTTACACATCTATAGAACAACACTTCCTTACGCTTCAAGGACACTTCTCTCCATAGTAGGTCTCTTACACATCTATAGAACACTTCTCCTTTCCATAGCAGGTCTCTTACACATCTATAGAACAACATTTCCTGACGCTTCAAGGACACTTCTCCTTTCCATAGCAGGTCTCTTACACATCTATAAAACAACACTTCCTTACACTTCAAGGACACTTCTCCTCTCCATAGCAGGTCTCTTACACATCTATAGAACAACACTTCCTGTCGCTTCAAGGACACTTCTCCTTTCCATAGTAGGTCTCTTACACATCTATAGAACAACACTTCCTGTCGCTTCAAGGACACTTCTCCTTTCCATAGCAGGTCTCTTACACATCTATAAGAACAACACTTCCTTACACTTCAAGGGCACTTCTCCTCTCCATAGCAGGTCTCTTACACATCTATAGAACAACACTTCCTGTCGCTTCAAGGACACTACTGCTTTCAATAGCAGGTCTCTTACACTTCTATAGAACAACACTTCCTGACGCTTCAAGGACACTTCTGCTTTCCATAGCAGGTCTCTTACACATCTATAGAACAACACTTCCTTACGCTTCAAGGATACTTCTCCTTTCCATAGCAGGTCTCTTACACATCTATAGAACAACACTTCCTGTCGCTTCAAGGACACTTCTCCTTTCCATAGCAGGTCTCTTACACATCTATAGAACAACACTGCCTGTCGCTTCAAGGACACTTCTGCTTTCAATAGCAGGTCTCTTACACATCTATAGAACAACACTTCCTTACACTTCAAGGACACTTCTGTTTTCCATAACAGGTCTCTTACACATCTATAGAACAACACTTCTCCTTTCCATAGCAGGTCTCTTACACATCTATATAACAACACTTCCTGTCGCTTCAAGGACACTTCTCCTTTCCATAGCAGGTATTTTACACATCTATAGAACAACACTTCCTGACGCTTCAAGGACACTTCTCCTCTCCATAGCAGGTCTCTTACACATCTATAGAACTACACTGCCTGTCGCTTCAAGGACACTTCTGCTTTCAATAGCAGGTCTCTTACACATCTATAGAACAACACTTCCTGACGCTTCAAGAGACACTTCTGCTTTCCATAGCATGTATTTTACACATATATAGAACACCACTTCCTTACGCTTCAAGGACACTTCTCCTTTCCATAGAAGGTCTCTTACACATCTATAGAACAAAACTTCCTTACGCTTCAAGGACACTTCTCCTTTCCATAGCAGGTCTCTTACACATCTATAGAACAACACTGCCTGTCGCTTCAAGGACACTTCTGCTTTCAATAGCAGGTCTCTTACACATCTATAGAACAACACTTCCTGACGCTTCAAGGACACTTCTGCTTTCCATAGCAGGTATTTTACACATCTATAGAACAACACTTCCTTACGATTCAAGGACACTTCTGCTTTCCATAGCAGGTCTCTTACATATCTATAGAACAACACTTCCTGTCGCTTAAGGACACTTCTCCTTTCCATAGCAGGTCTCTTACACATCTATAGAACAACACTTCTCTACACTTCAAGGACACTTCTCCTTTCCGTAGCAGGTCTCTTACACATCTATAGAACAACACTTCCTTACGCTTCAATGACACTTCTCCTTTCCATAGCAGGTCTCTTACACATCTATAGAACAACACTTCCTTTCGCTTCAAGGACACTTCTCCTTTCCATAGCAGGTCTCTTACACATCTATGGAACAACACTTCCTTACACTTCAAGGACACTTCTGCTTTCCATAACAGGTCTCTTACACATCTATACAACAACACTTCCTTACGCTTCAAGGACACTTCTCCTTTCCATAGCAGGTCTCTTACACATCTATAGAACAACCCTTCCTGACGCTTCAAGGACACGTCTCCTTTCCATAGCAGGTCTCTTATACATTTAGAGAACAACTCTCACTAAAGGCGAGTGCTGGTTGTTAATTGAATCGAATCTGTAGCAGTTGAACGCGCAAGCGCATTAGTAGTTGATCGCAAGAATAAACGCGGAGTTCTGGTGGAGCAAAGAGAAATAGTTTTTTTCCCCCGGATTTGGCTGTGGTCAGTGAACCCCAAGTACGTCAGACAGTTAATTTGGGTGTCCCTGTTCTAAAAATGTTGTTGTTCTCAATGTACACCTAACCTACAATAACTTGTATTAAATATTAAAATAAAAATAAAAAACGGGGTTGGGGAGGCTATGACCAGATATCACCTTTCCACTGTGTACCCTAGAAAAGGAATGGCCTGCTAAAGAGTATCTTTAAATTGTTTTGCAAGTAAAATATAAACTAAAAAAAGTCCTGGTTAGAAAATAAAACTAAGAATTAAAGACAAAGTTCATTCAGAAGATGTAAAAAATTGTTTAAAAAAACTAATTTAAAACAAATTGTTTGTTGTGAAAGTTTTGGATGACATACATTGTACCTATTTTCACAAGACCTACATTTTAAAAGCTATTACTTTAGGTCTTATAAAATTAGGTACAGTGAAGTTAGATCTTGTGAAGTTAGGTTTTATAAAGTTTAGGTCTACTGCCTTTAGGTCCACTGCCTGTTTGAACCGTTAAGGATATTTTGAAGTAATCTATGAAAAATTAATCTTGGGTCTAGTGAAGTTAGGAGCCATAAAATTAGGTGCAAGGGAGTTAGGTCTTTTATTATTATTAGCACCGCGTCTTACTACCCATTCAGGCTATACGCAATTACGCTAATGTATAATGGTGGGGTGATTGTGGAGATGAAACAAAGGACCTACAGTTTAACGTGGAATCCGAACCACGGTGGAAGCCTGGCATTCCACACATTCACAAGTTGTGATTAATACACGTCTTGAGATTAATACACGTCTTGTCAGAGGTGAAGGAGGGGTTTGGTAATCAGATAAATCTGTGCCGGGACCGAGGATTGAACCCCGGACCCAAGCACAGAAGTCAGACACCTTACCCTTAGACCACCAGATCACCTTTAGGTCTTATAATTTTTGGTCTACTGCCGCATGTCCAAAGTCTTGACTACCAAAAGTGACAATAAATCAACATATTGTCGTGCAAATCATGAGGTTTGACGAATGTTATACATGAGAGCAGATCTGATAGCTTTTGATAGCTCTTAGCTACCACCACTACTGTGGCGAATATACTATAACCATTCGTAGGTGACCTGGTGGTCTAGGGGTAAGGTGTCGGACTTCTGTGCTGGCGGCCGGGGTTCAATCCTCCGTCCCAGCATAGATTTATTTGATTACCAAACCCTTCCTTCACCTCTGACAAGACATCTTGTGAATGTGGGGAATGCCAGGCCTCCAACGTGGTTCGGATTCCACGTTAAACTGTAGGTCCTCCATTTCATCTCACAACCACCCTACCATTAAACATTAGCGTAAGTGCGTATAACCCGAACGGATAGTAAGACGCGGTGCTAATAATAATAATAGTAATAATAATATAACCATTCCTCGCACCCCAGTACAAGCAATCAAGTGTTACTGTTTCATTAGCACCACGTCTAACTACCTGTTCAGATTATACACATATCTACTAATTACGCTAATGTGTTAAGGATGATGAAGGTTGAATTTAGAGGTAATGTACTATAATTTGTGTGCAGAAAGATTGAAAAAGCATTTTGAAAAAAAAAAACCACCCTTAGTACACCCTACCAAGAATAGACCTTGATCTCCCCGTCATTGGTAATCTAATCTACCGAAAGAGTAGCGCGTTAGACCAAGCGGCCATCGAAATTGTTTATAATATTATTGGTATCTCTACCCATTTAGAGAATTATAATAAAAGCGTATAGCCTGAATGGGTAGTAAGACGCGTTGATAAACAAACAAAATAAAATAATTTAATAGAAGCTATTTTTTGAGCGCGCGTTAAAATAATCTCGGAGACAGCCTTGGGTGCGGTCGACTTTGATCATTCGTGCTGAAGGGTCCACTGGGAGTTTGAGACAGCGCCAAAATAAAAAATAAAATAAAACCCCGACCTATTGTTCAACATTTTAATTTAAGTCCCCGTCTAACTTGTTGGCAAGTTTGGTTCTCATGAAAGAGTGTGTTAAGTTTTATTATTCGGTAAACGAGGTATTCTATATTTGATTTAGTCTATTATAGGATACTTACTTCCATTAAGGGGACATCCATAAACCACGAAACGCTTTTTCTTACCTTTTAAGACCCTCCTCTTCTCCCATGTAGCTTACAAGTAGATATTTAGCCTAATCCCTTCTCCCTCCAATCTGTTTTACGTAGATTTCCCATCAATAGGTGAATGTAACTATTACATAAGGACTATCATTCTTTACCATTTTCCTTTTTCTCTCCTTTTGTGTTTTTTTTTATTGTTTTCTCTTTTAGGAAGTTGCGTTGCGCCTTTCAGACTCCTCCCTGATGAGTTCCGATAGAATGAAACCTAGGTCGGGGGATTGAGCGGTGACGATTAATTTTCTTTAAGAGGCAACCATTACCTCTTTGTCCATTGGCAGCAGTGTAAAGTGTGAACTGTGTTCTTCTTTTCATTGTAAAAGCCATATTGTATTCGTCCCCCTTTTATATGTTTCTATCCACTTTTCCTATACCTTCTTCCAAATATAATATAAGGACTCTTTTGTGACACTAAAACGGGAGACTAATATTTAAGGTGGGGGATGAAGGGTACGCGAGAAAAGGTCAGTATTTTTGCGGTTTTTTTATAGCAAAACTTTTTTTGGTCAAAATAAATTAAGATATTGCTTCTATAAAAACAGAATTTAGTTTTCTTTGCACAGTGATATCAACAGAGGTTGATGAAATTCCAGGACAGTCTTGATGCGAAAAAAATTAAACTATATGTGTATAAAAGCAATATTTGATTTCTTTTGACAAAAAAAAAGTGCTATAAAATGTGCAAAAGCACTAATCTTTTCTAACGTTCCCTATACTTCCACCTTAATACTACTCATAATACATTTTAAATCGTTAATATAGATTATTTCAAAGCATTTTATAACAATACGCGATTATGTTTATCTTTGGTTTGATTGCACATACCGTATTTGAAAAACAAACGGCCCTTTTAAAATTACCTGAATTTTCAACACCGTACATATTGAGAAGTTATTTATAAGTATGTTTATTAACTGTGAAAACAAGAACAATATCTTCAACATTATAGTTTAAGTATAAAATGTGTGTTATATAACACTGTGATATATATATACCCCCCCTACCCCTCAGTCACACATGTCACCATGAAGAAATTAGGACATCCCTCCCCCACCCCCAACCCCCACTCTTTAAACTGCGCTACGTGGTGAATGGATGATCCCTAAAGGGTTCGCCAACCTTAGCGCTAAGATGCGTTGAAAACGTTTAATAAATCCAAGTTATGAAATAAGGTTTAGTATGCGTATGGCATTACTGACCGGGAGGTACATGACGTCCAAATTTTGTCGCCTGTATGTAGACTATTTGCCGCTCTAATAGCACAAAGCGTTACCATGCGTACACTTATGGAGGTTGTCTACACGTCGTACCCGAAATTAGATGATGTGATAGTGAAAATGGAGGAGCGGGCCAGTAGGAGTCTTTAACCTAACTTAGGCCTAATTTACCAACCCCTTGTGACCGTTGGGGTAGTTCCCCCCAAGAGAAAAATACCCAAGGTACGAGCAAGGAATCGAACTCGGGACCCCTAGATTCGTAGCCAGGTGCACTGACCACTACACCATGACGTCGGAAGGAGCATATGTAAGTAAGACCATCCCAGCCTCCATGGTCAACAATTGTTCCACATTCCCTTCACGACAATGCATTTCAACCCCAACAAATATATATTAAAGAGCTAGTATTAAAGATATGGTCCTAGACCGTAACTCTGTCGGTAGTGTGACTGTCTACTGAGATAAGGGTCTTTAGTCCGATTCCCGGCATGGCTGAAAAATTAATAATAGGTGAAATGTGAATTTACCCTCTCAGTGTGATCATCAGTAGCGGATTTAGGCTTAGGCCCGGGCCTAGGGCGGCAAATTTTGAGGGGCGCCAAAAATTTTAATCGAAATAATTTATATTTTAATTACAAGCAATTTATTATTAATTCTATATTTAATTGTTATGTTAAAAAAATTAATGTTTAATTTATACCTGAATTAGATTTCTTATTATTGTTGTTATTATTTTCATTATTTTATACACACACATATATGTATATATATATATATATATATATATATATATACTGTTACAAAAAAAAGGGCACCATATCGTCTCGGGCCTAGGGCGTTCTCAAACCTAAATCCGCTACTGGTGATCATTTAACAGCCGGAGGCTGGATGTCGTGTCTGTTTTAGATTTATGGTGATCTATAGGTCGTGGGATGATATAAACAGTCGGTTCAGAAATTGCTCGTTAAACATCAACACACACACACACAGACACACACACGTGTTATAGAGATTATAATGTAAAGGTCGACCAATGGCCGAGAATGAGATTTTTTATACCCTCAGTAGTTTCCCAGCTCTTACGACGACTCTAGACATTGTCAGATTCAGATAGGAAGAAACTTTCTTTGCGGTCATAAATATTTAAAAACTATGTTAATATGTTCATACGTCAAGTTATATGACCTGTAAATGTCACTTTTTGATAGATACTACTAATCCCAAAACCAATAATAATAATAATAATAAACACTATTCATTGTAACCACAATATAGGTTTTTTTCCTTTTATTATCATTATTATTATTTAGCACCGCGTCATACTACCCGTTCGGGTTATACGCTTTAAGTACTAATTACGCTAATGGATTAGAAATTGGTAAGGTTGAATTAGAGGAAGTGAACCCGTATTTGCGTGGAGGGAGAGTGGAAAACCATTTAGGTAAAACCACCCCCAGTTCACCCGACCGAGATTCGAGCCTCGATCTCCCCGTCCTCAGCAGTTGAGCTCAACACGACTAGCGCGTTAGCCAACTACGCCACCGAGGCGAGTTTTTTTCCTCCTAAAAACGAATGTAGACTAGATGGTTTTGTCCGGCTACTTAAATTCATATTGAGAGCTTAGCGGTCAAAATTTATCATTTTAGATAGGTATACAAATATTAACTAAACACCATTAATCTACACTACACATTAAACTAGCACAACTTTGAATTTAAACTTAACATTATTTAAAACATGCACTCTCCAGATACGCTGTTATTTGTCGCTTTTTATATTTTATCAAACTGCAAGCTAGGGGGTTGATAGGTATATTCCTCCCCCACTTGCTGGATCCACCCTTTAATTCCTCTTTCTTTATAGACTTATTCGTCGTGTGTATTCATTCAGAACTTTGATTCAAATAGTTTCAAGTTGAAAAGTTTTGCTGTTTCCTAGTCTCAAAGACTTGCCCTTTTCAACACTTTCTCTACACTCACTAACTTTTCTAATAATTTTGTCTTATTATTATTATTATTATTATTATTATTAGCACCGCGTCTTACTACCCGTTCGGGTTATACGCACTTACGCTAATGTGTAATGGTAGGGTGATTGCGAGATGAAATGAAGGACCTACAGTTTAACGTGGAATCCGAACCACGGTGGAGGCCTGGCATTCCCCACATTCACAAGATGTCTTGTCAGGGGTGAAGGAAGGGTTTGGTAATCAGATAAATCTTTGCCGCGACCGAGGATTGAACCCCGGCCGCCAGCACAGAAGTCTGATACCTTACCCCTAAACCACCAGGTCACCAACTTTTCTAGTCATTTTGTCTTATTATAAATCAACTTGTTGCCTGGACAATGTACAGAATCACAAAATATCTGTAAAATATATATTTTAATATAAGAATGGTGGCAGGGAATAGTTTTATATATATTCTTATTGCTTTATTTTGATATTACCCGCTTCGGTGGCCGCATAGTCTAACACGTTACTCACGCGATTGACTAGTCTACCGATGGTGGGGAAATCGGGGTTCGAATCTCGGTTGGGTGTACCGAGGGTGGTTTTTCCAAAATGGTTTTCCACTCTCCCTCCACACGGGTGCGTATATATTTCCTATCAACATAATCTCCATAATCCCTAAAACCATTAGCGTGATTAGTACAAAAGCGTAACGGGTAGTATACGTGGTGCTAAAAAAAAGTTCTAACTTGTTTTTAAACCATAAGTAAAAAAAAGACAACTTTTGGGAGGGGTGCGGGGTCTAACACCCCTCCCTCCCCCCAGCTACAGCTTTGCAAACACGCCTTTTCAGATGACATTCGATAAGAATGATTGTGTAAATGAGACGCGATGGTCGGACAGGTTTTTTTGTGTAGACCACTATTTTCTAGAAATCCTTAGCATAATTAAGACTTCCAAGAACCTAGAAAGAATTGTTCAAAGTATTTTTTACACTTTAAATTAACTATATTTTATTTCATACCAGTACTTTTTCTCAGCAGGCTTGTGTATATATAATACATATAATACTTTAATAACACTAATAAAATAATAAACTGTTTGCATTTTTTAAAAGTCCTTCCTATGAAAATTTGACCATATATCTAACAAAACCCACCACTTTGGCTGTATTATTAAGAAGTCTACTACTCCTGTGAAAGATAGGTTAGACTGGTTTGTTACGAATCTCGGGGATCCTTGGTTCGAAATTAGAAGGTGGAAATAAAAGCAATACGATAAAGTGTGTACGTGTTTTTATCATATTTGCAATTATTAACCAGGGTTGGCTGTGAAAATATATTAGTAGGCATATTATCTTAGGTTGAGCTAGTTTGTGGGTCACGTGATATTTCAAAGTTTCCTACATTTTATTACTTTAAAAAACGTTTTGTTCTAAAATTAACTCGTGTGAAGTAATGAAATTTGTGTTTACAACGCGGTCATTTGACCTTGATGGGAGACTATATGCAGTCATTACGCAACACACTATTTCAAAGGGCGGGAGAGGGAAGGAAGGGTTAGTTAAGACGTGTGTGTATAAGTGCTTTACTTTTAAGCTGTAGTTTAATTTTCATTGCAACAGCCAGAAAATACCATAATATATTTTTACAACCAACATTGATAACATTAACTATTTTATAATTTTATTTTATAGCTATTGATATTATCTTTGAAAAGTGACAGCTATGCATCACATAATTTAACGTATGAATACGTGAAAGTTAATTTAATAGATTTTTCAGTTATCAGATAAAACTCTTGCTTTTGAAAATGGGACTGTTACTAAAACCCACTATTTAAAGCTCACAGTTAAATGTCCCAAACCCATAAAATGTATTTGTTTTTTTTTGTGAGATTCAGGTTTCTTGGGGGAGGGTGGCGGGTTTCCAGACAATTATAACTATGTTACCCTCCCCCCCCCCTCCGGATTTCATGTTTCTTGCAACCTCGTATTTAGGTGGGGGTTTTTACATATAAAAAAGCACGTTAAATATATACCTCACTAAAACAAACCAAATCAATGATATTTTAAATATTGAACTACTAAGGATAGGAGACAATAGCTTGAATGAAACTTACATTTCCTTTTTGGAGAACAACTTGGTCTTGTTCATTTATCACGAGAGATTAATTAAAATAAGCTATTTGAAGGAATTTTTACTGACAAACTTAACGGTACAACCCCGTTACGGTTCTTTACGTACAATCGGATAAACTAAAACGACCTATAAGACCAGTGGTTCTCAAACTCTTTAAGGCCAACACTCCCTTGGTTCCAGGAAGAATACATCCTTACTGTCTCCTAACCCTAAACTATAAAAAGGATGATTAAGTAGGGGAACAGTTTACGTTAATCGTTATAGCAACATACAAAATATTTAATGATATATTTATTTTAATCAAATTAAAGCTTTTTGACGTATTTTTTTTTCTAAATTATCAACTTTATCCAGTGATAGCAAAAAATCAAAATTCTAATAATCATTTAATTAATAAGTCTTAATATACCACATTGACACATTTCGTAGCTACTTCACTAATAATGCATTTTTAAAGCTATGGAAGGGTTTTATGAAGTAAGAGAAGTTCTCCAATGTCTGGTTTAAGAGTCCGTCTAAATACACTGGTAACACTTAACTTAGGTAGTTAACACAACTCGATCTAGACGTCACATCGTGGTGCGGCTTTCTGTATTCTACTTTAAAAACCAATGGAATTAAGATCAGTGAATCCTTTCAACAATATTAAAAAAAATACAACTAAGTAAAATGACTATTTTAAAACTAAACAACTTTTAAACTGGAATCAATTTCATTGTCAAATGAAGGATGCAGGAAACTGCACTTCGATACGATTTCTAGTTTAGGTGTAAACTTGCATCTAATATCGCGATTAATTGGGAATGAAGTAGGCTCTAAGGTCAATGATAAAAAAAAAAGGTTTAAGACTCACATCTGTCAAAACCGACAGCTGCAGATTTATATAGTCGGATACCTACACCTGCGCGCTCTAAACACACTGGATTTCCCGTGATGAGGTCAAGGTTTCGATTATCGGTAGTCAGCACCGAGGATGGATGTTTTCACCCTATCTTCATGTTAATGCGGGTGCAATTCCTCTAATATAGCCTCTCATCTTTATAATTTGTATCAAGCCTTTGAGTTTAACCTTTTTTTCTCTCTCTAATATCCTATTAGGTTTTTCCAATGACTATCTTACTATAGTTTAAGTATAAAAGACCGTTCAGAAAATATAAACTTTTTTTTTGCGGACAACAATGATAATTATTATTATTATTATCACAGCGTCTTACTACCCATTCGGGCTGTACGCACTTACGCTAATGTGTAATGGTAGGGTGATTGTGAGATGAAATGGAGGACATACAGTTTAACGTGGGATCCGAACCATGGTGGAGACCTGGTATTCCACACATTCACAAGTTGTGATTAATACACGTCTTGTAAGAGGTGAAGAAAGGGTTTGGTAATCAGATAAATCTGTGCCGGGACCGAGGATTGAACCCCGGCCGCCAGCACAGAAGTCCGACACCTTACCCCTAAACTACCAGGTCACCTAACAATGATATTTTACTGATTTATTAGTGATATTTTGTAGATATTAATAATCTCTTTTAACAAAAATTACGTGAAAGTTTATCTCGTAACTTTTCTGTCAAATAGGGCTCCGTTTTATGTCAATGTAGCGATATTAACGAGGAAGTAATCCACTTGCCTGTTTATCAGTCTTCTTGCGGCCAGCCAGCAGTTGAGTGATCACTTTGTCCACATCAAGCACTTGTTTGAACATCATATTCCAAGCAAAGATACTTAAAAGGTCTAAGGTATCTATTTTTTTTAATAATTAAACTTGTTACGTCAAGAACAAACAAATAGATATAACATTACAAAGTATCAAATAGTATCTTTTTTTATTATTATTTATAGTTCCAAAACTTTACAAAGTAAAATTGAAAAACATTGAACACTAGCCTTGACATTTCGTCACACAGAAGACAACCTAAAGAGATAAAACATGTTTTCTTAACGGTCACGAACAGAAGACAAAAGGGACAACCCCTTGTCTGAAAACCAATATGTTTATGTATGAACAATTGCTAAGGTTAGATTCTGTCAGTCTTTTTTTTTCCTAGACGATCTTTGGGTTACGGACGTATCTCTGTTGGACAGAGGCGACACACACACACTGAAGTCACCCTTTGACGCCGCCTCGGCGCTAGCTACCCCCCTTTTCTCGAGAAGCTCCTCTTGCGCGCATGCGTCGAGTCGCACGCCATCTCGGCATCGCAAGCGCACAACACAGACAGAGTTAAGGCATTCACTGATATTTATAACATACGAATTAATACAGTAAGAATGGTTTAAGGACAGTTTGGAAAATACACACCTTAAAAAAAAGATATATATATATAGTGAAAGCTGAAAATTCCATGTTAGCATGAACAAATTTGACTAATTGTAAAGTGTGGCCACAAAATTTAACAGGAACAAAAGTATTTATAGACTTTTTATCTGCATATGGAAAAAAATCAATTTTGATCAAATAATTAAGTTTAGAATGCGAAATATAAGGTAGTTTATCAGCATTAATAAATGTTGGGGGATGCACTCAAAAATAAATGAAAATAAGTATTTGGATAAGCTGTAATTAATACATATCTTTCCTTATCCTAACCGAGTACGAAATTCCGTGATTTCGACAGTTTTTAAGTCCTCACACATGTACAGATATTTCCTGGTTGTGGCCATCCTGATTTTAGAAAAATATTTGACTGTCGGATACTGTTATTCCTACCGTATTGGTACCTGTAATTATCTATACAATTTTATTTAATCAACTGGTATAATCTATAGAAAATACAAGTTGAGAGCTGTTTACGTATATTCCAGGGATAGTAAGCATAGTTAGAAACATTTTTCTCGTGTTTCGGTTAAATAACTAGCCTAGCTAATTAATTATTAATGGTGTAGGCAATTCCACGGCACTTATTTTATAACTTTAGGATAACTCTTTTACTTGAGAAATTAATACTCTTTACAATTTATCAGTATCATAACAATAATTATCTATGTACAATTACATCATTTTCCAAATATAATTGGAGTGAGGGGAGGGGGGGGGGAAAGACAAAAATAGAGTTACACCTAGCCCTTACCATAAAAAAGACCTGTCCAGTGCGTTTGGAACTTGTGTTATGAAAGGCACAGTTTTAACAGTAGTGGCGCGTGAAATGTTGCTAGGATATGTAGAGCGTCATAAGACTATACTTAGTTAGGGGGAGCTAAGAATGGAGGGTGCCGTCCTTGTGATCTACCCCAGTGTGTCGAGTAATATATTATGTTTTTCTCCCTATAAAATCTTTTGAGCCATATCTGGGGAATATGTACATTCTCCATAGTCTTCAAAATTCTTGCCAAATTCACTTCTTTATCGTTGATAGCCCACAGAATCATTTCTGACAGAAGCCTGGTGTATTGACTGAAGTTTATACTAAAATATTTACTCAACTGGTTTTAGATGCATGTAATTACATACGCCATCACTATCTCGTTATGGCTGTCACTGTCCCGTAGCGAACATCACTGTCCCATAGTATTCGTCGTCACTGTCCTGTAACGGCCATCAGTGTACCGTAGTGTCCGTCACTGTCCCGTAGCGGCCATCAGTGTACCATAGTGTCCGTCACTGTCCCGTAGCGGCCATCAGTGTACCGTAGTGTCCGTCATTGTCCCGTAGTGACAATCACTGTCCCATAGTAGTCGTCGTCACTGTCCCGTAGCGGCCATCGGTGTACCGTAGTAGTCATCACTGTACCGTAGTAGTCATCAATGTCCCGTAGTAGTCATCACTGTCCCGTAGCGGCCATCACTGTACCGTAGTAGTTATCACTGTCCCGTAGCGACCATCACTTTACCGTAGTAGTCGTCGTCACTGTCCTGTAGTAGTCATCGTAGTCACTGTCCCGTAGCGACCATCACTGTACCGTAGTAGTCGTCACTGTCCCATAGTGGCAGTCAAGATACTGTTGTGTCCGTCACTGTCGCATGTTGGTTGTAAAGCATTATACACGTTTTAAGATGTTCTCCTCTATGCTTTCGTCTAGTCCAGTCTATGTATAGGTTTATAAACACAGTCATTTCCCTGATATGGCCCAATAACTAGTTGCAAAGCAGCCATCTATAATTTAATTGAATGAAAACCCAGACACGGGGATTAGATATCAGGACAGATCCCGTCGATTATAAACACATGTGCATGTAGCCCGAACGGGTGGTGAGACGCAGTGCTAACAGTAATAATAATACTATAAACACATCAGTTGGTGATACACATTAGTTAAAACAAGATACAACTTCATATCCTAAGCCAATGTTCAGAAATTGGCCGCTATTGTTAGCTAAACATGAATAGAAAAATAAAGCTTGCATGATTTCAGTAATGATAATGGAATAAGATTAGTAACTTATTTGGCGACAACAAATAACCCGATTTTGAAAAGTATTTGCTTCAAGGATAGAGATATTAATATATTTATATACTTGGACCTTAATCAGATGGGAATACAAATAATCAAATAGATCACTTGTTTATATAGAAAAATCGTCCTACAAGCTTACTCAAGGTCAGGTCATACAGGGGCGTAGATTGCGATTCAGACGACTACTTGGTAGTAGCAAAATTTAAAAAAGAAGGTACGTGTATAGTAACAAAAAAAGGAATATATATCGGATAAGATAGTAAGGTATGATGTAGAGAAACTTATAAAGAGATGGAGAGCTTAACAATAATCTTGAACTGTGTTTAGGGTACTTATTGGCAAACCCAATGGGAAGACCTAGACGCAGATGGGGGAATTACATTATTATGGTCCTGAAAAAAATTAGGGTGTAATGAAATGGACTAGATAGAACTATCTCAATATAGGTATAGGGTGTAATGAGGTGGACAGGATAGAACTATCTCAATATAGGTATAGGGTGTAATGAGGTGGACAGGATAGAACTAGCTAAAGATAGGGATAGGGTGTAATAAGGTGGACAGGATAGAACTAGTTCAAGATAGGGATAGAGTGTAATAAGGTGGACAGGATAGAACTAGCTAAAGATAGGGATAGAGTGTAATAAGGTGGACAGGATAGAACTAGTTCAAGATAGGGATAGAGTGTAATAAGGTGGACAGGATAGAACTAGCTAAAGATAGGGATAGGGTGTAATAAGGTGGACAGGATAGAACTAGTTCAAGATAGGAATAGAGTGTAATAAGGTGGACAGGATAGAACTAGCTAAAGATAGGGATAGGGTGTAATAAGGTGGACAGGATAGAACTAGTTCAAGATAGGGATAGAGTGTAATAAGGTGGACAGGATAGAACTAGCTAAAGATAGGGATAGGGTGTAATAAGGTGGACAGGATAGAACTAGTTCAAGATAGGAATAGGCTGTAATGAGGTGGCCTGTATAGAACTAGCTCAAGATAGGGATAGGCTGTAATGAGGTGACCTGTATAGAACTAGCTCAGGATAGGGATAGGCTGTAATGAGGTGGCCTGGATGGAACTAGCTCAAGATAGGGATAGGGTTTAATGAGGTGGATAGGATTGAACTAGCTCAAGGTAGGAATAGGGTGTAATAAGGTGGACAGGATAGAACTAGTTCAAGATAGGGATAGAGTGTAATGAGGTGGACAGGATATAGCTAGCTCAAGATAGGGATAGGCTGTAATGAGGTGACCTGGATATAGCTAGCTCAAGATAGAGATAGGTGGTGTACTTTTGTAAGTGTAGAAATGAAATGACATAGAGTAGGTAAGATTAACATGACCTTTTAGATTATTCTTTCTGTTTAGCACATATTTCAATTTATTTATATTTGCCAAATGGTTTAATGGCAAAATTAAGTTTAGTTGTTTGTAGCTCTTATTACCAGTTCTATCCGCAATCCAGGATGGTATCATATCTTTTACCATGATAATATCAATGTGGGTATACGCCTACCCTCGGGGTCTACCTATATAAATTTTATACTGCGTGTGTGTACCCACATTTGCATGGAGGGAGAGTGGAAAATCATTAAAGGGGAAATAACCGTCCATCAGTAAACCCGACCGGAATCTTAGCCCCGATCTCCCCGTCGTCAGCCTATTGCAAGTGTGACGGCTTAGACCAGTGTGATCCAACTGGCGGCTTGAGAGCCATATGCCTCCCGCGCTCACTAAAAATGTGTCCCTCACAGTATCCTAGATGAGGAATTAAAGGGAGACCATAGGTGGCAGATGTGAGATAACTAATGATTCACATATAAATATGTATTAATATATATTTATAATCTAAGTTGTCTTGTGGAAGTGTGTGTTTGTGTATATTTCACTATACATTTTTAGGAGATTAATAAACCTAATTTTTTTTGGCAGATGAAACACTTTTGAACAAACCTGATCTTAGATCATAAGGGTAACACCAAGAGGGGGGAAGGGGGGGGGTGAAACATTATACAAAGAGAGGCTCAAGATCTACTACCCTGGCAACATTACCTCGCTCCACCACTGGAGTTTACAGTAATGATTATCAGCAGAAAAGGCACCTCGGTAGGACTATATAATCACCACAAGCTATATATTTATTTATTTAATTATTTACTAAGCTAATATAGATTATTTTTATCATTTTCAGATAGAACTAGTCACAATGGTTCTCAATTATTTATTTATTTAGCTCAAGGCACACTGAACATACTAGTTGTCAACATGTCGGACATGTCATGTGCGTGCAAAGGAAGAATACTATCAGTTGAACAAGAAATGTGTGTATATGTGTCCTATACTCGTACTACGAATTAAAATGTTTTGTAAGAAATTACAAGATAGAGTTCTTCATTAATTACTTAACTCTTTGATTATAATACATTAAATTCTCTAGAAAATAAATTTATTATAATATTTCCTAACATTTTTCACTTATCTATTTTTTTAATTTATAATGAATGAATCTATTTTATTTATCAACAATGGCATTATGTCGATAATTTCACGCCACACCAAGTGAATTTCAAGGCACACACGTTGAGAACCACTGAAATTGTGTACGATACTTATGAAAAAAATGCAAAAATAAGGAACAATTATTTAGGTACTATGTTAATCAAGTTAAAACAATAAATCTTATCTGTAAGGTAACTAAAGATCACTAATGAAAACTTTACAGCAGTATTGATTTGTACACACAGTTAAAACACATTTAAAATTGACAACAAACACACAAAAACTTCTCTCTATCTCTCTCTCTCTCACACACACACACACATAAAATCGGTCTTATAAAATAATATATTTTTATGAAAACAATTTGCATATATATTTAACCTGCTTCAATACCTAACGAGGTATGAATAGTATTTGGACTAGATATGTTTTTATTTGACCCTCATACGGATTCAGGCACATGATAAATATTTGTTTTATTACAAGGTTTTAAAATGGGTTTGATTTTAAAACATTGACCTAGAATAAATGATTGAAACTAAGCTATGCATGTACAAAACTAAACAATGTCATAAAAATCATTTCAGCCTGCAGAATTTACAATTATTTTTAACTAAAAATACATTATATATACCAATTGATACTAAGGTATTCAGTAAAGGTAGTTTTGAACAGTTAAGGCACTGTAACAAATAACGTTTCATCGAATATTAAAAAAATTATTTGAATAAGTAAACTATTTATAGCATTGATAATATATCGACTTATCAGCTTATTATAAACCTAACGTATGTAAAATTCAAAACACAAATAACGCCATATATTCAAATAAAAATTAAAGATTTAAAGTAAATTAAAAGATAGATAGCTCGCACACTCCATTCACCCTGAAAGGTAACATGCTTACCTTGATTGGTTTCACTATGGTGTAGTTTATGAGATAGGACCATATCGTAATCGGTCAAGGTAAGGATGCTAGCTTTAGGTAAACAGAGTGATCATTGTAGAAAGCCTACTTATAAAAATAACTAGTTTTGTTCTTCATGGCGAGTATATGCATGGCTGACAATCGAGGGTATTTTGGTTTTAAAGCTGAAACCACTTTCTTCAATTGACATCATGCCCGTGTGTGATATGTTTTAAGTGAATATGCCACCTGCAACTGTGGACGAAGAGTCAATCGAAGACGGGACTGTGCCAACCCGCTCTTGGACGGTTACTTGGAGGCTCTGTGCATACCACTTGGCACGGATGGGTTCAGGGGAGACCTTGATCGAACAGGAGGCAGATTATAGGATTCCGACGTAGGGCGTTCGGGCTCCTCGAGGTATGTCGATCCTCTGTTCGGCGAAGGCGTCATCCTAGATTGCCGACGAACCACCGCCGGAGAGGAGGATCGCGGCAGTCTGGTTATAGACCCAGACAAGGGCTGCGACAGCGGGTAGCCCGACGGGAGGGTCGACGAGACGTTGTACTCCGACCTTTCAGGGGTACCAGGCGCGAGGGATGGCAGAGACGCACCTTCGGGCCTCAACTGAGGAGGGTAGCGCAGCATCGGGACGACCTCTGGTTCGGGCGCCATCTTGTTGGTGTTGTTGGCGACGTCATTCTCCAGGATAGTGTGAAAGCCCGGCATGGTTTGGTTGCTGCTGTACAACTGCTGGCTCGGGTACCCCATCAACTGTTGGTGCCGCCGCTGGAGTGTCAGTTGAGACAGTTGTCTGTGACGCTCCTCCGACGGCGGTAGCGTCTCGCACAGGTCTATGCGACTCTGAGTCTCACTGAAACGGGGGTTCCTTAGCTTGCGAACCAGAAACACTACGACCAACGTGAGAATTCCTCCTAAAACGAAAGCTCCTGCTAATGTCAAGTAAAAATACCAAGGAACAGAGGTAAACGAGAGTTGCTGGACGGATCCTTTAAACAAAGTTGAAGGTGAGCAAAGACGGTCGATTTCACAATTGAGGCCCTTGAGTTCTCCCAAGAGTGTTTTCTTTTGATTATTGTTTTCGTCAATACACGTGGCCAGAAGGCGAATACCTCTATTCACGTTCCAAGTCCAAATTTCGAACATGTTACAGTCACAGAGTAGGGGGTTATCGTTTATACTAAAGTATTTTAAGTTGTTCAAAGGACATACCATGTCCACGCTTAAAGCTCTCAAATCATTGCTTGACAGATTTAAATCGGTTAGATTTTTCAACTCACCGAACACTTGATTCAGTAACACGTGTATGTGATTCGAATGAGCATCTAAAATCTGCAAGCTATTCAGTGGACGGAAGAGACCAACTCCGAAAGTTGTAAGGCGGTTGTTGAAAACGAGCAGACGCTCAAGTTTTCTCTGTTCCGAAAACAATTTAAGATCTAAAATCGACAACTGGTTATTTGATATGTCTAAAGTTTTTAACATTTTTAAATGTGTTAGCACATCAGCATTCAACGCAGACAGAGAATTGTTCGACAAATATAAATGTTTCAAATGAGATACGGCAGAAAATATACCACTCTTGATTTCTTTAAGGCTGTTATTGCTTGTGATGAACTCTTCTAGGTTGGGGAGACCTTGTAACAACTTCATCGGCAAGGACGTGATGCCACACGAAGAAAGGTCTAAAGATTTGATAGCGGCATTCAAAAAAGGTTTATCCGACGATAAATCTAAACTGTTCCCTCTCAAATTGAGAACCTCTAGATTGACGTTTTCTTCAAACGTCTCTGGACTAAGATGCGTGAGTTTATTTTCACTTAAATCCAGAAACGTCAGGTGAGGCAACCCTAGAAAGGCACCAGGCTCGATCGCCCTCATGTTATTGTGACTAAGTATTATCGTTCTTAGATTCGGAGCTCCAGCTTTAACGAAACCTTCGTTCCTCATCACAGTTATGCTGTTGTTGGACAAGTTCAATTTCTGGATGTCGCTCTCCAAATGGGATGGCAGTTCTTGGAGCCTGCAAGAGGACAGGTCTGTTTTTAACCGCGCACTGTTAGCAGAACTTGAGCAGTTGCTGGCAAAAACCGACGCGCCGACCAGCACTTGGAGTATGACGATCAATAGCAGCATTTTAGCTGCTCCGATCATCTTCGGGCTGATTTCCCACCTGAAAAGAAAAAATCATCGGGCTTATATTAAGGTATTTGTATTGCAGCATTTAGGGTGATATACTAAAAATTCAAGAGAGTAATGCACTGCCGGGTCCCGGCAAATATTTCGGTTTGAATTCATCTAAACAATTTTCAAATACATAATTAATACGATAGTGAATTAAAATTTAATGTTTTGTTTGATCATAATATATATTCTAGACTGGCTAATTTATCAATTGATATCCTTAGACGATAACATAGTTAAATAATGAAACAAATAGCCGAAACTATTGTTAATGCATTTTAGTAGGGATAGTCCCTCATAGATATCATATTCTGAAAATTTAAAAATGACACCTGGACACGGGAATCGAACCAGAAGCCGAAGGTCCCGGGTTCGATTCCCGTGTCCAGGTGTCATTTTTCAATTTTCAGAATATAGTTAAATAAGTTTTATACTTGGAATTCTACCAAATGCTAAACTATCAAAATGCTTTAGTGGAGTTTTTTCAACAGGATTCATTTAATTACCTTTTACGTGTATCTCGTCTTAATATCCATCAAATACATCTAAATATTTACATCTAATGGAATAGGGGCGGGAAAGGTAGAGTTCAGAGGAAATTTACCCGCATATGCCTCGAAATAGTTTGGGAATACATTTAGGTAAAACCCAAAGATAACCCGGAGGGAATTCGAGCTTCAACCTCCCTGTAATCCTTCCCCCCTACCTCAACAAACCAGACTAGAAGATATTTACGCCTGAGTCCGCGTATCCAGTGAATGCGGCCAGGAGGGGGCAATCTTATATTAAGGACACTCTTGTTTTGATTGCTATTTTTATCCCGGAATCTCTATTTACAAGGCCAACACATCAGTCTGTTGAGTTTCCCATTAGAAATGAAAATTTTCTACAGTGGCGGCTTTCAGACTACTGGGGCTGGGGGAGGCGGCGGCACACACGTAAACAAACATATACAGGGTGATTTTAAAACCGTGCGCTCAAATTAAATGGATGGAAGATGGTGCTATAACAACTATTTTGGTTTAAGGAACTCGTGATCAGCGATTTACCCCGTTAGGAGCTATAGAACTTAAGACATTTGAAGTGTTGCCTCGAGTGCAAGCAACTTATCTGGCATGCCAACGACGCTGCCGCTATATAGCCGTATTGGAACTAACAGAATTACGGGCATCATCCAACCAAAGGTCATAATAGTTACTGCGAGTATTCTCAATTACACCCGTAAACAATGCGTATGTCAGCTAGAACCCTGAATGTGTAATCGTCCATCTTTGTTCCACTCGTGTATGACACGAACCTGTTTGTCTGTGTAATGGGGCATACTCGCAGTAATCATGTGATGTGGCCTTTGGATGGATGAGGCTCGACGTTTAGATAGTGCCAAATAACGCCATCTAATGGTAGCGCCGGTAACAATCACATAGAGGTTGCCTAGACTTGAGGCAATACATCAAATATTTGAAATTCCATAGCTCCTTACGGGGACATCACCAAAGAGTTCCTTATGTGGTATGTGATATCGATAGACAAGTATCGATAAGTACTCATTTAAAGTGTCGGAAGAAAAATATCGATACCGTAGTAGTATCGAAATTTTAATCTGTAAACATGTTTATAACAAGAAATAATTTCAACTTTTGCATGATGATAGTAATAATACTACTACCAATAATAATAATCGTATTTTAATATTTAGTTACACGCTGAAAATTATAATTATTTAACCATATTATAGTATATTTAGGTCTATCGCATCTATGTTGTGTGTTGGAACGTGGATGGTATGATAGATATATTGTATGATGTAAAAAGTATCGTAAAAAAGCTATCAAGTATTATTATTACTATTATTATCATCACCGCGTCTTACTACCCGTTCGGGTTATACGCACTTACGCTAATGTGTAGTGGTAGGGTGATCGTGAGATGAAATGGAGGACCTACAGTTTAACGTGGAATCCGAACTACGATGGAGACCTGGCATTCCTCACATTCACAAGATGTCTTGTCAGAGGTGAAGGAAAGATTTGGTAATCAGATAAATCTGTGCCGGGACCGAGGATTGAACCCCGGCCGCCAGCATAGAAGTCTGACACCTTACCCCTAGACCACCAGGTCACCCAGCTATCAAGTAAAAAATAGTAGAATCGAAAGGAAAATATCTATATTAGTTAAGTATCTATACTTTTTACGCATCCCTAGATATAGCCATCAAATAGTGTGTTGAGGAACGAGTTAGTAGTAGACAAATACTATAGCCAACAAATAATGGCAATCAGAGATTAATATTTTTCTGTAAAATATTCAGATAATTGAAGGGGATGTATTCGTAAATACTTTTGACTATAGTATAAAAGTATCACTGTACGGCAGACCCAACGTTAGTGAGACCTTTACTCTAATGTAATTCAATTAATTAGTTTTCTGGTGTTAACGTTCTTAAGAGAAATTAAACGTAAGTGGAGAATTTAAAACTTGAANAAAAAAGAACAATTAAAAATACTTTCAAAACTGAATATTTTCTGGAAAAAATTTTCAACTTCCATATCTATGCACTGATTGAGGTAAAAAAAAACTCGTTCTGGAAGGCCTTATTCCGTAGCAGAATCCTACTGTATGTTAGTATTTTGGTATGGTAAAAGACCTTGCAAAACGGACTTGCTACTATTATTATAGAAGGCCTTTTATCATACCAAAATGCTACTTTACAGTAGGATTCTGGTGTGAAATAAGGGCTTCCGAAATGGTATTCCTACCAAACCCAGAGACTTACTTCCCATGCGTGATGTGCTACTCAATCTACCGTGTTCCTCTGCCATGTGGCACGTGTATATCTTGGCAACGGCAAACACTAGTAAACCTAGTGTGAAATACTCTCATTTGCCAGACAGTCGCAGTGCTGACGTCACGAGCCACTGTTACAATTTCAACAAGATGAAACAACAACTTATAAATACGGATATAGATACAAAACAAACAACATTTGTGAAAACAAAAATAAATAAAAAAAAAAACACTATTTTAACTACGCACCGTTGGGCTCAAAATGCGTTCTCTTGCCCATCCTCTCCATGGCTAAGTGGTTAGAGTGGCCAAATACAAGTTTAGGTACACCCTTGTTCAAGTCAGCAATGTAGGTCGGTAGGCTGATTACTTCCGTCTCGCTATCATTAGTAAATATCAAGGCGCTAGTCCAAGTATATATGTAAATAATTTACTTATCTAGTTTGTATATTCAGAAGACTCACATTGGATGCAGAACTTGCATAATCAAAAATGCTTTTAAACTGAATGCATACGATTTTTTATTTTTACTAAAACCTCTAAGGGTCCTTTGTGAATACCAATTGAAATTCTTTGTTTTTTTATAAATGTTTAACTCCATGGTGTGCTATTCTGAAAACTGAAAAATGACACCTGGACACGGGAATTGCACCCGGGACCTTTGGTTTAGTACGTCAATGCTCTACCGCTGAGCTATCCAGGAATCGTCCCGTGCCCAAGGTCATTCTTCACTCATATTTTAAGGCAGAGTCTATGATGGACGTGCGGAAATTGTCGGCTACAAAATGTGTGATTTTATTAAGATCACGAGCTATCAGATAACGCAGCCACCTTCGACTCGGTAGTTGGTTTCATGCGGCCACTTGTACAATTATTATAATTGTAAGGGATTGCTCGTGATCACACATTTGTAGCCGACGATTTCCGCACGTCCATCATAGACTCTGCCTTAAAATATGAGTGAAGAATCTGTAAAGTAGCCCCATGGCTTCTTTGGTGCTGACCGACAGCTCACAACTGACAGCTAAAAGCTTTGAGAAGTTACCAGACAAAATTATGTATCCCTACGCCGAACTATATGATCTGCAAAAACATGTGTTTAGCAGCTGTCACTTCTGACGGTCAAAATTTAGGTATTATACCTAAACGTTGACTTTCAGAAGTCAGCTATGAGCTGTCAGTCAGCACCAAAGAAGCCATGGGGCTACTGTATTAATCACAACTTATGAATTTGTGGAATGCCAGGCCTCCACCGTGGTTCGGATTCCACGTTAAACTGTAGGTCCTCCATTTAATCTCACAATCACCCTACCATTACACATTAGCGTAAGTGTGCACAACCTGAACAGGTAGTAAGACGAGGTGCTAATAATAATAATGGTAGTGAAGAATGACCTTGAGCATGCGATGACTCCTGGATAGCTCAGTGGTAATTGGCGTACTAAACCAAAGGTCCCGAGTTCAATTCCCGTGTCCATGTGTCATTTTTTAATTTTCATAATATGATATCCAGATGTAGTAATCTTCACTAAAAAGCATAAATAATAGCTTCGCCTATTTGATTGCACGGTGTGAGCAATGCCGACCGAGCGGCCGCCGCCGTTAGCGATGCGGATAGAAGGTGTTGTGTGGTCAATACGAAGAGCCTTCCGCTCGTTAATGTTAGTTTTCTAGACCGCAGTCACTACTACTTTATTCAAGTAACTGCTCATTTGTCCTTACAAGGCGAAGTTCCTGACTCAATGCTTCAAAGAGAAATTTTGGAAGCGCCTGTAATCGAACCTAGGACCTTTGAATATATAGCAAGAAGCTCTGACTAATAGACCACAAAGGCGTTTTGTTATGAATCTATATACTAATAATAATAATCCGAATCTTTATTTTATTCTTTGAATCCCAAATCTTGGAAAAATATGAACATAAAGAGGGAATATGTATATAACAGAATAATATAAAATGGAAATGAAATATCTAGCTTTATTTTTTTGCCAAAATCCGTTCATTTTAACATTCATACTCTCAGTAAAGTGTTCAATTAACGGTCTGTGGTCTGGTTATTAAATTATCTCTTTAATTAGGTTGAGGATGTACCATCAATTGCCAGTATTTGAGCTCTAAAACAAATTCCAAATGTTTGAGAATCACATATTTACTAATAATATCACAAAATTTTATCAATGTTAACAGCAATTTTTTAATATGTTTTGTAATTTTTTTTTAAGTTCTTTACTATCAAAATTCTACAGTATGTATTACCAAAAAACGCGTTATTGTTGGATTCACACGTCCGCCGAAGAACATAGCAGAAACGTAATCACGTGACTAGCTATAAACCAATCACAAGATTCCCAGCCTCATCAGCGTTGTCCGCTCGGCGCGACTCTTTAACAATTTCAGCTCTGCTTTATCTGCGCGACATCCTCATCCCTGAAGACCCAATCACATTTCAAAATCAATCGACTCAATTCTTGCGCGTGCGCCTTACATTTTTTTTTATAGTTTGTGAAATGCAGCGCTACTCAAAGAAGGTCCTGCCCTCAATTGAGGGCGTCGGGGAAAAAGATGATATCCCTCATTTTACGAGAAACTGTGTTAACAGTGATTTCTGGTAGCCTACCTCTTGAACTACAAGTTGTTTTTTCATAGTCGGTGAAGAAGTTGAAACCCGCTTTGATGGTCACATGGTCTGATGCACTGCCCTCGTAGTAGACTAGACTGCTTATGACGGGGAGATCAAGGTTCGAATAGTGGTAGGGTGTACCGAGGGTGGTTTTCCACTCTCCCTCCACGTAAATGTGGGTACACTTCCTTAAAATATAACCTTCATAATCCTTAAATCCATTAGCACAATTAGTATATAAGCGTATAATCCGAACGTTTAGTAAGTCGCGGTGCTAAAATAACACCTTAAGGATAGCTATTAACGACGAATATTGTATTTATTTATTTTTATAGCTAGATTTACGGATTTTATAGAAACTTAAATAGTGAATATATCCCATCTAAATATAAGAGTGTATTAAGTTTTTGCCCTCTCAATTTTCGGCGAAAGTATTAATCAAGCCTTACTTCAAAGTTTTGTCTGTTCAGCGAACGTTTTGAGACAAACTTTAAACCGCAACATTGTGGGTCTGCGCGTCAGAAGTGGTGCCCGGTACAACGGTGTCATTTTTAGATATTTTGGGACACAAGCCAGACGTGAAAAAAAATTAAAGGACGAGACATTTCTGTCAAAACACAAAAAGGCACACAAAGCTCAATCGGATGTTTACGATTAGTGCTGACGGAAACTTGCCAAGGTTATAGTAATTATGTTGACTTTCGACTGCAGATGTTACTTTAAAGAGGACATTACAAAAACCTTGTATGAATTCAAAATTTTCAATTTCTAATCGAAACCAAATATTTGCGTACTAATTTGAATCGAATAAAAAAAATATGTTTTTAATGAAAGTGTTTCGAATTGAAGCCGAATTGAATATTTTAAAATGAGGATGTTTCAAATCTTAAACGTAAACTTACCGTCAACTAAAGACTAGACTAGGCGTATCACTTTGTCCACGTGTTCACCGGTGTAAGCTGAGATTTGAACCCTGACCTTACAGTCACCTGCAAGCTAGAGGAGACCTACGACTTTGTCAGAGTGTCCACCAGTGTCAGGTGAGATTTGAACTTTGAGGAAAGTACTGAAATTGCTGTTATTGCTAAAATTGGAACGAGTTTAAATAGCTGGACTTTTCCCGGAAAAAAAGTAATCTAAAATTTTAGAATACAGTAAAATTTCGCGGGAAAAATTAATTTTTAATTTTTTTTCATCTATGAATATTTTTTTATCATCGGGTTTTACTACCTGTTCAGGTTATACGCATATTTGATAATTACTCCAATAGAGTGAGGAGGAAGGAAGCATTTTAGAGATAATCTACCCGCATTTACGAGGAAGGAGAGTGGGAAACCATTTAGAATAAAACTACCCTCAGCAGACCCGACCGGGAGTTGAGCCCCGATTTTCTCGTCATCAGCAGATAAGTCTAATATGAGAGATGCCTTAGATCAATCGGCCAGTGAGACGGGTCAAAGTATGAATCATAACATAGGCAAAGCCCCCCCTCCCCCCCCCACACACACATATATATATGATGTTAGGCTGTCCTTCGAATCGAACCAAGGCCATTAATCCTTCTAAGGCGGCTACTCTACTGAGCAACACTCGCGAAGGCTATCACCGATTATAATTCCTTCGACAGTGTGGCCCAGATAGATTTCATTGGAAGACAATACGACTTACATCACACACGATAACGACACATCTTCCAAAAGACTTACCTAACTTTGGCAGCGATACAATATTTCACACCTTCCAGAGCTCATGTGGAGAAGAGTATAAAACACACAAACCTTTCGGAACGATCAACCATCAAACCATCGCGTTCTTCAAGAGGAACATCGCAGTTCTAAGGAAAAAACATCTCTTATCATGATTCACAACAAGAGCATGGTAAGTCCACAATTAGATTCTCACAAACTTTGCACCGGTGGACAGGCGGTTTCAATGTCAAGCTCATTTAGTCTGGTTTGCTGGTGGCGGGGAAGTCAGAGGTTCGAATACTGATCGAGTATAGTGAGTGTGTGGTTTTTTTTCATCTTAAATATCTCCTCAATCTTCTTCCATGAGAATAAGGGTACAATTCCTTTAAACTCTGCCTATATATCTTATTAGCGTAGACAGCCTGGACGGATAGTAAGATGCGGAGCAAAAATAAATAAAAAAATTGGCACAATCGCGCAACAATATGTGAACAGGGGATAAGGTATCAATCTAGTCGTTTGATTTGGCTGCTGACAGAGGGTTCAGGGTTCGAATTTAAGGTAGAATGTACTGTGTGTTTTTACCTCGACAGTATTCTCAATTTCCCTTCACACAAATGCGGGTACATTTCCATTTCCAATTTAATGTAAATATGCGAATATCCTGAAAAGGTGTTAGGACGTATTACTACAGAAAGTAAAAATTATCACTAACGCAGCTTTCTCAATAAAGCCTAGTCCGCAATGGCGGACCTAAGGTATTAGGCCGGCCATATACTATTTCCAAGCTTTTAACGTGGTAAAAATAGTTAAAAGAAACGTTTTTATTTACCAAACCGATTTACAAAAAACTACTTAAATAATTACTTTAAATAGAAGATAGGCTATCAATAGGCCAGCATTAAACATATAACTACGAAGTAAAAATAATTAGGGATGTGCAAATAGTCTAATTTTAATTCCAGTCGAGTTTGAATGAAAACTAGTTTTTTTAGTTACAAGTAGAGTAGAGCATTCATTATTTGTACAAGAAATATTTCAATTTGAAATTTTGTAATAGATCTATGCATAAGCCATAGATAAGTACAAACTTATTTTTTGATTATATTTTTTTTTGAGAAACAATGCATAAACACAAAATTAGAATTTTTAAATAAATTTAATATAATTGTACAATTGTTTTTTAACTAGACAAAATAAAATATTGAGAAACTTTATTTGCTTTGAAATATCTTAAAATTGAATAACTTAAATCAAACTATGAACTGTAGAGAAAAAGGTCGAAAATTTAGAGTAGGTATTAACATTTTTCAAGTTTTGTAAAAATCTTCGAAATCGAACATCAACTAAAACTATACTCGGATTTTTGGAAACTCTTACACCACTAAACATATTCAAAAGTGAATTCATAATTATGACATTTTATTAAGGACACGCATTCGCGTGGAGGGAGAGTGGAAACCCATTTAGAAAAAAACCTAGTTCACCAAAGCGAGATTCGAACCTCGATCTCCTCACCCTCTGCAGTCTAGCTAAACACGAAAATAGGGCGTTAGCCAACTACGCCACCGAGGTGGGTTTTATTTTATTAATTACCATTTCTAACTGGAGTAAATACTAAAATTGTAAATTGTATTAAACTTATATTGGTCAACTGTTAATGTTAGACACCTTAGTTCAGCCGACACTGCGTTAAGGGTCCCGGATTCAATTCTCGACATGGGGAAAAAAAAAGAGTGAATTAACAACCTGAAGGCTGGTTGTTGTTTATGTTCTAGATTTACGTTAGTTAATACGTCGCATTTTGATATAATCACTCAGTTTAGAAAGTGCTAGTTAAATTATATTATTTGAGGGTTTTTATTTATTATTTATTTATATTGGATAAATGACACATGGGCACGGGAATCTAACCCGAAACTTTTAAATTAGCGCACCAATGCTCCTGCCAGTGAGCTATACAGGATTCTTACCATGGTCAAGGTCATTATTCACTCATAGTTTAAGATAATCTGTTAGATTCATGTAAGTTTGTCAGCTACTACGTTATTTTTCAACTATATTTGATTTTTTACGTTTTTTTAGCATCGCGTCTTACTACCTGTTCGGATTATAAGCATATCCCTGAGTATACACCGCCGGGATTCAAACCCCGATTTCCCCGTCATCGGTAGTCCAATCTATTGTTACAGTAACGCCTTAAACCATTCAACCACCGAGACGGGTATTGACTTAAATGTAATACGTATACATAACCAAAATTAATTTCCATCTTTGTTTCATTTTTTCCCTTGACCAGTTGGCTGTCCTTGGCGCCCTGGCCGTCCTCGCGGGCTCGGCTCACAGTGGGGCAGTCCCGGTAGCAGCGCCCCTGGCGGTAGCGTCCTTCGGAAGTTCCTACACCGCTCACAGCGTCAACCATGCGTTGGCACAGCCCGTCGCCCTACCAGCCGTCGCGAAGTACGCCGCCTCGCCGTTGATCGCAGCAGCACCATACGCCACCGCTCCATACGTTGCCGCGCCTTACGCCTCCGCCCCATACGTTGCTGCAGCACAATATGCCGCCGCCCCTTACGTTGCCTCGCCATACGCGACCGCCCCTCTCCGTTACTCGGCCGCTTTCCCCTCCCACGCCGCGTACCTCGCCCGCTAACCCACGACATCTCAACTGTGTGCATTTGAAACATTTTGGCGACATGAAAAGTTCTTAACTCCTGGTATTATTGTCACTGTGGATTACATTTAGTAAACAACTTTTTAAGAGTTTTTTTTGATAACGCAATAAAATAAGTAACAACACTTCAGTACCTTGTTTTTATTGTTTTACACCAAGGAAACCCTATTAATGCTATGGTTTAGTTAAATAAAATGGGATGTAACGTTATTGCCCATGGACTTATTTGGCCATCTTCTAGAAGGAGATGATGGGAAATTCAAAACCCTAATTTATAATGTTGTCTCAGGTAGCAGCGAGAAACAAAAGTTATATTATAAATAATATTTTGTTTCTTAAAAATTACAAGAAATTATCTCAAGTACACGGTACACCCCCGTTTATAAGAAAGTACAGGATGATATAAATGTACAAATCAGAGAACAAAAAATTTCAGTAATTGATAAGTATTACTACTATCCGGCACCAAGTGGTCTAAATGTCTAGTTCATTTAGTCTAGTTTTCCATCGATGAGGAGGTTGAGGTTCGATTCCGAGACAGGTGTGTTGAGGGTAGTTTTTCATAAATAATTTCCCTCTCACCCTCCACACAAATGTGGGTACATTTACTTTGAATTTTACCTACCACACCTAAAGTAATTAATATACATGTGTATAAACGGAACTAGTAGCCATATGCGGAGGGAGAAGTAATTAATCATTAAATATTCTGTTGAAATTATTTGTTTTTGGGAGCTTATATTACGTTTTATTTTAAATGAAAAATATAATAATATAGACTAGAGTAAGTTCTTTGTTTTCTTTTGCTACCGCTACATTTTTCCTTATTTTGGCACAGATATAAAAAAAAAACTGGTAGGAGTGTAATAAAATATGATTAATTTAAACCGATTTTTTATTTAATTAATTTTGACATACCAGATTTTAAGCCTGTCTACCTGGGGTGTTACATTTGAATATTCCTTTTATAAGAATATGATGTAGCTTTGACGATATATTAAAGCTTTTTTTCTAAAATCATTTGTTTCACTAGTCTTTTATAAAACTTTTACATTAATTAACATTAGTTGGGGCAGTGTTTCTCAAACTGTAGGTCGTCGACCGATTTTTGGAGGGTTGCAAAGTGTTTGAAATGTGAGTTTTTGTTAAAATGATTGAAAATAAAGATTCACGAAACAATGAAAAATGAAAAAACTGTGTTAAAAAAATCACCAACCCGTTAAGTCCCTTAAAACTAGATGGGTCGCTAAAGTTTTGTCATTCAAAAATTGGCTCGCGGTTCTTTAATGATTAGGCATTATTGCGCTAAGGCAATATAAAAATTATGGCGTCAACATTTCACACATGAAAAGCAGCTAAAAATGTAAAATGTTCAGTAATAAAAGTATATTTTATAATAAGATACAAATTCCAAATTTATATAGTTTTTAAAGTGTGGCTTTACTTTACTTTTTAACTATTATAGCAAACTTTGTCTAGTAACTTTTTTTAAAGTTTCTGGGTCCATCCGTAAATATTATGATATAATTCTGGGCATTAAATTTCGAGTTTTTACAGCAGGTACCTGTTAGTTAATAATGTGCAAAATTTGAAATAATTTGTAATGTGTTCATCAATAATTGGTAGCACCTTAATTTCGCGAGACGTGTTTTAACGAACTTTTAAATGGCCATCAGAGCATAACTATAATTAATTGTTTTAATTTTTAATACATGTGTGAGATAAAATGAAATTAAATTTGTTCGTGAAATTGAATATTTGAACTTTTAAATGCGAATTATGGTTAATTTTGTGGATTTTAATAGCATCTAGCGATAATAACATTCCAATAACAACAAAAGTTAAAATATAACGAGATGTGTTCGAACCGTTTATCATAAAGATCTTAATGTGATTACAGGCATTTTTTATTTTTTATTAAAATTGTAAATCTTTATAAATTCAAGGATTCAATTTCGTATTCGAGGTTCTAAATAAAATTTAAGATTCTATATGCATATATTAAACAGGGAGTTAACAGTTACACAAACAAAACTTCAAAAGTATATGTGGTATTATTCCAGAGAGATTTTGAAAAAACTTGTCATATAAGAAAGTTTAAACCATAAGATGATTCTGTTCAGATAATATTTTGCTGATATAACAAACTCGTCACTAAATAAATTTGAAAAATTACGTTAAGTAAAGTTAAATATGAAAAATTATCTTTATGGATTGTTTCGAAATAATAATAAAAAAAAAACTTTATACAAAAGCTTCGCTTTATTTGATTGTTTTGGTCTAAATTTTAACTAGGCCTAAATAAAATCATTAAAACAGTAAAAATAATTTTTAAAAATATTTGTTTTATGATAAGAAGAGATTTTATTTAAACGGTCAGAAGAAAATATTTTCATACATCTTGTCAATATTTTGTCGGAGTTGGTACTACGTATTTTACCTTCGCTACATTTCTTGAGCGTGCTTTGTCTTCTAAATTCTAATTTTAAGATGTATTTGATAAACGAGGGTTATGCAATATAAAAAAATTCCTAGTGACAACACCTCGTCATCCTCAAGCAATTTAAAACAATATCCAAGATTGCATCTAAAATGAATACAGAGCTTAGGTAATTTTTATAGTGTCATTTACCTGTTTGTAGGATTTAGTTTTATAGTGCTGACTATTGAATGTTTATGGGTTTATAATACATGGTAATAGGATTAAAAGGGAAAACTGTCAGATAATCTAGCTTGCTCAGTGCGTACAGAATGAAATCGAGTCGAAATTTATAACTTTTCAGAAGAAATTTAAAAAAAAAATGTTGNTTCAGAAGGTAGCTTTTTAAAGATTAACTTACTTTTTAAGTTATTTTTCTACATATGGTAGTTAATTTCTGTGTCAAACGCAGATCAATAATAATGTGTATACATGGAAATAGCTATCAAAATTTACATAATGATATGTTCGACGAAAATGTATTTTCATTTACAAGAATTTAGTTTTATATTTTAGTTTCACCAGACGCAGGCCTGGCCAACGGGTTACTGGAAAAAGTAGTGGCGAAAGGAATTAAATAATTGACTTTGTGCGTTCCTGTACAATTGTACATAGCTTAATCAACGTTGTGATTGTTTATTTACTCGTATAGTTGGACTGTTTCTCCACGCACGATTTCAGGGGTGGAAATACCCCCTGTGCAAGCATATGTGGACCAAACCTCGGCTTACCGAATCAAGAGCCAAGCACTCTATCGTACACTATGGGCCAGTTTCATAGTCAAATTTAGTACGCCTCAAGTGCGGTGCTATACTAAGTTCATGACGACACCTACCTAAACAAGAATGGAATGGGCCGTTCTCGCATAGGAAACTGGCCCATTCCATTCTGGTTTAGGTAGGTGTCGTCATGTACTTAGTGTAGCGCCAGCACTTGAGGCGTACTAAATTTGACTATGAAACTGGCCCTAAGTCTACCATGAAAGGTAAAAGTCTTACCTTGACTGATTACACTATGCAGCTATCATTACGCTACATCATAATGGAACCCATCTAGTTTGCTACCTTTCAGGGTGATATCTTATTTATTGAAGGTATTTAACATGCACTTTATAAGCCGACTGATTATATCAGCACATGAGAATTTTTATCAGCGACAGCGAAAGGGCCTACCGAGTTTGCCGGAAAAGGTATTTTCACATTACTTCCAGGATTCCTTTACCTGACAAAATCGACATGGGACCAACAGCTTTATTCCCCATCCAAAGGAAGTTGTGCAACAGATTTTTGTCGTTTAGGAAAAAAAAACTGTTGACCCCAGCTTAAATTGAACCCATGAAAATCGGATCTCAAGGGCGAATACCCCCAAGACCACCGAGGTCGATTGACGAGGGTAGAAGGAGTGTTTAATATCAAATCCTGTCGGTAGCTCACATTTCTAATGTATTTAGAATTTGTGTGGCACCGATATCGTGCCTGACCATATAATTAGGAAGCCCGTAAGAGTTGGCATACAAAACTAGACGCCCGTCTCACCTGGTCTGGTATTAACAGTGATGATAAGTACGGGGTTATAATCCCAGCCAGGTGGAATTATATATTTTTTAAATCTCTTCATAAACGGCTTTCCAGCCTCCCTCCACTAAAATGCTGATACATTTCCACCTTCTTCCTTCCTACCTCATTAGTGTAAACATGCGGAAGGACAAGACTGAAAATAAGACGCGGCACACATAAAAAAAAGATATAGCGTGTTTGCTAAGAAAAAAAAATTGATTAGTTTTTCAAATGTCTAAAACTAGCATATTATTAGTAAGCCTATATGGACACCGCAGTCCAGCTTTGATAATCTGAATCTTATTTGACAGTTAGAAAAATTACTAAATTTCACTTAAGTCATACATCAAGTCATGTGATTTGCAGCTGTCAACTTTTATAGATCATTTTAACTTCATTTTCCTTATTTAAGTGCTAGCCAACAGTCAAGACCTCTCAGCCTAGCATTGATAAATACATGAGAATAGGTGGCTTACAAAATAATAAAGAGAGAAAAAGGAAATTACTTAATAATAGTGGTTTTACCTAAATAACTCTTAAGTTTGGTTTTATTATGATAGAATAAATCCAGCGCTGGGACACACGAATGACCACATTTTCAAGGGTAGATTGACAAGAAATTGCGTTATTAAAAATGATAAAAACATAAATAGGCGTCGTTATAAAATTCTCGCGAGATGATAGTTAAGTAGTCCTAAGAAATGTTTCGAACTCTTTAATCACTATACTATATACCTGCATATTCGAGCTTAACTGTGGCTGAAAATTGCAACAAAAAGAAAAATAGTTATTATCACCGCGTCTTACTACCCGTTCGGGTTATACGCACTTACGCTAATGTGTAATGGTAGGGTGATTGGGAGATGAAATGGAGGACCGACAGTTTAACGTGGGATCCGAACCACGCTGGAGGCCTGGCATCCCCCACATTCACAAGCTGTATTGTCAGAGGTGAAGGAAGGGTTTGATAATCAGATAAAACTGTGCCGGGACCGAGGATTGAACCCCGGCCGCCAGCATAGAAGTCTGACACCTTACCCCTAGACCACCAGGTCACCTGAGAAAGTGTTAATTTCAACCTTTGCTCTATGAGAAGGTGGTCAACATTATTTGAACGGAGAGCACAAGTTGAAACTTGAATAAAAGAAAAAAAAATGTGAGGCTAACGCAAACAGAGGTGTGGTTCGTTAGGGTAAACTCTAAGTGTCACGTGACGGTCTATTTACCTACAACAATATTCAAACCTACTTCGGTAGCCTCGTGGTCTAACGCACCACTCTCGTGTTGAATTAGACTGCCGAAGTCATAGGGGGGAGTAACAATTACTAAAAAAAAAAAAGAGGGGGGGTGGTTGCCGAGTGTGATTGAGAATAACTGTCCGACCTTTCTCTTAAATAATACTCGGCCATGGGAACGATTGAATGACCTTCAATTGTGCTAGCACGAAGTAAAACCCTGGATATTGATGATGTCGTGGCTGACTTCCAAGCCCGGAAAAAAGTTCCGGTAGAAAGTGAACCCTAAACTTTCTACGAGGGAACCCTCCTAGCACCCCGAGGTACGGCAAACAAGAGGATGGTGCC
>CABEEJ010000100.1:222732-243892 GCA_901482245.1 Timema douglasi
GGGGGGGGGGGGGGGGGGGGGGGTAATAAAACTTCAAACCAAGAAATCCAACATTGTTTTAAATTTTTGTCAGTAAAAGCTATTTCTTCACACCCTGTCGGCCAGTCTAGTCCATGTGAATCTTACACTTTACAAAACTGTACAAAGGGCAACGAATTGTCACATAACTGGTTAAATCAATCGATTTAACTATAGATCAAGAGCAATCTATCGATATATAAATTAATATGCCATATCTATAAACACTTTTGAATGTCGATATTACGATATTAGTGCGTACAAACAGGAAATTTGTGTGAAACTCGTGTTTTCTGTTTCATCTTTTGTTGGTAGATAATGATTTGGATTAATTTAAATTTCGGGGGGAGAGGGGTAGCAGGCGCGGATTGGGGGAGAGGGGTCAAAGGGTCAGTTGACCCCTTTGTGAAAGTTAGAAAATTAATACAAAAAACAAAACAAATGAAAGTTCAAATTTTAGAAATAAAATACACTAGAGATAAATTATTTAATTTTTCTAAATCTTTTTACGCGCATACACGTCTTAAGCCGGATCCAAAAGTGCGTTATTTGTCCACTTTTAATCAATGTTTGATATTACTCACGCAAGTGTGGAAAAAATATTCGTTTTCGATTATGAATATTTGTCGTGCATAGCGTGTAACGAAAATTGTTCCGCATAGAGACGGTAAACTACCACACATCAAAGAAGACTAATAATCGCCTGAGAGCGGTTCATCCATATATACCGAATATAGAGTATGTGTGGACAGCAGGAGCGGTGTAATTGTGGGGGACTCTGCCCCCTGGAAGTAATTTCCCCCTCCCTAGATATATTTCAAATCCTTTGATATCATTGATTATGAAGTTGAAAGATGGTCTTAAATCAAACTCCAAATTACCTCTAGATTTATTCTATTGTAAAAAATCTTCAGGAGAAGACCACTTCAAATAACTACTAGACTAGAGCCATCTAACTGACAGAAAAGGTCAGGGGGGGAAAGCTTTAAATGGCTTCCAAGGTCATCAAAATTACAAAAATATCTATGAGAGGACAACTCCAAATAGCTTCTAGTTGCATGCCATTTTGAAGAATTTTCAGGCGAGGACCGCCCCAAATGGCCTAGTTTCTGAAATAATTAAATTTTAAAAATTTTGTCGGTCGAAGACGACTTCAAAGGTTATCTTCTAGAGGTATTTAACTATCGTAAAACATTTAAGGTGAGGATCACTCTAAATATATTCGAGGGGCATCCAAATTTCAAACATTTCTAGGTGATGAACACTTTAAATGGCTTATAAAAAAATCTTTTTTATATATCAAGGCGAAGACTACTCATAGCTTCTAGAGTGAACCATTTAAAAAACATTGTTTAAGGGCCAATTCAATATATGATTTTTTTAAATTGGGGAGAATGACCACGGTTTAAGAAATACGCAAGATAAAATACGAATGAGAAACTATTAACTTGTTTCAAACAGAAATCTAACATTGTAAACAACTTATTTATAATTATGAGCCCCCTATGAAAATTGTTTGGATCCGCCCCTGGGGGATAGGATATATGCCCCTCAAGCCACCCCTCCTACGTACACCCCAAGACATGAAAGAACGTTTAGTATATTAACACATATTTTTTGCTGTTAATATTGATAACATTTTACTATATTATTGGTGCAATTTAAGAGGTATTGATTTTTTTTCTTAATGTGTAAAGGATTAGGAAGATATGGTTTAGAGGAAGTGTACCCGCATTTGCGTGGAGCAAGAGTGAAAAACAGTTTAGGAAAAATCCACCCCAGTAAACCTGACCGGGATTGAACCCCCATCTCCCCGTCTTCGTAAGTTAAGTCGATTTGCAAGAGTGACGTCTCAGACCATGTGGCCAACGAAGCAGACTATTGTCTCTGAAAAGTGACAGATGGAGATCACACGACTTGACGTATGAATATATGAAGATTAGTAACTTTGATACTAGTGTAAAAAAAGTAATTTTTCAAACGAAAAGGAACTCATTTAGTTTCAATCAAGATCAGTGGCACCCTTTCCTCCCGCCACCAACCCATTCACACAATTTTATTTTTTTCGAGAATGCGAGGTGGTTTCATATTATGTATCGATAACGTTATAAATTTTGAATATCAAGTCGTAAGCCTGCTCTAGAAACATCGAATATATTCTCTAATTTTAAAAGGTACTTTATATAATGTAAGTTTTTATTAAAATTATTTGTGAATTGGTAAAGGGGAGAGGGGAGAAGAGGTGAATGCCTCGCATACCTCCCCTTCTCTAGCCCCCCCCCCTAACCCACCATCCGCCACCAGGTGCGCCACTAATCAATACCAAAGTTTCCCGCTTTGATGGTCGACTGGTCTAATAAGGCGTAACTCTCGCAATAGACTGGCCTTCCGATATCAGAGAGATCGGGGTTCGAATACCGGTCGGGTGTATTGAGGGCAGTTTTTTCTTTCCTAAATAGTTTTTCACTCTTAATCCACACAAATACAGTTACACTTTCTATAAATTAAACCTTTCTCATCTCTAACGCATTAGCGTAATAAATACATAATTATGTACCCGAAAGGGTAGTGATTAGTGGTGATAGAGAAAACCAGACACAACACCCAGTCCCCGTGCCATTAATTCACCACTGTGAAAGCGGAACCGATCATTGTTTTAGTGTCACTTTCTCTACTGAATTAGATAGTGCTATAACGCATCCACCCACTTCGCAGTCCACATAGTCTAAGGCGTCACTCTCACAAGAGACTAGATTTCTGACGATGGGCAGGTCACAGTTCTATCCCGGTCAGGTGTACTGAGGATGGTCTTTCCTAAATGGTTTCTTACTCTCTCTATACACGCAGTTACGGGTACACATACTCTAAAATTAACCTTCCACGTCCCTAGACAATTAGACAATTATTACACAAGTATATTAACCGAACGGGTAGTAAAACGCGGTGGTAAAACACAAACAATATCCCATATGAATGGGGGCCTAAAAGCGACATCTTACTAAACAGTGCGTTCACTCAACGGAAGGCACTTATATAACTACCGTTCTACCGAGACTAATGTCTAAAGCCTCGCCGACATTGATATGATACACTTTCACCTGGCTAACACAAGAAAGGACAGGAGCTAAATAGCCAATAAACGTAGCCACAGGCACGACCTGGACTTTTAAGGTGGGTTAAGAGTTTCACAAATTGAACAGCAGTCATCTTAAACGAGTAGTTTCCTGAACAAAAGACCTCTCTCACTACTTTAAAAAAAAAATGCTAAGTACATCAATGTTAAGAATTGTGTTATGTTCTTATCGTTACTATAATAGCCCCATGACTTATTTAGTGCTGACTGACAGCTGACGGCTTTGAAAAGTTACCAGACTAAATTATGTATACCTACGCCGAACCATATGATCTGCAAAAACATGTGTTTAGCAGCTGTCACTTCTGACAGTCAAAAATTAGTTATATACCTAAATGTTGACTGTCAGAAGTCAGTTGTGAGCTGTCAGTCAGCACCAAAGAAGTCATGGGGCTATTGTACAGTCCTAATGAATGACCTGGTGGTCTAAGGGTAAGGTGTCGGACTTCTGTGCTGGGGGTTCGGGGTTCAATCCTAGGTCCCGCCATATATTTATCTGATTGTCAAACCCTTCCTTCACCTCTGACAAGACTTGTATTAATCACAACTTGTGAATGCAGGGAATGACGGGCCTCCACCGTGGTTCGGATCCCACGTTGAACTGTAGGTCCTCCATTTCATCTCACAATCACCCTACCATTACACACTAGCGTAAGTGCGTATAACCCGAAAGGGTAGTAAGACGCGGTGCTAATAGTAATAATAATAATAATAATACAATTCTAATATTTATCTTTTGATTTTCCAAGTTGAAATATCTCCTATAATTTCTCTTTGGGTTTGAAATTGGTATATTTTTCAAACAAATGAAAGAAACCTTTCGGATGGACTCGACTTCCACAATCGAGCTTCTCTTTACAGAAAAGACGAGCCTCACGTCTTTGTCTGAGCGTCCACAGGTGCCAGTGATTGGTTATTGCAAGAAAAGAAATAATTTGGGGTGAAGAGGTTAGGATTGCTACCAAGATAATATCGAGAAGAGAATATGCCAAGTGAATGAGGGGCGGGATTCGTCCCTGCCCTTTCTTACTCGGGTGAGCCCTTTCCTCTTGGGTGCGCCGGCACAATCACTTAATTGTTAATTCCCGCCGACTTATGATCAAGACGTAGGCTACAGCAACTTCCAAGATAGAGCTCTCAAGGACGAGAGATTGTGCGGATACTTCTTATACTGCAGCTACCATGAAGCCAAATGTAGGCAAGTATCGGCATTCTTGACTCTGTCCAGAGTATGAATGGTTCGAATCCCGGTCAGGTGTGCTCGGAATGATTCACTAAAACAGTGAGGTTTTGGATTATGTGTCCAAGCAAATACTGGTGCGCATTTTTTCGTAGCAGCAGTGCAATTTTCATGGAAAGAACATTATCTAACAAATAGAAAAGTTACTAGATACAATTTTACGTGTTCATACGGTATTTTTAAGCATTATTATTATTACTACCCCCGCATCTGACTACCCGTTCGGGTTATACGCACTTACGCTAATGTGTAATGATAGTGTGATTGTGAGATTAAATGGAGGACCTACAGTTTAACGTGGAATCCGAACCACGGTGGAGATCTGGCATTCTACACATTCACAAGTTGTGATTAATACACGTCTTGTCTGAGGTGAAGGAAGGGTTTGGTAATCAGATAAATCTATGCNACCGAGGATTGAACCCCGGACCTCCAGCACAGGAGTCGGACACCTTACCCCTAGACCGCCAGGTCACCCAGTAGATGTTCTTTAAATTATGTTGAAATATGCCATATTTAGCGAAATACATCAAATTTGTTCTCAATACGGGTCCTATCGAAGTTTTATTCTTCCTTCAAAATGTTTCGATGTTATTGTGGTTGTCGAATCGAAGGGGATTTGACCTTCTACTTCAACTTCAACATTTTGAAGCATGGCAGGCAATGTGATCAGGCACAATCGTGACTTTCGTCTCGAAATCGTTAAGTTTTGATTTTACAAATCGGGAATGTTGGGAACGTAAAGTCAAAGTTTTCTAATTGACCAATCAAGAAGCTGTATTTTCCTGCGGGTGTTTCAGAACATGTTAAAGTTAGGAGATAATAAATACTCTCGCCAGCCATATTTTCGTGTCGATTTAATATGTGTGGAATGGAACACGATTTTGCTAGTTTATAAGTGCAACATTCGATTAAATTAGTTTTACTTTACATCCATTATTGTTTCCAGCCTACGGGCTGAGCCAGTTTTTTTTATTCAAGCCATATATTTTCCACTACAGGCTTGCGAGGCCTGTCATAGCTTCATATACCTCATATAATCTAATTTAAGACTAGGACAGGCACAACATCCTGTTCCAGGCCGTCAATTTATCACTGTGAAGTGGTAAACTCACTTTTCACCAGCAATAATTTTTTCGACCATGCCGGGAATCGAACACTGAGACCCTTATTTCATTAGAGACACACACTATCGAATGAGCTAAGGTGTCGGACTGACTAAAATGTCTAAACATTTTAATTTTATATATTCATAAAAAAAATTGTGTGGATGAAAATGTTGTCAAAACTTTATGTTTCTAGTCTCAAAGTAATTTTTTTTCAAAGGTGTTACCAGCTTTAGCCTACAACTCCCAGCTATAATCTGATTTTCTTACGAATAATATAACTCTGATAAGAAAAATAGGCCCTTTATTCGTAAGAAAATCGAGATAAAGCTTCCACAAATCGACGTAGCGATTAATCGACCACAAACACCACCACATTATGCTGTATCAGCAAGATCTTCTATCCATTATGTATCGTCAGATTGTTGAAAAGCTCCTGTCAAAACAATGAAAGTTGCCACGTAACCTTGACGTTCTAAAGTGCCCGCTGATTCCGTGGAAGAAAAACTTCCCGTTCAAACGAGTGGGTTCGTATGGAAGTTCATGGCGGTCCCCCCCTGACACTCCCACCTTGCCGCTCGATCATAACACCACATCAAGGCGGTCATTTTGTTACCTCCTCAAGGTCGTTTCACGATACTCTGCCACAATGCTACATGACTTTGGGCCAGTTTCATAGTCAGATTGAGTACGCCTCAAGTGTGGCGCTATACTAAATACAATACGACACCTACCTAAGCTCGAATGGGATGGGCCAATTTCGCATATGGAACTGGCCCACTCCATTCTGAGCTAGGTAGGTGTAGTATTGTATTTAGTATAGCGTCACACTTGAGGCATGCTTAACCTGACTATGGTTTGAGAACCATAGGTGGGAACTTCTCAAAGTTTACAATGTGGAACCTTTTTTGAAATATATCAACCTTTTTACAAAAATAGCGTCCTTTTCAAATATGACAGAGTGGAACCTTTTAAATATGGCGAGGTAGCACCTTTTAAATATGGAGAAGTAGAACCTTTTCAAATATGACAAGAGTGGAACCTTCTTAAATATAGCGAGGTAGAACCTTTTCAAATATAATAAAGTGGAACCATTTTAAATATAGCGAAGTAGAACCTTTTTAAATAAGGCAAAATGGAACAATTTCAAATATGGTTTGGCGGAACCTTCTCTAATATGACAAACCCTTACAAGAGGTTAGTATCGTCGTGTCCGATTTGCCGGGACGGGACGGTCAAGATTCGGATCCCGGCCGGGTGCTAACGCGTTTTTTTTTCTAAATGGTTTCTCATACTTTCTACACTTAAATGCGTTTACACTTTTTCTAGATTCTACTCGTAGATTATTCATTCCTGATACAGTAGAGTACATGCGTATAGTTCAGACAGATAAGTGGAGTACAGGAGAGAAAAAAATCCTTTGCGACTTCACATCCTCTCTCCAGGCGAATCCGGTGAATTCTTATAAATACAAAGATCTCCGAGATGAAGTCCTTTAAAATGATTACTATCACTAAACGTATAAATTAATCATTTATTTTTTAGTTTAAGTTTAGAAAGTGCTCTTTTTGAACAGGCTGATTATTTCAGCGCACGACTTAGAAACTAATTTAATTCTACAACAAACAAAACATTCACTCTCCCGGCTTACTATTAATCAAATTAGAGGGGCCCCCTTCACTACCGCACACGACGAAGAATACAATAGACGAAACAGATCATAAAGCCCCTTGAAAACGTTGATCAAAGCAACCGGTCGGACTCGAACCGAGGTCAACTCTTCCCGTGACCTCAATCAGAAACTTAACATCAACAGACAGAACGGAGGTTGGGGGAGTCACGCAGATGTGCACTAAATTCAAATTTGGAGAGACACGCCTGCTACAATGTTTTTATACGATGGCGCCAAGAGATCTAAAATCAAGAAACCGACAAAACCAGATCAGAGAAGAGACCGCCGACTTGCAGTCGTCCTGTCAAAACCAAGTTTCCGACATCAGATTGTCTCGTTTTGAGATCCCGCGTCTGGCTCGCTCATAGCACAGGGAGACGACTTCTTGATCCGGCGAGTTTAAGGAGAAGTTTACCATCTAGCTGGCACACGCTATAAGAAGTTTAATAAATGGTACGGTGCACCACACAGAATTTATCTTTGTTTTATCTAAATAGAGACATTTACTAAAAAAAAACTACTAAGATTTAATAAACGAAATAATACACATTGTTGTACAAACACCAAAGAGCATCGCAATCAATTTTTTTTAAATTCAAAGACCGTAAAAAAAATTATATATATTTTAGCTTATACCTCAGAAACTATTGGATAGAAATATATTTAAGATAAAATATTTTTATTTAAATAGTACTAAAACTTTACAATGTTAAATTATTTTGTATCTCAAATGGTTACAAAAATATTGTGTTGAGCTCGACTGCCGAGGACGGGGAGATCGAGGTTCAAATCTCGGTCGGGTGAACTGGAGGTTTTTTTCATAAATGGTTTTCCACTTTCCTTCCACGCAAATGCGGGTGCATTTCCTCTAATTCAACCTTCCCAATTCGTAATCCATTAGCGTAGTTAGTACTTAAAGTGTATAACCCGAAAGAATAGTAAGACGCGGTGATTATTATTATTAATAATAATAAATACAAAATATCAAAATTGGAAATTTCTGATTATAATGTAAAGTGTTATCAAATGCTATTTTCATAAGAAAATGAGAAATTGCCATTTTGTTTATAAGGTTAAACAGTGCTTAGATACAAAATTTAATCAAAATCTCTAGAGCAAATTTCGAGAAAATCGATTCTTCTGTTTTAGGCAGTCAATAAACTACTCTTAATCTATTTGATTCAAAAAACTCCTCCTTATGAAATCCCTAGCTACCAGGTTTTAGCCCGATCGGTAAAATAGTTTCGGCCTTAGGCTAGTAGACAGACAAACAAAATCTCGAGAACTACTTTTTCAGTTTCAGGAGGTCAAGAAACATCGACATTTATCAAAATCTAAAGTTTGATTTTTTTTTTTTTTTGTGATCACAATAAATTACTTCTTTCAACGAAGGATCGAGAAAAAGTAAAAATAGAGGAAAATAAGCAATGTTCGTAAAATAACAAATAATAGGTTCTATCAATGCAATTAGATATTCGGGGTTCAATCCCCGCCAAGGCAACACTGTAGAAATGGTTTGATTTGTTTTTAATCAAATGATAAATTAACAGTATGGAATAGGGTTGTTGGTCTTAAAATGTAGTTAAATGAGTTAGCAAAAGCCCATGACGATTATTTTGTTGCACCCATCCGAGATATGAGCGTTTTATCCCACAAATGGGGTATGGATAAGAAAGTTAAAGAGTTTTAAAGGAAATGTGTGGGAAAAATTTTATGGGGAAACATCCACAGTACTCCTGGCGGAATTCGAACCTTGACCTTCTCGTTACCGTTAAACAAGGTTAGATGAACTTGACATCTAGTCCACGTGTCCAAGGGTGCGGGCTAGAAGTTTAGAAAGACGTGGAAGAGAAAATGCACCATTTTAAACAGTCGATCCTAAATGTGGGTCACAAAATGTGTTTGAAATAAGAACATCTTACTTTTATTTGAAAATGGAAATGTCAAATCACAGAAGAACATTATAAACCGAAACCAAAAACAAAAAAAGGTTAGAAAAATAAGGCAAAAAAAACAAACAAGGATGGATTAATTTAAAAACACCTTAGTTAAAAAAAAATTAAAAATCTCAGGTCCACCCTCTTTTATGTGGGTGGGAAAGGTTTGTCGATTTCAAGAGTGGGTCGCCGTTCTATAAAGCTTGGGAAGCAACGATTTGTAAGATGGACTGGCGGATAGTTTTAGTCAATTAATTGTGTTGACTGACAAGACGTGTATTAATCACAATTTGAGAATGTGTGGAATGCCAGGCCTCCATCGTGGTTCGGATTCCACGTTAAACTGTAGGTCCTCCATTTCATCTCACAATCACTGTACCATTACACATTATCGTAAGTGCGCATAACCCGAACGGGTAGTAAGACGCGGTGCTAATCATAATAATTATAATAGTAATAATAGTAATAATAATATTGTAGTAATAATAATATTGTAGTAATAATAATAAGTGTATTGACGTGAAGAGAATATTGTGAGTGTATCAGCGCCATTGATCCAAGACCACAATTCCTAGACAACTTTACAAGTTTTTTAAATCGCCGTGTCTTACCACCTGTTCAGTTTATATGCTGGTGTACTAATTATACCAATGAGTTAGGGATAACGAGATTTAATTTAAAGATGTATCCATATTTGCAAGAAGGAAGAGTGTAGACATTAAGGAAACAAAATAAAAACTGCTTTCAGCAAACTCTATCGGGATTCGAGCCCCGATCTCCCCATCGTTAGCAGTCTAGTCTATTGCGAGAGTGACACCTAAGACCACGCGACCACCGAAGCCGATACCTTAAAATGTGCATGCATAATTATAATTATAATTATTATTATTAGCACCGCGTCTTATTACCCGTTCGGGTTACACGCACTTACGCTAATGTGTAATGGTAGGGTGATTGTGAGATGAAATGGAGGACCTACAGTTTAACGTGGAATCCGAACCACGGCGGAGGCCTGGCATTCCCCACATTCACAAGTTGTCTTGTCAGAGGTTCATCAGATTAAAATAATTTTGTATACTTATAATAATTCATGTATTCAATTATGATGGTTTTTAAATATAATTTCAATAAAAGTGTAACCTAAAATTTTTTTTTTAACTTTTTTTAAAAAATAATTATTAATTTAGTACAATTAAATTAAATTTATTTTACAAAAATATTTTCGTTAAATTATTTCACATCATTAATTTATACTTATAGCAAAATTACATAAAAATGATGGTTAAACCGGTGAACAAATTAAAAAATATATAAAACAATAAGAAATACGGGGGTGGGTTGCTTATTTTTGCCTACAAAGGGGGGAGAGAGTACAAAATGGCCAATAATGTGCTTACATAACACTTAAACGCCCTCTATATTATTAGTGTTGTTTTTAAGGCATTGGCAATATCTCTCTAAAGTGACAGCTGAAGATAACATGAGCTGACTTATGAATAAGTGAAAGTAGATCTAGTAACTTTTCTAGCTACCCGCTTGGGTGGCCGTATGGTCTAAGGCAGGGATTTCCAAATGGCAGCCCAGGAAACCATTTTTCACGTCCCACGAAGGTTCTTGGAAAAGTAATCTACAGTAGTAAAATTGATGTTTTTTAGCCGAGAATCGGAAAATTTTGACTCGGGGGGAGAAAAAATCGATGAAACCTTCAATTGATGTTCATGTTTAATTTCTTTCTCGCATTTACTGTACTATATTGGCGTACCAAAGATAGTATATTTTAGTCGGAAAATTAGTTTTCGCATAACTTAACAAAAATCAACCGATAGTGATACAGCCTCGTCTCGTGGATTCAAATGTGGCCCTCAGGCACTTTTAAGTTGGAATCCCCTGGTCTAAGGTAAACTGATGATGACGTGGAAATCGGGGTTCAAATCTCGGTCAGGTGTAGGATACTGAGGATGGTTTTTCCCCTTACTCCACGCAAATGTGGGTACAATTCCTCTAAATTTAACCTTCTTCATACCTAAAACATTAGAGTAATTTGTATATATGCGTATAACCTGGACGGTTAGTAGGCCTAAGACTCGGTGCTAAAACAAAAGAACAAATTTTAGCTGCTAGATAAGGTTCTTCCTGTAAAAAATAGACAGCCTTTGGTCTACTATACCCCGATTTTGGTTGGAAGAACACTAGAGAAAATTCAAACACATTTATTTGCGGCCAACAGTGATAACATTTTACTTTATTATTTGTTTTATTTTTATAAGTATTCCCAGCACAGATTTATCCGATTACCAAACCCTTCCTTCACCTCTGACAATACATCTTGTGAATGTGGGGAATGCCAGACCTCCAACGTGGTTCGGATTCCACGTTAAACTGTAGGTCCTTCATTTCATCTCACAATCACCCTAACATTACAAATTAGCGTAAGTGCGTATAACCCGAACGGGTAGTAAGACGCGGTGCTAATAATTATAGTAATAATTTATAGGTATTGATAATATCTATCAAAAGTGACAACTGCAGTTAACATGACATGACGTATGAATATAATAAAATTGTTTTAGTAACTTTAGTAAATAGCTTCTGTTCTTCCTACCAAAACCATACTATACACAAGAACGATGTTTCCGTACTTGTATTATTTAATTTAACACCGCGTCTTACTAACCGTTCGGGTTATACGCTGTCTCTGTACATGAATTGGTAATTAATTACAACTCAATTATAACCACGTTAACAAACAAGTATCATGGTGTCTATTAGAACAATAAACTACCAGTAAAACTTATGCGTTATTTTATAATAACGCAGAATCAGGCCTTTTATCGTATCAGAACCCTAATATATAGCCGGATTCTGGTAACGAAAGATCCTTCCAGGTGGTTCTTAGTAATAAAATTAGGCTATACAAATAAGGTTTACATTAGCAAATTAAAACATGATTTCCCCCGCTTTCAAATAAAAATGAACCGAAATATATTGAGTTTTAAAAATTAGTTTGAGAGAAATAGTTTTAATTAAATGTCATGTGTAGAATTAACATATATTTTTTAATAAGTTACATTAGATTATTTCAAAATCTACATTTAACTATTAAATTGTTTACAGACAATAAAAAAATCTGAATAAAAATTTACTTTTGTTGGCTTCATTAGGCCTTCACAGAACTGGTATAAAAATAATTACCGTGGGAATACGGGGACCGTATCTTTCGTATGATTGGTATTTACTATTTCAATATATTCATACGTCAAGTCATGCCCTCTGCAGCTCTCACTTTTGATATAATACTAAAACCTATAAAATTGCAATAGTAAGTAATACAGTAAAATTGGACGCAAAAAATGTTCGTGTATTTTATAAAACAAAACTTCAAACCAGAATTATATCAGAGTAACCAATTAGCTGGTTATCTCGTGATATTTCCATAAATATATCAATTACATGTTTTTCTAGTGAATTAAGTACGAAAACACCGTCCATGTGTAAAGGGAAGCATAATTCCCAAACAAGATAAACTACTGATAAACGATAGCAAATTCGAGGGCGAAAAAAAAAGACATCCCCACAAACACACACACAAAAAAAAATCAAACTAAAAAAATAATCGGTTTACCTTCAGAGTATTTAAAGTCGCAAACACTTCGCTCTCCCATCTCTGTCGAACCAACTAGAACTGAACCACTCGCGCGCGCACACACGCGCGACACGCGGTAACAACTGACAACAACTGATTCATTTTCACTTTCTTTCCCCGTCCATAGTTCGGCCGGCTACACTCACTTTACGAGTGACGCGTCGCGCGACCTCCGAGGGAAAACACACCTACAAGGCGACGTTATACCTGGCTGAGACATTCCACACGTCTACCAACCTTTAAGAAGAAAAAAGGACAAAAAAACACACGGATCCTCATTATGAGTTCTGAGGAAGTCAAACGAGAATGATTCACTTTTACAGAAGAATTTGAATCACAAATTATCAGCTCGCAAACGAAATAACAATACAGAAAAAAAAGGGAGCCCGTTATCTGGAGTAAGCCGATGAGTCAGAAGGGAAAGCTTGGTGAAGGAAACTTGAGATATGGGAGAGGGGGGGGGGATAGAAAGAGATAGACACTCGCATGGGTCGACTGATAGAAGTTGTGGTCAAGTATTTCCTTCCGTTGAGCGGGCCAACCAATCGGATCGATAAAGCCCGCGTGTGTTGTACAGTCCAGAGTGATTGGTTATAAACTAAAATTTCAGTATCCATAAGGGAGACCGCGACAAGGACGTCCACTTGGGTTTTACATATGGGGAGAGGGGGGTCAAATTGGAGTCCCATCTGTTGTTTGGAAGGGGGGGGAGGCTACGTTCCCTTCACGAATTTAACCTTATGGGATGAATGTGTGGAATGCCAGGCCTCCAACGTGGTTCGGATTCCACGTTAAACTGTAGGTCCTCCATTTCATCTCACAATCACCCTACCATTACACATTAGAGTAAGTGCGTATAGCCCGAACGGGTAGTAAGACGTGGTGTCATAATAATAATAATAATAATAATAATACCCTTATGGGAGGGAATTTTAGAGCATCCGAACATAACTCTGAGATAATTGTATTAGTTTCAAGAGCCGATTTTTGCAACAACAAAAGTTCCTGAAAAATTAACAAAAAATTGTTTTTAGTTGTAGCTGAACCATTAAAAAGAAACATATTTTTCACAAGTTTATTGAACAGAACAAGATTAAAAGAAAGTTGTTGAAGCGGATTTGGAGGAAATCTACATTTTATCATTTTATTTATCTCTTTTAACTCTGAAATTGATGAAGTTGTTAATAACAAATTGTAGCCAAATCCCAATTATGAATTTTTCATAAAAACTTACAAAAATAAAAGCAAATATTACAAAGTGATTAGCGGGGCTGGAGCCCCCTCCCATCCCACTTATTGCCCATTTATTAGCACTCATGAGCCGCGATTTACCATTTATTTAGACCACAGTTTCTTGATCTCTACCAAAACCAGTTTTAATTTTACTTTTTTTTAAAATTAAAGCATTTACTTCGAGAGTTATTATCATACAAAAATTTTCAATAGTGAAGCCGAAAACCGGGTTTCCGATGTCATTAAAAAAGGGATTTAGATCTCTTTAAAAAGGTAACACCTGCTTCGGTGGTCGCATTGATTAAGACGTCACTCTCTTGTTAAACTAAGACTGCCGGTGGCATGGAGATTGGGGTTCGAATACTGGTCGGGTGTAATGAGGATGATTTTTCCACTCACCCTCCACAAAAATTCGGGTACAATTCCTATAATTATAACCACCCAAATCCCTAAAACCATCAGCATAAATAAACGTATAGCTCAAACGGGTTGTAAGAGACGGTGCTTAAAAAAAAAAGGAATATGTTGACCTATCCGTTAAAAGGTCTGTTTAAACTCGGGCAGACATACCATCCCGTTTTTTTTATAGAGAAGTGGGCACTATCTGTAGGCAGTGGCATAAAACGCTAGTGTAGCCGAGTATGACTTGGGTTTCAAGGGCGTGTTTTTTTTTTCCTGTGGGAATGTAATCCTAGAAACAAAAGTAGCCGCGAAAAAAATACAAATTATTGTCAGTTCCATCTCTTTGAGATTAGTGTGTTGGTAACCCTGGCTGGATGTGTGTAGTCTTGGTTAGTGTCAACTGTCAGAAGTGTAATGGAGGGGGGAAGAGAGGGGGAATTGTACCTCGAGGCTTTCCCCCCTGATATAGTCATCGGTTACGAGGTGTGAAGTATTCAAATGAATGCTTGTCTGTTCTATTCTTAGCACACCCATTCATCTGTCACTTCGCACGCTTCAGTGGCCGTATAGTCTAAGGCGTCACTATCGCGAGAGACTAGACTGCCAATGATGGAGGTGAACGGGTTCGATATCAGTGGGGTATATGTGGGTGGTTTTTTTTTTCCTAAATAGTTTTCCACTCTATCTCTCCAAGCAATTGCCGATATATTTCCTATAAGATCAACCTTCCTAATCCTTAACCCTTTTAGCGTAATTTGTACATAGACGTATAAGCCGAACGGGTAGTAAGACGAGGTGATAAATAAAATAAATTTATCACGTCCATTCCATCAACTGCGGTAGTTACAAAATTTTACCACTTTGCTTCTAAATTATTTGATTAAGACACATACTTTTATATTCTTGCGACCTCCCGGAGAAAGGAAGTATTGTGATTGTCATACAAATCAAAGCCTAGATTTTGACTAATGTCTATGTTTCATGACCCCCTGAACCCGAAAAAGTTGTTTTCTACGTTTTATAATCCCCTGAGCCCGAAAAAGTTTTTTTTTTTTACGTTCCGTGATCCTCTGAACCCAAAAAAGTTGTTTTTTACGTTTCATGACCCCCTGAACCCGAAAAAGTTTTTTTTTGCGTTTCATGACCCCCCGAACCCGAAAAAGTTGTTTTCTACGTTTCATGATCCACTGAACCCGAAAAAGTTTTTTTTACGTTTCGTGACCCTCTGAACCCGAAAAAGTTGTTTTCTACGTTTCATGATCGCCTGAACCGGAAAAAGTTTTTTTTTTTACGTTTCGTGACCCTCTGAACCGGAAAAAGTAGTTTTTTTTACGTTTCATGATGCCCTGAGCCCGAAAAAGTTGTTTTCTACGTTTCATGATCCACTGAACCCGAAAAAGTTTTTTTTTTTTACGTTTCGTGACCCTCTAAACCCGAAAAAGTTATTTTCTACGTTTCATGATCGCCTGAACCAGAAAAAGTTTTTTTTACGTTTCGTGACCCTCTAAACCCGAAAAAGTTATTTTCTAAGTTTCATGATCCTCTGAACCAGAAAAAGTTTTTTTTCTACGTTTCATGAGCCCCTGAACCCGAAAAATTGTTTTAACAATACCCTATGTATGTGTGTATCTTGGGACAATAACCGTAACCAGTGTTGCTAACCCAATAGACTCTAGCGATAGTACATTAACCTGAAATGGATTGTATTTTTACCGGTAGGATACTACTTTTCTGACATATTGATAAACCCACAGATTTTCGTTTAGAAAAAATGTAAAAATTTGTTACTTTATAGCAGGGCCACAGGTTATTACGTTTAGAAAATATCCTAAAATTGGATTGTACAGTTGGCAACACTGGTCGTAACCATTTTATCGATCGAGATAAAAATTGTTTTATACATTTTTTTAAGGTTGCCCCGAATAGTTTTTATAATTAGATATTTAACCCTAAAATTAAGAGTAGTTTATTTGACGGTGAAGACAACCAAGAGATTTTTTTAAATATCAAGTCATATAACAAAATGACAATATGTGATTCAAAGCAATAACCGTGAAGTAAAAGACGTTAGACTCGCAATGAGCTTGGTTACCTGTGACGGGGGAGGCCAGGGTTCGAATAATGACTGGGTGCATTGGAGGTAGATTTCCACCTGTGATGTATCCCCTCACAAAACGAATACTAGTGTACTTCCTTTAAGAAAGTGAAAATAGTGTGTCGCCATAACTTTTGTCTCATTTGTTATATAACGGTTTTTATAGTCTCTTTAACTAAATTCAATGGTTTTATCTCCGTCAAATATTTTAACTGGTTAGATAACACAGACATGGTCTAGTTAAAAACACATCCCACCTTCTTCACCAGATACTTTGAATATAGGAATGTCTGGGATAGGGATAGCACAGCGAACTAATCCAACCGAGTACTACTGTATTTCCGATCTAATGATAGACCAGTAAGTGCAGTGCAGATACACTTTCAAAGAGGCTCTTTACTTTCTTACCAATTAAAAAAGTTACTCACTTTTAAAACATAGTGAGCGTGTGTATACATACATATATATATATATATATATATATATATATATATATACGGTTGCTCCCCATCCAACGCCAGTCTTAAAACAATAGAAGATGTATTTAAGTGTGATTTTTTTTCTCTCTCTCTCTCTCTCATTTATTCTCTATATGATCAATAATACGTATTTTCGATTATACGGATTAATACGTTCGGAAAATTGATCATAAAAAGAGAAAATATATAATTAGTAGAAGCTTTCGAAGCTTCAAACATTCCTAGTTTTTAATCAGTGACGGAAAGAAATGTATCGATACTTCATTCATTTCTAATTATCTAATAAGTAAAGACACTGGATCAAGAGAAAATTATTGCTCACAGTGGGTATCCCGTACCTGTATCGAAAGAATAAGCATGGCATTTTATACTAATACGATTATATTTGTTGGGGTTTTTATGTATTAAAATGTTGATTTTTCAATATATACTAAGAATTAATGTAATTTATATATATATATATATTTACATATAATAAAAATAAATAAAGCTTTTGCAAAGCAGTAGAAATGTCTTAATCCGCCTGTACAATATGATTTTGGTAAGAAGAACAGTAGAAGTTAATTACTTAAGTTACTCAAACAATTTTAATATATTCATACATCAAGTCATGTAATCTGCAGCTGTCACTCCGAGTCACGGATCAAACCCGGGACCTCTGACCAGTGACTACTAGACCAAAGAGGTAGTCACAAGACCTAAAGGTAAGAGAGAACTTATAAAAAATACTTTTTTTTTTTGCTACAAACTATGATATCATTTTACCACTGGTCTTATTTTATAAATATTAATAATATCCATTAAAAGTGACAACTGAAGATCACATGACTTGACGTATGAATAATTAAAGTAGATATATAATTAGAGCCCCGTAAAAATGGTATAACGCGATAAAGCGAAAAGTGCCATACAAAGATGAAATCAAACACTTTTTTCTTTGATAGTTTTCGAATATTTTTGAAAAGCGAAATAAAACAAAATCGTCTCGTTACAAGAAATCCTCATAAAACGAAATAACACAGCTTTTACAAACAAACAAAAAAAAAATCTTCAAATAAACACGAGATTAAGAAGGAATTAAGCAGAAATATTGACCCTGCTGTAATTTGATAAGTATTTTGTTGTAGTGCAAGCTACAAAATTGTAAAATATTCATACAAACTCGAAAAAGAATTTTGAAGCAAATAAATAAGGTTTCAATAATAAATATTAATTCTGTACCCATTATCTCAATATGTAAACAATACTTACAACACCTCAGATAACACGTAATTTAGAACAAAGACGAAATAACACCGAGAAAGGATATTTAAAAAACAAAACTTAACTAAAAATAAAATCATTTTTACGGGGCTCTTTATATAATAGGTTTTAGAGTTGTCAGGTAAGATTATTACTATGAAAATTGGCGTGTACAGTAATTGTCTTCCAAAAATTGCTTGTTTATACAAGAGTGCCGCGATAGCGCAGAGTCTTCATCACATGTTTAAACGCGTCTCGAAACACAATGTAAACAATATACAGTGGCGCACCCAGAAATTAACCAAGGTGGCAAAGGATGTTATGTTGCAATCTATCAAAGCATACATTTCTGTGCATTTATCTTAATCAAGATATTTTAACGTGCACTTTCACAAACGAATGAATAAATCAGCACACGATTTATAAACCTTTTTTATCACCACTTCTTACTACTTGTTCAGGTTATACGCATATACATTAAGATTTGGTTAATTCGAAAAAATTGGATAAATATAACCCACCATGATTTCCCAAGAAATTTCTATTTAAATCAATGGTAAAAAAAAACACACATTTAAATTGAATTTTAGAAGGAAATATTTGAAATTTCGAAGCTTATACATTGTTAATTTGTTAGAGTTTGTTCTTATTTCAAGCCTTACTTAAGGATCCTTATTAAACCACCCCAATGTCAAATAAATTTAAAGTTAGCCAATTGACACACAGTAAATGAGAAAGCGGGGAATCATGCACCGGCGGCGAGCGGGTTGCCTATTATAGGGGATGTGTTGGATCGGCTTTCATCAAATCTGATTTAAGTCTGTAATTTGTTATGCTAGTTTTTCCACGTTTTCATTTATATTGTTTGAATTTTTCTTGTTTTTTTTAATGAATATATTGTGTGTTTTATATACAGTATAAATAAAACGTGTGTGATTATATGTAGAATATGTTGAGGTTAATGATTTATTGTGTATTAGCGGCTTAAGATATATTCATGAAAAGATTAGTTAGAACTTTGGATATTTCGAATTTTTTTAGATCCCCTTGGACTTCGAATTAAAAAAGTTCAACAGTTTAATTTCTATAGTGGGGTAGGGATGAGGAAGGAAGTATTTTAGAGGTGATCTACCCGCATTTGCGTGAAAAGAGAGTGGGAAACCAACCTCAGTATACCAGACTAGGATTCAAGCCACCCCACCATCAGCATACATATTCTTAGTCCATTTAATTAATAACTTAAAGAAAAATGAAACAGTAGTCTGTAAGGAAGTATTATAGGTAACTTTTGATAACTTTTTAACTTTTAATTAATAAATCAAGTAAAACATATTTCTACAATGCTAAATGTTATCTACTTTCAATCAATGTGTGTGTGTGTGTGTGTGTGTGTGGTCAAAATTGGGCTTCCTGTAAAAATCAGGTTTTATATACTAAAGCTTTTTCATAAAACCTTTAAAAAAAAGTTCTGACCTTGACTCTTCATCTCTTACAATCCCAACATTTTTATAAATCCGCTTAACCTAGATTTCCTCTTGAGTAATGAAATCTGAAAATCTTTTAATATCTCTCCCCCCTTCCCCCCTTTACTACGCCCCCGTACGAAATCCTAGTCAGCATAAAGATAAAGGATTAGTTCCCCACCCTCCCCCAGCCCGAGTATTGATTCTTCAGCCAGCTAGTCGTCCAAAACACGAGTCTGGGGGGCTGGAGGGGGGCAAGGAGGGGGAAACAAAACTTTGCCCTCAGACAAGCGTCTATTTACAAATGCATGTGGGTCAAAGGGTTAACCCAACCGTAGTTGACTCGTGGCGGCTGTGATAGGTCGAGGGGAAAGGGGGAAGAGAAGCAAGAAGACTCTCATTAACTACCACAATAAAAATCATAGGATAGTAGCAACAAAATGGGGTCATCCATAAACTTTGTTTACTATTTGAGGTAACCCACCTCGGTGGCGTAGTTAGCCAACGCGCTTGTTTCGTGTTGAGCTAAATTGCCGAGGACGGGGAGATCGAGGTTCGAATCTCGCTCGGTAAATGAGTTTTCTCTCTCTCCCCTAAATGTGTTTCCACTCTCTCTCTCTACGCATATGCGGGCTCCCTTCCTCTTAATTCAACCTTTCCAATTCCCAGACCATTAACGTAATTAGTACTTAAGTGTATAACACGAACAAGTAGTAAGACGCGGTACTAACTATATAACTATTTGAGGTGGTCTATAGTGTTTGTAATTTGTGCTCTTTGGCTAGGCTTGAATCGTACAGACGTGGTGTGTTTATTATTAACATTTTCTATTGATTTTAATGCTATTTAAATCAAATCTCCATAATTGAAAGTTTGGTATATTTTTTTAATGCATTTGTTTTCTTAGTTCCTGTTGTTTTACGTTTCTGACAAAACATTTTGTTAGAGGGAACCAACTACGATGAGTCTTACAAGTGTGATCGGTTGTAGATTGGGTTTTATAGCGAGGCTCTGGAATCTAAGCCGCCACTAACAAGGACTGGAGGAGTGAAGTTTGATCCCATCCGACTATACTGAACTAGTTTTTTGATTGTTGGGCTTCTATCATTATACCAAGTGGATTATGGATGAATGGTTTTATCTAAATTGAGCCACACTAGCTACTCACCAAACCCTGTTGAAGTAATCCACACTAGCTACTCACCAAACCCTGTCGAAGTGAACCACCCTAGCTACTCACCAAGCCCTGTCAAATTAATCCACACTAACTACTCATAAAGCTTTATCGAAGTAATCCACACTAGCTACAAACCAAGCCCTGTCGAATTAATCCACACTAGCTACTCATAAAGCTCTATCAAAGTAATCCACAATAGTTACTCACCAAACCTTGTTGAAGTAATCGACACTAGCTATTCACCAAACCCTGTAGAAGTAATCCACACTAGCTACTCACCAAGCCCTGTAGAAGTAATCCACACTAGCTACTCATAAAGC
>CABEEJ010000100.1:244158-287702 GCA_901482245.1 Timema douglasi
GTGTATAAGGACCCGACCCTAGGGACCTTATTATTTTCCCAATCCCCCTCCCCCCCTCCCTGCCTCACTATTTTACAGAACTTTTTACAATTCGGTAAATTAGATAATTTTAATCTTTAAAACAAAAAGTCAATTGTCATGTTTATTGTAGTTAACTATCTTTGTGCAAAATATTAATTCTATATTTCAATTATTTGTATAAAACAGTGAGAATTAGATATTCGAGTGGGATTAATCAATGAATAAAAATCAAACATTTCAGTATTTTCTGACAATTTTTTTTTGTTTTAAATTTTATCTCACAATAAACATTGATAAAACAAACCTTACATAAGATGTATTCAGACCCACCCACTTTTCCCCGTATTACTCGCTAAACATAATTTAAAGACGGCCCCTTACTTCATTAGTTCAAATAATAGATTTCAACAATGGGAGATACTTTTGCTCCTAGCTATCTGCATCCTTTAATCTTCCAACTTACTTACAACCTCTTGACCTAGTATTTGAGATTCAAAAGCAATGCTTACCCTCATTTTACAAAATTGCCACTTATTTATTGGGTGTGGCACCACTTGTATTTAAGATAATTCACAGAAATGTGGTGTGAACATATGTTCAGCTGTTATATATATATATTTAGCACCACGTCTTACTACCCGTTTGGGTTATATGCTTTAAGTACTAATTACGCTAATGGATTAGGAATTGGGAAGGTTGAGTTAGAGGAAGAAGTGAACCCGCATTTGTTTGTAGGAAGTATGGAAAACCATTTAGGAATAACCAGCCCCAGTTCACCCGACCGAGATTTGAGCCTCGATCTCCCAGTCCTCAGCAGTCGAGCTCAACACGACAAGCGCGGTAGCCAACTACACCACCGAGGCGGATATGTTCGGCTGTTAAAGTGTTACAGCAAAGTATTTTTTTCAAGAGTAATTGATTTCTATGGAAAAGAAAAAAGTTTTGTAATGAGTGAGGGTGACCTGGCGGTCTAGGGGTAAGGTGTCAGACTTCTGTGCTGGCGGCCGGGGTTCAATCCTCGGTCCCGGCACAGATTTATATGATTACTAAACCCTTCCTTCACCTCTGACAAGACATCTTGTGAATGTGAGGAATGCCAGGCCTCCACCGTGGTTCGGATTCCACGTTAAACTGTAGGTCCTCCATTTCATCTCACAATCACCCTACCATTACACATTAGCGTAAGTGTGTATAACCCGAACAGGTAGTAAGACGAGGTGCTAATAATAATAATAATATTAATTTGTAATGAGTGAATGAATTTAAACTGATTCTCATTTAAGACTTAAATAAACACACACATTATAATAACGCTTTTTATTAGCTTAAATTAGTTGAAAATTGACACCAGGACATGGGGATCGCACCTGTAACTCTTGGATTAGCAAGCCAATGCTCTATCACTGAGCTATCCATGATTGGCCCTTTGTTCAGGGTCATTCGTCACCCATAATTTAAGGCACAAGTCTTTATAATGTGTGGAAACATAAGCTACTTGAGATTAATGTTAAAACCACAGCTACTGGCAATTAAGGTACAGGTTTTGTGTCACCGAGTGTACAATATCAGATTGCTATTTTGGTATATATTACTGAAAAAAAACCAGGCAAGATGGAAACCAAAATTAGTATAGATATGTCTGTAGGTAGGTGAACTTTTTTTTAGCACCGCATCTTACTACCCATTCGGGTTATATGCCTATGTACTAATTACACTAGCGAGTTAAGGATTAAGAAGGCTTAACTTAAAGGAAATGCACCCGAATTTGTGTGGAGGGAGACTGGAAAACCATTTAGGAAAAACCACCCTCAGTGCACTCGAACGGGATCGAACCCCGATCTCCTGGTCTTCGACAATCTAGTGTAACACGAGAGTAGCGCGTTAGACCACGCAGCCATCGAAGCGGGTGAACGTATTTAAATTAATTTAAATTGTTTGATAGGATTATTATTTATAAAATAAATTTTGAATGGAATATGGATTATGTAGTTTAAATTTCTTAGCAAAGGCTTATACAAAAAAATATAATATGGTAAATGTTTTACTACCCACTCAGGCTCTTATTAAATGCTGGGTAGTAATATTTTGTTGGATGAATAACAATGATGTAGCACTTTTCCCGCATTTCTAGCTAAAAAAAAGGAAGCTCACTGGACCATTTTTCATGCATGAGGTATACAAAGTCTCATTTATTCCGTTCATCATTAACGCTAAAAAGAAACTTTAGAAAAAACTGTCGTCCCATAACCTTTTACTGTTTATAGAACATAGATACTTTTTTCTCATCGCATCCTCCTTACATTTTCATGGAGGAAGAGTGGAAAACCATTTTAGGAACAACAAACTTAACTACATCTCACCAGGATTCAAACTACAACCTCTTTGTCTTTAGATGTCCAGTTTGATGAGAGAGTGACACCAAAGATCAAGTGTTGGCAACTGTTCGATCTGATGAAAATTTTCAGTCCATCGTATAAGAAAATGATATAATCATTAGAACTCAATCTTTCGAGTATTTTAAACTCAAATGTATATCAAGTACTTTCAAATAATTTTTGACAGTGATCAAAATTACCTTGTTTGGTCATAAGAAGAAATTTAAAATGTTGTTTATGCTAGAGGTATGTGAGTATTTGAAAAGTCTATTTTTAGTAGCTGTTCGAACTTGACAATTTTTACAAAACTGATTTTTTTCCCTTCAAAATTCATAGTTGATTGATTTTATCCAATATTAAGATATAATTTTATAGCAATTTTGGAGTCCCTCAATATTTCCTTTTGTCTAATTTAAAAAAATTGTAAAAATATATTAAATTTATTTAAAAATTCAAATTTGTGTGATTTTAAATTTTTTCACATAAATGTAAGTATAAGAAAAATATGTCTGTACTTATCTGTAGTTTATGCATAGATCTATTACAAAAATTTAACTTGAAATATTTCTTGTACAAATAATGCTTTATAGTCTAAACTACTTGACCTAAAAAAAACTTGTTTTCATTCAAACTCGACTCGATGTGAAAAATGATTAATAACATAACCATGATTTATTCTGGAGCTATAAGTTTTTAATGAAAAAGTGAATTTAAAGAATAAATATAAGATGTATACAAAAATAAAACAAAAGCACATTGCAAGCCCTTTGATAAGTTTTTAAGTCGATCAAGGCTCAAAACAGGATGCCTACCCCCTCCCCTGCCTTAGACTATTCGACCAACAAAGTAGGTTAGTAATGTATCACATCTAATAATTATCCAACACACTCCCAGAAAATCAACATTATCTTCATGTCTTGTAATAGTATCTTTGTAAAATTGAGAGTAACAAGAGTTGAGTAGCATTTAAATACAAAGTAGTTTTTTAAGGAATGACATTAAATTCTGGATAGCTCAAAAGTCAATAGTCAACCAATGACAAGTTAGAGGCTTTAGAATAGTGTTCTATTTTCAGGTTACTTAATTCAAATAAGTAAAATTATACTAAACTTCCAGTTAACACCTGAAGTAATAATTTAATAGTTCAAAACGATTACAATATAGTACAAATAGTTTCATGTTCAAAGTTATAACAATAATAATTATGGGATTAAAATATCACATATGAACCAATAGCAGTGCTAAACTTGAAACTAATATCACAAAACTGTAGTTTTAAATATTAATTCTAAAATAACATGATCATATCTATTATAATTCAGCTGTATTTAAAACAAAACTCATCAAATGTTTAATAATACCACTCGATTGTTCACTGTCACATGCTGTTATTTATCGATATTGAAAAATATAAGTCAAGATTGACAAACAAATATCACAATATCAAGTTAGTATAGCAATGTTAACAAATCAAATAATCGAAATACTGTTGTGTCCTATTTTATTTTTATCTCACAAAAAAAAGAATCCTTACACAAGATATTCGCAAGTTTCAATAGTCGCAAGATCCGTCCTTCCAACCGTCTCGCCACCTCTCATTAACCCGGGAACAATCGAACAAAGATTTGCCAAGACGATCGTTAACACTGTTGTGAATTTTACAGAGCCATTGCGACAGATCTTCCTGTGATTTGGTAGCGGGAGGCGAAACTTTAAGCCTGCAATGCAATGATAAGAGAAAAATATTTAACTAGATATAATCAATTGAGTTTATAAATTACAAGATAAATTATTCTCCTATTTTACTTACTATCTGTTTGGGTTATGCGCATATGTACTAATTATGCTAATGTACTAGGATGGAGGAGGTTGAACTAAGTTAAGTGTAACCATATATGCGTGGAAGTAGAGTGGAAAATCATTTAGGAAAAACCACTCTCAGTGCCGTTCGAATGCTGATAAGACAGTCTAGTCTACTGCAAGAGTAGCACCTTAGACCATGCAGCAACCAAAGCGAGTTATTCTCAAATAATATTAACAATAAACTATTTCAGTAACTCCACAAAACAGACACCTTGGGCCAATATCATAGTAAATCTTAGTATGTATCGAGTGTGGCACTATACTAAATACAAGACAACACCTACCTGGACCAGAATGGAACAGGTCAGTTTTGAATATGAAACTGGGCCATTCCATTCTGGTCTAGGTAGGTGTTGTCTTGTATTAGGGTGGGATAGAAGGGAACAAAAGAAAAGGTCAGTGTTTTTCCAATTTTTATGGCAAAACTTATTTTGGCTAAATTAAGTAAAATATTGCTCCAGTATGAACTCTAGAGAGTTGAATTTTATTTACATGTTGATATCAAGAGTTCCGCATTATCCATCATGAGCATAACAGCATTAAATGAGAAACTTTTTAAATGAAGAGAAAAAGTTGTCATTAAATTCCAGGACACCCTTGACAGATATTCAAGAAATTTTGAGGTCACCATGTAAAGAAAATTAAATTCTATGTTTGTACTGAAACAATATTTTATTTATTTTAGCCAAAAAAAGTTTTGCCATAAAAACCGCGAAAAAAAAAAGGTATTTTCTCGCCTCCTCTTCCATTCCACCTTAAGTATAGTACCACACTTGAGGCATACCAAGTCTGATTATGAAACTGGCTGCTTAGCACAGCCTGTAGTGTGTCTACATACTTATGGGTCCTGTGTTCAAAACCCCGCATTGCAGAAAAACTTAACATTGGTGAAATATGGGTTTCCCCTTTCACAGTGACTGATTAATTAATTAATGGCCATAGGCTGGGTATTGTGTCTGTGCCAGGTTTAAGATAGTTTATAAGTCGTGTGTGATATAATCAGCCAGTTCAGATGTCAATGATGGGGAGGTCGAGGTTCGAATTCCGGTCAGGTGTACTTAGGGTGTTCTTGCCTAAATGGTTTCCCAATTTCCCTCTACCCAAATATGGGTACATTTTATTTAAAACTCTACCTTTTACAGCCCTATTTCATTACAGTTGTTAATGTATGCATTGAGCCAAAATGGGTTCTAAGACGAGGTAAAAAACTAAACAATAATTGTGGGAAACACGTTTGCAAGACTTCACAATTTTGAAGAATTTTATATGTTACATACTTAGTCAAATATTAGAAGTTAAATTCCAGTATTTAATGTTTGGAATTTACACAAGACCGTAGTTGGGAGGGTTCAAACGCCCCGTAAAATCTTATGAACAAAATATATATGGCTTTATTTATGGTTCAAACCATATCAAAATTAAGGTACAAGTACAAACTAAGGGCTGTATTACCATAAAAAGCACTTCAGAGAGCTTCTAGAGGTGTTTAATATCTATAATTGTTTTCTAGCCGCGGGCAGTTATGGTGTTATGTTGCCATAAAAAACACTTCAGAAAGCTTCTAGAAGTGTTTAATAGCTATAGTTTTTTATAAACTCCGGCAATTGGGGGATGTGCCCACCAAACCCCCAACCCCCTGAAATTATTGGCTGGCTACAGCCTTGGATTTACATATTTCATAAGAAAATTTTCAAGGTGATGGGTTATTTGTGTAGTTATGGAAAAATAAAAATACTATGGTAAAGCAATTCATATAAGGATCATAAAATGTTGTATAAACTCAACAAACATATGCCTACACATGGCTATTTCAATTGTATATTGACTTTACTGGCAGAAAAAGCTAATAACAAATTTTTGTGCCCAAACTTGGCAAATATATAATAGGCCTACTCAACTCTTAGCTCTAACTCATAGGTCTTTTAAGACAGTCACATATTATGGTAATAACTCGATACTAAATAACATCATGATCTTACTGTATAACGCCATACCAACAGAAATTTCCAACATACTAGAGTTGTCAAACTTTTTAAAAAAAAACATTATAAATTATACATTAATAATCAAATAGTTTAAATATAGTTTCTACCTGTTGTATTTCATATTACTGATTAGACTTTTCTCATTTTTATATCATGTGTTAAGATTTTGTTCCAGCCTGTTGTATTTAACACAAGTGATAGGATTTATTCTCTCTGTCTAGTGTATGTGTGTGTGTATACATTTATATATTTGTGTAAGTATATTTTAGACATAGCTCCAGCTGATTTGTTTCTTATAAAGGATTGGGAGTGTCTTTTTTTCCTTTTCACTATAATTTCGCAAAACAGTATTAATGTATTCATTTAGAATTAATTTATAAGACATTTTATGTTTTAATTAGTACATTGTTTCACTCTTATTTTTGCCATTAATCAACTCATCTAATTTTTAAGCACTCTTCATAATTTCTGATTTTTCACTTTATAGTATAAAAAAATTATACATAATTCATATTATAGAATAATTATGGAGTAATAAAAAATAAAACTGTATAAAAAAATGTTGATGTAAAACTCATAGTCCCCGAGTGAACAAGCTCTCTTCGGATTATGTAAATACAAACTTTAAAAAAAACAAAACAACCTAACTACCAGCCTTGCTGGTCGCATTGTCTAAGGCGTCACTCTTGCAGACTAGACTGCCAATGATGGGAAGAGGAGGTTTGAATCTCGGTCAGGTGTACTTAGGGTGGTTTTTCCTAAATGGTTTTCCACTCTCCCTCCATGTTAAAGTGAGTACATTGCATATATATATATATATAACCTTCCTCACCCCTAAAACCATCAGCGTAAATAGTACATAGATGTATAACCCAGACGAATAGTAAAACGCAGTGGTAAAAAAATAATTATATTTGTTTTCATACATGTAACAATTGCTGAAACTAGATATGGCAAATTATTTGTAGCACTCATGTTTTTCAAGCTAGCTTTCATTTTGGGAAATATTATATTATTTGATGTGCAGTAACATAGGATTATAAATCAAGTTCTTTTGGGAGATCCACAAATATCAAATAGATTCCTAGTGAAATGAACCATTAAAATACATTTTTAAGTGAATCTTAAGGTGTAATTGAATTTATAATACTATAGAGGTTTGTATTTTCAATAGCATTTAAATACAGGATTGTATTAATATTATCGGGATTTTAAAATGACTCATTGGTATTTTTTCTGACACTAATTTTACATATATCGTAACAAGAATGAGCAAACTTAAAATTTCAACCCCCCAGAAAAAAATTGTTTCTGGTAAATAAAACAAAAAAAAACCTACCAATTAATCACTAGAGGTAGAAGCACAATCAGCTATAAACTTTCCACACCAAGGTTTACACATAAATCCAAAACTTCAGTTATAATATGATGTGTGTTCATTTTCAAATGTTCCAACATTAGGAACTATAAATACACTTTTAAAGTAACATCATGATTTAAATTATGTTAGGGTTAGTTATTTACCCTCAAAAAACAACTCAATGTAGTGAGCTCGCAAGCGAACTATAGAGCCCGAGCGGCAGCTGTATGTTGGCAAAGCTAGTGCCAACATTTGCGGATAGAGGGGGCCATGTGGTAAGCACAACAAACCCTCTGACTGTTATTAGTTTTTGCCCACCCTGTAAAGAAACGGCAGGTACATATATGTACTATATGTGTAAGTAAACAAGGGTTATTTCAATCACATCAAATTGTCTCATCACAAACTGAGCGAAATTAATTATATTGCCACCTGCCTCGGTGGCCGTGTGGTCTAACGCACTATTCTCGTGTTAAACTAGACTGCCCAAGGTCGAAAAGATCGAAGTTCGATCCTAGTCGGATGCCCTGAGGGTGGTTTTTCCTAAATGGTTTTTCCACTTTTCCATCACACAAACGCAGGTGTACTTCCTCTTAACTAAACCTTCCTAATATCTAACCCATTAGTGTAATTAGTACATAAGTGTATAAACCAAAAGGGTAGTAAGACGCGGTGTTAAAAATAATATAAATTGGCTAGTTATATCAGTCTCCAAAGTAGTGATAGAGCAGTCATGTCAAAACACTCCTCTGTTGAGGGTTGTGTAAGTTCTTGGGGAATTGGCCAGGGTCCAAACATGAAATCTACAGGAACTAATGCCAAAATAAAAAGCAAAAGCCTAAGTTGCTGTTTATTTCGACTATTTCAAGTATTTCAATTTGATCTCCCAGCCACGCAGAACAAATTCTGGGGCCGCACACAACTCGACTAAATAACCAATAAACTTGAAATGACCACAACAACCAAGTATGTAAATAATATAAAATACAAAAAAGAAAACTTTTAATAAATTCTCAGTTTACCTTTCATTCATTTTGAAACTAAGTTACAGTCACACAAAATACACACCAGTGTCAATACAAAGTAAACTCAAACCAAAACCTCGATGTTACTTAGTTAAAAGCACAATGGTTCTGTGTTAGTTTTATTGAATGTTAAGAGTTAATCAATCATACAAAGTTATCATAGATTCCTCACAAGAAAGTGTTAATCTTTTAGCAAAGTTGAACTTCAAAGGAAGGAAAATTACAGAATACAGTCATATTCATAAATGTAAATATGTAAACATGAAAACAGTGAAAATGACTTTAAAATTTAGAATAGATACTGTAACAATTGAAAAGCCATGACAAGCCTAGCAAGCTGGCAGCGGAAAATATATGGCTTGAATAAAAAAATGACCCAGGCCACAGGCTGGACATACTGTAACAAATGAATATAAAGTGTACAGTTTAGAAAGTTAAGTGTTGTTGTTACTCGCTACAGTGGCCGAATGGTATATGGTGTCACTCGGATGTTGGACTTTCCTGATGATAACAGGAAGAACCGGGCTCGAATTTTGGTCGCGTTTCGTGAGGGTGGTTTTTCCTAAATGGTTTTCCTCTTTACTTCCAAGGAAATGTGGATAGATTACCTTTAAAATTCTTCCTACTTCATCCCTAGCCCATTGGAGTAAGTATCATACATGTGTATAACTAGAGCAGGTAGTATGATGTGGTGATAACAATAATAATAAAATTGTTGTTTTAGGGGGAAAAAAGCAAAAACAATTATACTTGTGTATCTATTTTTTGACCAATTGCAAAAGTTATCGCCACTTAAAAGAGTTTAAAGTAGGCCTATAAGTGGAAGGAGATAGTTCTGTTATAAGTTGTTAAAAAAAATTGCATATTTGGATCACAACACTTGGAATACCTGCTTCGGTGGCCGCATGGTCTAAGGCACCATCTCGTAAGAAACTAGAATGCTGATGACAAGGAGATCCCAGTCCAAACCCGGGTCAGGTGTTCCAAAGTTAGTTTTCCCTAAATGGTTTTCCACTCTCCCTCCAAGAAAGTGTGGGTACACTTACTATAAATTGAACCTTCCTCATCCTTTCCTCAATAAAATAATTAATATGTATGCGTCTAATCTGAATAGGTAATTAGACGTGATGGCAAAAAAAAAAAAAAGCAGGCAATGCAAGCATTCGAATACCATCATTTTGTCAAAGTACATTAGGCCTAGAGTACAGTATAAGAAATAATTTGATAAAACTTACAATAAAATACAACTAACAATAATCATGAAAAGCAACAGACACAAACACCGACAAATTTTTTATTTTGTAATGAGTACCTATCTTTAATGTTCATAAAACAATGTTTGAACCAAAATTACGCAGTAAAATAAAATGAAAGTTCACCTGGGAATAAAATTATGTTAAGAGGCAACCTTGCATATGAATACAGTGAATAAATCAAGGTAAATCTAATAATGTTTACAAATTTGTCAATTAGCCTATATTGCTTGGTAGCTGGATACTCAATTAGTGTTAATGACAAGAAGTAACCAAGTACTCACAGTTTCTGGAAGTCTTCAGCGCAAAATGAACAAGGATACAATCGAGAGAATGTGGAGAAGAACTGCTTTACATCATTTTCTTGGTAAAGACTTGGTTTTTCAGGATAATATGCAGCCATCGTGTGCAAAAAACTCCACGTTTTTCTACCTGAAATAAAATATCAAACGTTGAGTGGAACTGGCTTATAGGTTAATAACATGGGGTTATTATTTGAAACAGGATTGGTAAAAAAATTCTCATAAAAAGTATTTCCTTTATTAGGCTTACATGTATTTTTGGGTTCATTGCTTTAAATAAAGTAGGGCCTACCCTCGTTTAAAATTTATGCATTTATGTAAATAGGGAAGCTTTCTATGATAAATTCAGTAGAGCAGAAAGGAAAATGTGTTCAAACTAATAATAGATTAAAGAATAAGTAAAAAAAAGGGAGGGGGTGTTTTTGTGTTAAGTACAATAAAATATAAGGACAGTAAGATTTTGGCTACTTACTATTGGTTTATGATTCCCAAAGTAAATTTAGTTAGGCTACATTAATAATTAGTACCCAGCGTTGACCTGGGTAACCACTCAATGGACTGCATTGCTACCCCTTGCAACAATTTTCCTTATTTAAAACACACGCACATGTGCTCCTAATTTTAAATTTTAAAATTAAAGATCTCTTCGTGCAGTAGATATTGTGCAATGCTCCTGACAGACAAAATCTTCATTTTATTAATAGAGGTAAAACATGTGTATGTTTTAACAACATATTATGAGCTTTCCTTTAAGGTATTCTAGTTTTACTTCTTAGGAGTGAAAAGAAATGGCTTGGATTTTCATACAGAGAAAATAAGCACTGACCTAGTTCATCTTTATCTAGTGGACATTGCAAATCATCTCGTTTTTCTGGGATTTCTTCTTGTGGAGCCTTTGAGGGCTTCTAAAAAGAAATGATAAAATGATAGTTACTTTCAAGATAGTAAAAATGCTGACAACTCAAAACATATTTAAAATATATCATCCCATGCATAATCATCCTATTTTACTGTTTTTTTAGTGTGGTTGCTAGTTTTTCCATATAAAGCCCATGTGTGGTAGTATAATGAATTATTTGTAGGCTACAATTTAAATGAATGTAGATTTGTGGTGTTGGTATTTCTGACTATGTTAGAAAATCTAGGTATGTACCTTACACTGTAAATGTGTCAGTTGAAATATTATGATAGACTTTTTTCAACAATTATTGTGATGTACCAATGACAGGGATACCAAATAAGAAAATGATATTTTTTATATTTTTAGTACCATATCTTACCAGGCCTACCTGTTTGTGGTATACACTTATGTAAGTTACTAATTATGCTCATTGTTTTAGGAATGATAAAAGTTATATTTATAAGAAGTGTGCAGACATTTGCATGAATAAAGTGGAAAACAAATTTGGAAAAACCACCCTCAATACACCCAAATGAGATTCAAACTGCAATCTCTCTGTCTTCGTAAATCTAAACTCTAGTCTACTGCGAGAGTAGCGCCTAAGGCCATACAGCTACCGAAGCGGGTGATTAAATGTTTAGTAGCCTACAACATACCTAGTCTGGTAGAAATGTATAAAATTGTAATTATGGCTGTGTAGTTGTAAACTATATCCAGGGTAAGTACCTAACTTTAATGTGTTTGCTTAGTTTTGAAAAGTTCTATACTAAAATCTGCATCTAAGATGGGAATCAGAAAAGTTCTTCTTTTTAACAAAGATGACTGTACAGTACCAAAAGTTTATTTTACCATTAAAATAATAAGTTAACATCTATTCAGTGTTATGATTTCTTTTTTTCTAATTTTGTGGGCCTATGCCTAAATTTTGTTGGGTAAGCTACAATAATTATTGTTATACAAACCTACTCTCAATAAATTACACTATTGGAAAACAAATAGAGTTAAGTAGAGCAAGTGTTCCAACAACCAATGGAAGTCGAACTTGAGAAGGTAAGGGGCTAGGGTAATATAACTTTAGACCCACTTTGGTGACCACGTGGTCTAACGCGTTACTCACACAGTAGATTAGACTGCCAATAACGAGGAGATCGAGGTTTGAATTTTGGTCGAGTGTACTGAGGGTAGCCTTTTCAAAATGGTTTTCCAATCTCTTTCCACACAAATGCAGGTACACACTCTATAAATATAACCTTCCTATTCCCTTAAACAATCAGCATCATTAGTACATAAGTGTATAACCCAAACAGGTAGTTAAACATGGTGCTAAAAAACCTTTAAGAATTATTATTATCACCGCGTCTTACTACACGTTCGGGTTATACGCACTTACGCTAATGTGTAATGGTAAGGTGATAGTGAAATGAAATGGAGGACCAACAGTTTAACGTGGGATCCGAACCACGGTGGAGGCCTGGCATTCCCCACATTCACAAGTTGTGATTGATACACGTCTTGTCAAAGGTGAAGGAAGGGTTTGACAATCAGATAAATCTGTGCTGGGACCGAGGATTGAACCCGGATACCCAGCACAGAAGTCCGACACCTTACCCCTAGATCGCCAGGTCACCTCTTTAAGAATTGAATTGAATGTAATGAGTGGGGGAATGATTTTAGTTAACAAAGTGGGATATAATCTATAAAAAGAAATGTGGCAACACTGAAAAGGATGGGCCATAAGGGCAAAATAGGAGCAAAGTTTTTGTTGGATAGGAACAAATTTATATAATTGTGATCATGAGTGGGGAGAGAAAATGTTTAAGAAAAAGCTAGTACAAAATCAACAAGAAATAACATAGAGGGTTAAATCCTCAACTACAGATGAAGGCTCAATTCGGAGTATTTTTAATCAGTGGAAGAATTAAAAATTATTCACTGTACATAGAACCTTCAGGTTAAAGTTTATTACTAACAAGACTTAAGGTATTTTCGTTTACATAGAAAAATATCTGACATGTATATTTTTATAGAAAATAGTCACCATTTACATTATTTGACGATAGTTATTTGTTTGCCACAAAATAAGAGTGTAATCAAAGTTTTTTTGAGTTGTGGCCTTCAACACATTAGAACTTGTGCAATCACCCACACTTTAAAATTCCTTAACCACATAAAAACCAGTAAATAATTTAAAATAATTTCAAATTAGTCATACTGTTTCCTTGTTGTGAGTGTCTTTCTGCAACTTTGCCCATGTTCGAAAATCTGTACAGGTACGACATGGTTTTTCGTTAGTAATATTTCTATTACCGTAGTCGGCAAACACGTTCGCCGCCATTTCTTTCTACTTGATTATTGTTTCAGGTAGGCCAACATAAATACAATAAATACTATTGCGTTAGCTGCTTATTACAGTGCTCCCGCTATTTGAAGAATATGTTTTCGGAGACATAAAAGAAACAAAAATAAAATAGATAAATAAATAGTGACTTTGTAGAGTGTGATTGGATTATAATTTATAAGTATTAGTTAAATAAATGTAATATATAATATAAAGCTAAACTCATGTTATAAAAGAGTTTATATAACTATGTATGTACATATAGAAGTATATTGTATTTTTATATAAGAATATTTATTTTTTCTAATTTACCCTACATGGATCTAGTAAAAATACTTTATTTTTCGACGAATTTATTCTATTGCAGGTGTATAATGATTATAATGCACTCCTTTAGTGACAATATTAAATTAGGTTTTATTGGCTACAAAATAAAAATGTTTAACACCTGCATACCGCCATGTTTTTCAATCCAAAGGGTGATGTGGATGTGGAAAGCTACTACCTGTTTCATTTATATCTTTGTGTATTTATTAATTATGGCAGACATTGCAAATAAAAATAAATGTATTTTTTGCCTAATTTGTGAGGGCAAAGAATCAACCAAACTTGTCTATGAAGTAGGTAGTGTATCCATGTGTGGTCTAAACTTAAAAAAAAATTAAAGCTGTATAGGTTAGGTTATTCCAACCTTTTGGTTTCTTTATTTGAATATGGGCTGATCTGATTACCAAACCCTTCCTTCACCTCTGACAAGACATCTTGTGAATGTGGGGAATGCCAAGCCTCCACCGTGGTTCGGATTCCACGTTAAACTGTAGGTCCTTCATTTCATCTCACAATCACCCTACCATTACACATTAGCATAAGTGCGTATAACCCGAACGGGTAGTAAGACGCGGTGCTAATAATAATAATAATAATAATAATAATAATAATAATAATAATATGGGCTGATCAGAATTATTTATTTATACCTCTTCGTGAAATTCTACCGGCAATGGCGTTGACAAATCATCTCGAAGGATGGCAATGCATTCCTTTCACGTCTTTAAATGAGTCCAGGGGCTTAAATCACTACATTGCGCATTTGTACTCTTTAAATTTTAAAAGTGACACTAGACATGGGAATCGACCCTAGGACCATAGGCTTACGTGCCAATGCTTTACCACTCAACTATCCATTAATTGTCCTGTGCTCAGGGTCATTCTTCACTCTTGGTTTAAAGGAGGGATTCTTAACCTTTTTATGGCCAAGACCCAAAATCAATAGGCAATCAATTTGTCGACCCAAGGTTCTCATTTGAAGTTAAACAGTGGTAATTCAATAATTTAAAACCTGCCTCGGTGGCGTAGTTGGCTAACGCGTTAGTCGTGTTGAGCTGCTCGACTGCTGAGGACAGGGAGATCGAGGTTCGAATCTCGATCAGGTGAACTAGGGGTGGTTTTTCCTAAATGGTTTTCCACTCTCCCTCCACGCAAATGCGGGTTCACTTCCTCTAATTCAACCTTACCCAATTCCTAATCCATTAGAGTAATTAGTACTTAAAGCGTATCACCCAACCGGGTAGTAAGACGCAGTGCTAAAAAAAAAATTAAATAAGTGCGGTAATTGTTTATTATTATGTAAAGCTGTAATATTTTCTAACAAGCAATTATAAAAAGTAATCAGAATGTAATAGTAGAATTAAGAAAATATTTCCAATATTGGATTTAATAAATTAAATACAGTAGCCTAATGACCAGTAACTCCGTTAGTAATTATTTATTATTATTATGTTAGGTAGGCCTACTCACTATTGGGAAGGCATGAGTAGGCCTGTTAACATATTTTGTGACAAATAATATGCAGTAGGCCTAATAATTGAAAATTTAAACTTAAAAAACAAAATTCCTAAAATAATTATTTACATTTGTTCATTGAGATAATTGACTTTGCACTATTGCTGGAAGGTATTCAAATCATGCTCGTATCTTTGAAAGGCTGCTTATCAAGTCATGCTCTGGTTGTAGTCTGCTTCTAATCATAGTTTTCATGACAGAAAGTATAGAAAAACCAGCTTCACATAGGTAAGTAGTCATAAACAGAAGTAACATGTTCATAACTTTGTTTCCTAGAGTAGGTTTTTTTTTCTTCAGTTTTATCCTAAATGAATATAGTGACTCAGTTTGTTTTTCTTCAGTTTTATCCTAAATGAATATAGTGACTCAGTTTGTTTTTCGAAATTGTGACGCAAAGCTTCATCACTTCGAACTTCAATTAGCTCTTCCTAGAGCCCAGCAATGTTTTAAAAATGTTCAATTGAGTCATCAATGTCAAATGGACTGCGCACCCAACTGTATTTAGCCATAGCTTCTTGAATGTAGTGATCAAACTCAAGATTTTATTTCTGCATATGCCCTATTATTAAATTTTTAACCTCTGCTAGCTCAGTGCGAACATCTTGCAGAAGCAGGTTTAAAGTCGGGAAAGCATCCATCTTATTTTCTTATATTTTCTTTTTTGACAATTTCAACTTTCCTTTGAATGCTGTCAATTTCTCTGTTAGGTCAATGACAGTGTGATCACGACCTTACATTGAGGTGTTTAACTTACCAAGTTTCGCAAATATATCTGTAAGGTAGGCTTAATCCAATATCCACTTATCTCTAGAAAACCGGAAAATCAAAGGATGTTTCATTTCTAAAAAATATTTCAATCTTCTTGAGTAGATATACAACTCTGTGAATAACAATCCCTCTAGACAACACTTGAACTCGGAATGATACAACAAATGGGTGTACTCAGAGTCCATTTCTAAGCACATATGGCTAAATATCCTGTTAAGTGACTTTGATTTTATAAAATCGATGACCTGAACAACCTCTTTCATAAGAATATCCAAATCCTATGACAGCCTCTTAGAAGCAAGATTTTCCTTATGAAGAAAGCAATGAAATACTTTTATCTGCAGATTAACTTCCTTTACTCTTGCACAGAAGCCCTGACGTGTCCTAAGCATTGCTGACACACCGTCAATACAGATGCTGTGACATTGGGCTCAAGACAAACCTTCATCTTTAAAAATGAGTTAATTAAATAAAAAATGTCTTCTCCTGTAGTAGATGAGGTAAGGGGACGGCAAAACAAAAATTCTTCCTTTTCGGTATAGCATATATAAGCTGTGCGTTGAGCGTTGTCAGTTTTGTCATCTAATTGTAGTAAGGCATGGTGCTAAATAATAATAAAAAAAATTGTAAATAATAAACACAAATGTAATTTGAGCTCAGCCTACTTATATCTTCATATTTATTTTCAGGATGATAATTATGTTGCATTTTCTGATATCAAGCCTGCTTCTAAATATCACTACTTAATCATCCCTAAGCAACATATCAGTGATGCCAAGAGCTTAGTTCCTGAACAAAAGACACTAGGTGAGTACATTCTGATTTTCATCCGAAATTCATTTTGCCACAATGGTGGAAATAAAGATATTAGAACAATTGTATTTACATTCTTAGTATGTTTGATTAATTGTGTTTAAAGAAATGACATGATAGTCCATAAGGAAATATTATTTGTGGCTTTTGTTAACTTTTAGATGAACTTTTTAATTAAATTAAATCAAATAAAACATATTTCTATAACGTCAAACTTTAGTGACTTTCACTCAATCATCATCATCATCATCATCATCATCAGCTGTTTCCAGTTTGTGGCCAGGTCTGTTTAGTAAAATGCCTCCTCCCTCTGTCCTTCCACCATTCTTTCACCTTTAATTGCGTTCATTATTCTCCTCTCACTTGCACACTTTCTGTTATTTGCTCCTTTCATTTATTTCTTGGCCTCCCTTGCAGTCTTTTTCTTTAATACTTCATTTCCATCACTTTGTTTGATAGCTTTTCTTTTTATATCCTCATTACATGCCCAGGGTTTAAACTAATTGCATTGCTTAAGTTTTAGAATTAACCATCAAAGCACAGGTCACATTTCTACTGATCAACTCTACCAAATGAAATTATCTTCTTATCTTCTGTGCTAGGGTCCGGGGTTCAATACTCGGTCCCAGCACAGATTTATCTGATTACCAAACCCTTCCTTCACCTCTGACAAGACATCTTGTGAATGTGGGGAATACCAGGCCTCCACCGTGGTTCGGATTCCACGTTAAACTGTAGGTCCTCCATTTCATCTCACAGTTACCTTACTATTACACATTAGCGTAAGTACGTATAACCCGAATGGGTAGTAAGACGCGTTGCTAATAATAATAATATTTTCTTATTTTTATTAATTAGTGAGCTGTGCAAATAATTGCTGTCCTTAAACTACACCAGTAGTAGGCCTATTAATCTTTTGTACAGCCTGCTAAAGATAAGTGGAGGTATCATTTTTCCATTTGAATAGTATTTATTGGATACAGTCATATTCTACAAATAATATCAATAAATTATCATCATCATTATTAATCACTGCATCTTACTATCCGTTTGGGCTGTACACACTTACACTAATGTGTAATGGTAGGGTGATTGTGAGATGAAATGGATGACCTACAGTTTAACGTGGTATCCGAACCACGGTGGAGGCCTGGCATTCCTCACATTCACAAGTTGTGATTAATACATGTCTTGTCAGAGGTGAAGGAAGGGTTTGAGTAATCAGATAAATCTGTGCCGGGACTGAGGATTGAGACCCAGACCCCTGCGCAGAAGTCTGACACCTTACCTCTAGACCTCCAGGTCACCAAGAGATCAATAAAGAGGCAAACAACTCAATGGGAGGGAAGCTTCTTTTAACAGAATGTTTGTGCAAAAAATTAGAATTTAGGGCTCATATTATTTTACATTGTTCTGAATTTAAGATTCCAGCACATATAATAACTTTTTTTTCATCTGGAATAGAGCACTAGGCTAAATCATGGTTTATATTTTGAAGGATAGCCAGCACATTTATCTGGATGATACCAGAGTAGAAATTACTTCGATAAAACACTAAAAACACACACATACACATTTTTAAGGACAACTTTTCACTGTCACAAACAGCTTCATCAGGTCAAGAGAATAGGTTAGACTAATGCATTTGCCTGTCAACAGTCAACCTTGCAGTTCAACCAAGAGCTCGTCTACTCTCTTGACAAGACAAAGCTCTCTGTGGCAGTGAAAGCTTGTCCTTAAAAATATGTTTGTGTGTGTATATAGTGTTTTATCTAAATAATTTTCACTCCAGTATTACCAAGGTAGTTTTGCTAACCATCCCTCCTAATCCAAACCAAACTTGTATCACCTCTGTGATCTTTCTTTCCCGCGTGTTTCAGTTGAAGACCTTGTTAGGATCGCCAAACAAATACTTGAAAAAACCGGAGCAGATTTATCAGATGTGAGGTGAGACCTAGCCCTTCTATTGCATTTTACTGAAACTTTGGGGCAGAAATAAAAACTATGTCACCTAATATGGGTGGGAAAAGTTCAATGTGAAGTAAAGTCGAAGCCTTAGATTAGATTTGTGTTGTTGTCACATTGCTCCACTTTTAATTTTGCATCAATAGGCGTGTTCTCACAGTTGAGCTGATATCCATGTTTATGACCACGGTGTTTTTGCGGTTGACTCGGTATCGATGTTAACGAAACGTTTTTGACCGAGACGATACCAGAGCTCGGTTGAGTAACGCTTTCCTTGACCAGACTAAACAGTATTGTTATGACCAATGAACCAAGAATTTGTCTGGCAATTTCAAAACAGCATCACTTTTTATGTTAGATTTAAACAATTATAACCTTGTAGTCAATGGATTTTAAGTTTTTTAAAATTAAATTGGACAACAGTTACTAGCTGGAAATAGCCTACATGACAGCTATGGATAAAAGAGAGTATTTTATGATTTAGGCCTATTTAATATTACATCATGTTTAATTATGTTTATTTTTGGAAAGCTATGTTTAGCTTGATATGTTGTGTAAATATTAAGACTAGTCAAAATAAGCACACCCGCCTCGGTGGCGTAGTTGGCTAACGCGCTAGTCATGTTGAGCTCGGCTGCTGAGGATTGGGAGATCGAGGTTCGTATCTCAGTCTGATGAACTGGGGGTGGTTTTTCCTAAATGGTTTTCCACTCTCCCTCCACACAAATGCGGATTCACTTCCTCTAATTCAACCTTCCCAATTCCTAATTCATTAGCGTAATTAGTACCTAAAGTGTATAACCCGAACGGGTAGTAAGACGCGATGCTAAAATAAATAAATAATAAAAATAAGCACCAATCTAACCAAGAATAAAATTAAATAGCTAATTTTATTTCAATTTGCAGTACATTTAGTAGGATTACATAAATTCACCTGCCAGTTCTTAGATCAACTCCACCCCAACTGCCATTTTTGTTTAAGAAAAACATCTAAAATGGTTTTCACGCTCTAACTTGGTCAGAACCACATGGCCATAAACCCTCGATACCAAGAGATAACCATGTCAATCGCACAAACTCAGCTTATGTAAAGAGAAAGGTGTAAATAAAAAAACAAGGTAGTACACTGTATTCTTTTATGCTGATGTATCTGAATTTTTCTATTATTACATCATAGATATCATATAATCACCAGTTTATGCTAAAATATTGTTTAGTAGCCATTTTAAAATAATGATATGAAATATGTCATGTTTAGTTGAGATATTTAAAATCTGTTGATAATAAATCTGTTTTCTTCTTGCTTCAAAATTTCTCAAAGATGTCAAGTTTATTTTGGCTGTCCAAGTGAAAGAGAGTTGAGCTTTAAATTAGTATGTTAGACTTCACTATTTCAGAGCTTCACATGTTCCAGCGCTTGATGATGAACGAATGCACAATATTCAAATGAAATTCTTAAATATTCCATTTGCAGATGCACCACAAATATTGTGGGTAACTTAGAATTTACAAGTAGTTATATTTTGTTATATTTTGAAGAAAGCACAGGAAAGGTGACAAACACAATATGTCATTTACATTGTAAAGAACACAATTCACACTTTACATTGCTGCCACTGGTCACCTTTCTAAGAAAATTGATTGTCATTGCCCAACCCAGGTTGCATTCTATTGAAACGCATCTGGATGGAGTGTGAAACACGCAACACAACTCCCTAAAAGAGGAAACCAAAACACATAAGGTAGAGAATGGAAAATGGTAAGGAATGACAGGACACTTAGATAGGAACATATGAAAGGAACGAATTACATTTAGGACAAACACAGGAAATTGTACAGAATTTGACTTTTTTTTACTCTTCTTTTCTTCCAACAATACATTTACTATTATTAGTCACTACTCAGTCATACCAATCCATAACTAACCATTTTTTATGTTGTCTTTGAACATTACCAATGTGTTATAAGTTGAAGTCTTCTCTGATGTGAAACAGATAGATTTATTTATAGTTTCAAACCTAATCTTGCAGTAGACATTTTCTAGAAATATTAATGGTTATTCCCAGAGGATGGCTACTTAAAAAGATTGTCCAAAATTTCAAAAACTACATGAAAATCCAAGAAATGCTTTAAATTAGTCAGCGACCATGATAGACTTTATGTCAAATGTGATATTTATTTGTTTATTAGAATATGACAACATGGGTGTTATTTCTTTAAACAACTTTTGTTTAGACTTATCTTGAAGAGCATATCTTGAAAATGAAATGAGCACAAATAATATAGTTAAATGTCATCACTGTAGGCTGAAAAGAAATATCTTCAAATTTTCTAACCTGTTCTATGGTATTTTTGAAGGAGTCTAAGTCATACAGTAGAAAAATAGAGTCGTACCAACTCCACATCCCTGATTACTATTTTAATTTTGTTAATAGTTCTTTAATAGTTTCATTTTCTAAATAAATAATCAATACAGGATTTCTTATACCTTCTTCCAAATATATTACAAATATAAGATTAAATAATTTCACCACAGGTTATTTTAATATATCTGCCAAAATTTAGATCTCATTGTTACACAGTTATAACTATACTAAACATTACAATTAATAATTTCCAAACATTGCTAAATACTTTTTGTCCATGATGTAACTAATACAACACTATAGGCTACCTTGATGAACTAATTATTTATTTCTTAAAGTCTGCTCTTCAAATTATAACATATTGACACAAAATAGTAGAGTTCAATAGAATAATAATCCAACCTTTATCACTTTTAACAATAAATACTTGTTTTCAGGTTTGGCTTCCATTGGCCTCCTTTCCATTCTATATCTCATCTCCATCTTCATGCCATTGCTCCGGCCAGTCAAATGGGCTTTATATCGAGAGGAATATTTAAGCCAGATTCCTGGTGGTTTGTTACTGTAAGTATTTTTAATTATAAATGTATCCTGTGCAAATCACAATTTTTTTTTTTACATATTCACTTTCTTGTCAACATAAAGTGCATTTCAACGACTTAAAACCCACATTGATGGACATGCAAACCGACTGTCAAGTAAATCTTGTCTGGTTCGCCAGTGTCACGAGAAGCTAATAAATCCTGGACAAATGTACAAAGGGTTGAAAGTTTCCCACTTTCTTTCCATGCAAATGTAGATTAATTTCTCTAAATTCTACCTTCCTCACCCCTACCCCATTAGCCGCATTAAAATGTGTAGTAATAAGCAGTGGAAAAAACCCCAACTTGAAACATACTTTTTGTATAAAATTTTCGATGACTACATCATTTTTGTAAACAACTCTTTGAATTAAACTTTTTTCAGTCTTTTAGGTACATAATACTATTCAAGAGAAATGGTACGGGAAATACGTATGAGAACAAATGAAAGGAACAAACATAATATTACGACTTTGAAAAGCAAAGAGAAACTTTAACCTCTCAAATAGTAATATAGCTGTCAAAATTATTTGTCAGGAAATATTTAGACATACAAACTATCCAGTAGCGTATTCTCTGGGTATGCTAGTCCTGTGTTGCATACCCAAAATGATACGGATTAGTGTTTTGTTTAATTCAATGTTGTATGTGCTAACTGTGTAAATACTAATGTTTAAATTGTTAATAAATATACATGTAATGAATTTTAAATTTTAAAATTAATATTGGTTTATATTCCAAGCATACTGTGTTTTAAGTAATTCTTATTCCAAAAGGCTCTACTTAACACAAAAGGAAACCCAGGACTTGCTACTTGAAAACCACAAGGCAAGCTAGGGAAGCTCTAATGACTTTGCCCAATGTCTAGGGGGTTGCAACAGATTCATTTCCTCTCATCCACTACTAATCAGCCAATGAGTTTGGGATTTTACACCCCAGGTCATGCTGTTCATGTGAAGCAAGATAAGCATTGTGCCAACTATTGAAAAAAGATTCAAGATCACCATGTTTATTTATTAAGCTAATTTAGTATAGTTAAAGTAAAATTACATAAAAATATACAAGATTAATTCTAAAATAATAGTTAGTATACATAACAAGCTTTAAATTACACACTAATTAAATACATTGAGTTATGTTTAGGCATTCTAGTCACATGTATTTGGCAAACACATTTAACCACTCTTTAAAATTTAAGCATTTCAGCACTGGTAAAGTGAGGAAGGGAGAGGGGAGGGGGAGGCTACTTTAACCGTAGTTGACGGTAATTCTTGTTTTTCTTTAGTAGAAAGGATTCTTACAGTTTTTTAATAATGTTATTTTAAATTTTGTTTTACATAAACGACTTATTAGTCATTGTGATTTTATATAATTATAATGTATTTAATTAATGGCGCTCCCAGCCATTTATTGGGGGTGGCATTCAATCAAGGCTGTAGCAAGAATGAAATTTTGATGGAGAGAGCGGGTTTGGGGTTGCACAGCCTCCTAAGCCCTGAAGACTGAGAATATTTATGAATATTAAATGCTTTTATAAATTATTGGGAGTAGTTTTATAGTAAATACGAGATTAAAATAATGCAAATGGCATTGAAGCTATTATTTTATGTTTTTTTCAATTGTTAAATTTGTGTGTAGCGGTAAACCTTATGAATATTAGGCTTAAATCAGAAGCCTGGTCTTAAAATGTAGCCTATACATTCGACACAACTCCAATGTTAAATATTTTAGCTATGCTTCGTATTATTTAAATTTCTATTAAAATTATTTGTTGTGTTGGGGAAGGGGGTGGAGGTAAATACCCTGTTTGCCCCTCTCTCCCTTGGGTGCACCACTGCTTACAGCAAAAGATGTAAATATCTTAGCAATAAATCAATGACGTAGAGATAGAGTATTAATAGTCCGAAATAATCCCCCTATGTTAGTCAGAGTTTACGCATCTAAATAGCTTCTGGAACATAAATTCTCAAGTTGGGAGACTCGATTGTTTCCAAGCAGCATTGTGTGAGATAAGTTGGCTTTATTAAATAGTTTTAATTGCAACGTGAGTTGGACAATCCACCGGATTCCCTCCCACCAAGATCTGATGGATGCTTGACCGATGTATCACTTCATTTTACTCTTATTATGATTGTTTGCTTTGAGTATTGCTAACTGTGTGCTTTTAATTACACTAGGCTAATTGAATAGGCATCTGTCTCTCTTATGCATTCAGAAATGTGCCTAGTGGTCTAGTGGTCATAGGTTTCTGGCTACGAACCCAGAGGTCTTGGGTTTGATTCCCGTCGCATCCAGATTATCTGGGAAACAGTGAGTCTGGAACGGGTTATATTCAGCCTAGAGTGGATAAATAAGGAGCTACTCGAATAAAGTAGTAGTGGCTCCGATAGAGAAAGCCAAGTTTAATGGCAGGAGTCATCATTGTGCTGACCACATGACACCCTCTATCCGCAAGAGTTGGCACTAATTCACCAAATAGTTTGGTAGCCACTCGGTAGATATAGCCTAATGCGGGCTGACACCATGGAGTTACTTTTATTACATTTTGAGTGGTTGGTAATCATTGTTATGAACAAATAAAAGAAGAGAGAATATGGGAGTATGAGGGGAGGGGCCTCAAACTTTCCTAAGATAGCATACAGTTAAGGGGAAATAATAAATGTTCAAGAACCACTGTTCTATAGGCACACATCTTCAAATACATCCCTTGAAATAATAAATGTTCAAGAACCACTGTTCTATAGGCACACATCTTCAAATACATCCCTTGAAATAATCCCTTGACATTCTTGGACAACGGTGGTTGAGGGTCCTTGGCCCCCAAATCTCCCCTGCAACTTTTAGAGTACAGCATACCTACTAATTTTCTCAGAATACGCTACTGAAACTATCTTAATATTGTTTGGGATTATTTCAAATTTGTCTAATAAAAAAAATTAATTGTTTAACTAATTACTAAGTGAAGAAAGTACACCAAGGAAAAGAGGGAAAAAATGTGGGAATGATCCAATGCACTAAGGTAACTTCTCCCTTTCTTCTAGCTTCTATAGTACTAAGTGTCACACACATTTGAGCACGAGTTTTTATATTTCAGCATTATTGGTTGAATCAAAAGATAGGGGAAATAGAGAAGAAAAATACTAGCCTACTCCATTATGAAATTCATATTTTTTTAAAATTCTTTTACATTAATGAATAATTTAAAACAGATTAATTGTAATTTGGAAACTTTTGATAGCAAAGTTGATTAAAATGTGGGCATGACAATTACAGTTTAGTAAAATGCCTCCATCTTCCTCTTCTCTTCCCTCATTATTCTCCTCTCACTTGCACACTTTCTTCTGTCGGCTTTTCTCGCCTCTTCATTGATCTCTGTTGCAATCTTTTTCCTACATACTTCATCTCCATAATTCTCTTTGTTGCTCTTTCCTTTTCCATCCTTATTACATAAACATACCATCTCACCTCTACTATCTCATGTACTCTTTGTGCCCCCATTCTTATCAGTATAACTTCATTTATAATCCTGTTTTCCTCATGGCGTCTCCTCACAAACTTCATTCCCATAATTATGCCAATGAAATTTAAATAAAGAAGAAGGAAAGTAAATTGTGCTATTTTCAGACACTTGGATCCTAGATTAGTGAATATCAGAAAATAATAAAAATGTAGTTCGTTTGAATATTTTATCATGTAAATTGTTTAACTCTTGATGTGATCAAATAATTTATTTCAGTTGTGTATAACTTTTTGTCACAAACTAATTTTAACTATATTTATTTATTTCAGCCGGAGTATGTTTTATCCCGTCTTAGTAAACTTTAAATCCTGTATGAATTGGAAATGTTTATTAACGATCTTGGGACAACTCCGGGAGTCAGGTTGAACATTTTGTTACAAGAATGCTAAGTAGTACAATGAATGATTTTAAAACATGAAGTAGGATTAAAACCAAGATTAGAGTACACCCCAATCTTATTTTATTTTATATATAAACTAACACACATTTTGAACTCATTGCTGAGCAAAGAACTGCACTTCATAATGGTTAACTTTATGAAATAATTGTTTATTTAAGATTTCAAATAAAAATTATTATTTTCTACTTGTTTTAAAAGATAAGCACTATAAAAGGAATAGTTTGCTGTATGCTGCTATATTTGAAAAAAGGTACAGGAAACGTGGATAAAAACTATAATTACTGTGATAATTTTGTTCATTGTCAGCAAGAGAGTGTGAATAACTTTGACATGATCAAACTCTGAACTTTTAATGTTGATGTTAGTGTGAAACTTAATACAAAATAAGTGTAATATTAATAATTTATTGTTTAACATAAATATGTACTTTCTGTGATAACTGTTTGTCTGGAAATGAATTGTATATATCTTGGGTGTGGTGCAATTGCTAAGTACTATTCAAACTGGAAAAACTACTTAAGATTTCAAGTATTTAGTGATAGCTAAAACATTGTGAATGGGTAATTTTATTTATAATATATTTTTTGTTTTGGTTACAAGCTTTAATAAAATGCTAGTTTGTTGGACAAAAGTTTGTTAGTTTCGCTATTCCTATTAAACCTGATTACAAATTTAGCCAACATATACATTTTTAGATTTACACTTTATTTTTGTCTAGATTGATAATATTGTTTGCTCCACGTCTTTTGTCTGGGAGATGAAGTATGTAGGAAAGAGATCCTAGGAACATGTAACAACAAATGTGCAAGTGAGAGAAGAAGAATGGTGGTGTTTTATTATCCATCGGGATTATTGACTAGATATGGGATCCTCAAATCCTTCTAAACCTTAAAAATATTCCAAATTCGAGGATTATAAAAAACTTCAGATTCAAGAGTCAACTTCATAAAAAAAAACAATTTTTCAACTGAAATTGGTTTTAGTGCTTTAATTAGGTTCAGAACATACCATACGAGGGTTGTTAAGTAAGAACCGCTTTGCAATAAAATAAGAACTACTAAATAATTTTGCTAATTTTTTTTTTATCTGATTCTAAACACCTACAGTTACATTTCAACGTAATTTCTGTTGCTATTTAAATATTTGTCATATCGTGAGATAAGTTTTTGTAGACTCTCATCATGGAAGTCTGCCGCCAGTGAGGAAAGCCATTCCTGAACCGTCATTTTCACTTCGTCATCGGTTTGGGTTTGGTTTGGTCATTTTGGGAGGGTGTGGGGGAGACCTTATTATTATTATTATTATTATTATTATTATTATTATTATTATTATTATTATTATTATTATTCAGCACCACGTCTTACTACCCGTTCGAGTTATATGCTTTAAGTACTAATTAGTCTAATAAATTAGGAATCAGGAAGGTTGAATTTGAGGAAGTGAACCCGCATTTGCGTGGAGGGAGAGTGGAAAACCGTTTAGGAACCCCCCCCCAGTTCACCTGACCAAGATTCAAACCTCGATCTACCCGTCCTCAGCAGTCAAGCTCAACACGATTAGCGCGTTAGCCAACTACACCACCGAGGTGGGTGGGGGGGGCCTTATTAATCTTGACTGGGATTCTAACTTTGATCTCTCTGTCATTGGCAGTCTAGTCTCTTGCGAGAGTGACACCCTAGATTATGCGGCCACTGAGTCAAGTCCAGATGACAGTTCTAACAAATTCTTATTAGGTAGTATATTTATTTGATACATTCAAACTGTACTATGACTGTAATTACAATAAATACTAGTCGGTAATGTTTGTCTTTTACCATTCAAACATATATTTTTTATGCCTAAAAATAAAATATGTAAGGAAACCTAACTCATTTAAGGGAATATTTTGAGAAAAAAAAATTGGGTAGTGTTTTTTTTAATGATAACAATTAATAATACATTGAGAATCATTTTCTTGTCTCCCATCAACAATTTCTGTTATATACAGTAGCTTATATATGGTTGTCTTGATCATGTACAATATTCTCCTTGTGATAATTCGTATTACAATTCTGGTGTGTTATTGGCAGTATTAGGACTAGGTTTACCCTCAGCTGACTTGGGCTTCCTTAGTTGGATCTTTGAACAACCCTTCAGCAAACATTTCTTGCCATTTACTACCATGAGGGTACTCATAAGCCTCTGCAGATGTGGGCTTCATCTTGGTGCTGTAGCCGGGGGCCTGTGGACAGTAAATAGAGTCGTGCAATAGTATCTTATCAGGTTGTATAAGAAGAGGATGCTAAAGAGAACAAAATAAAAATATACTGGAGTAGGGAAGTAATGGATGCATGACACCCCTATGGGGCATCAAAGTGGTTTTGAGAGTTATTAAATAAATATAATGGTCATTTGTCAAGGGGTGGTTACTCGAAATTTATTTCCTACAATAAGTATCGACATAGTAATATGGTAAGATATACTCACTGTTGGTGCTATATAGTGAGCATGCTTGACCACAGTGGGGTTCTCGAAGTGTTCGTGCTGCTGGTCCACAAACTCAACCATGCGACTCTCGGTTGTCCCGGACAAACTGATGTAGTCAAAGATCTGAAGATGTTGAACCATCTCGCAAAGTCCTATCCCGCCAGCGTGGGGGCACACAGGAACTGGCAAGGCACAGTCAGAGTTGGGTATAGCACAACATTATCTAAACTTTGATTAAATTAGGGAGTATATCGATATGGTCAGGTGACGGAAAAACTTATATTTTACCTTTAAAACCTGTTTATTTCATTCTAGATTAAATAAATTTAAAAAATATGTTTTAGGAACATTTGGACAATCTACACTTGAGACTAATAATTTACCTATACCTATCTTAAGATGTCACTCGAACAATAGACAAGTGGTGACCTGGTGGTCTAGGGGTAAGGGGTCAGACTTCCGTTTTGGGTGTACAGGGTTCAATCCTCGGTCCGGGTACAGATTTATCTAATTACCAAACCCTTCCTTCACCTCTGACAAGACGTGTATTAATCACAACTTGTGAATGTGTGGAATGCCAGGCCTCCACCGTGGTTCGGATCCCACGTTAAATTGTAGGTCCTCCATTTAATTTCACAATCACCCTAGCGTAAGTACGCACAACCCGAACGGGTAGTAAGACGTGGTTTTGATGATAATAATAATAACACCAATAAACAAAAACTATGGCATCAAGGTCTAAGTTCAAATCTCGGCCAGACTAATTAAAGGTGATTTTCACACATGTGAATTTATGGCACTTTGTTTTCCCATTCCATTTTCATGCTAATATGGGTGCATATTCTATAAACCTCCTCATCCTTATCCCTTAGTTTAATCTGTTACCAACCATACTGAGCGCGACGTGTTATACCACGTGAACACCTATGCGGGTTATATCAAAGATGTAATCTTTGTTTTGGTGCAAATGACTTGGAGCCTGATAAAATTATATTTCAGGTGCTAATAGCTCTCATTAATGTTTGAAGCTTAAGTACACTAATTAAATAAAAATATGTATGACAAACCTCCTAGTTTCTTTGCCATAAGATAGACAGAGAGTATCTCGTTGACTCCCCCGATGCGACAGGAATCAATCTGGCAATACTGCATGGCTCCAGATTGCAAGAACTGCTTGAAAAGCACCCTGTTACAACACATCTCCCCTGTGGCCACACCGATACCATATGGTTTCAGAGCCTGCAAATACATACAAGCACTTTGACAATCCCCTATTAAACCTGAATTACTTTCATTTTTTTCATTTATTTAATGTGAACTTTCTAAACCGACTGATTACGTCAGTACCCGACATGTAAACTAACTTATGTATAAAGCAGATACACCATCCAGGGCCCGACCATTGATTCATCACTGTGAAAGGGGTAGGCCACATTTCACCAAAGATAAATTTTTCGGCCATGCCAGGAATTGAACCCGATAACTTTAGCTCATCAGATAGACACATTAGCGACTGAGCTAAAGTGTCAGACTACCTGATTTAATAGTCATTTGTAAATTGGGACATTGGTTAACTCCCGAGACTAAACTTTAAATAAGGTCTTAACATCATTAAAATTTGTTGGGTGTGATTGGCCATACAGTCCGAGACATACAGTTTAACTGTCATGTACATACTATTGTTTTATAAATTGGCTGAAATTGTTTGTGGTTTTGAAAATCAGTAAAATAAATAATAGTTTTAAACTAAATTGTATTGGTTTTATTGATTTAGACACGTCAATTAGATCTAATACAACTTTTGAAGTTTTATTTCTACCGTCTACAAAGTACTTCCAAGACTAACTTAACTATAAAGAAATTAAAATATTGAATAAAAATTAAACTATATCTTTAAGTATGGTAGACTTTATTTTTATCTCACATTTTGAACTAATTTTTATCTATATTTTATTTTAAATATATGACCCATGTTTTATTTACCTTTGAGATTGCAAGATGACCAAGCACATCATCTGGTGAGGTTGGCTCTTCGATCCACAAGGGTTTGAATTCCGCCAGTTGTTTCATCCACTCGATGGCTTGAGACACATCCCAAGTTTGGTTTGCATCGACCATCTAAAATAATTCCAGCAATATTAAAACAAAAGAAGTTGTAAAATGTCACATATGTTGACATTTTGTGATGTTTCATTGTTATCTCCAATTTTCAAATACAAGCAGTTTAGAAAAATACAAACATATTTTTTGGCAGTCAACATTGATAATATTTTATCATATATTAATATATAATTTTACAGGTGTTGATGAAAGTCATTAAAAGCGGCAGCTTCAGCTCACATGATTTGACGTAGAAATAAATTAAAATTGTTTTAATAACTTTTGTAACCGTTAAATACTGCCCTTCCTACCAGAATCCTATTATTATTATTATTAGCACCGCGTCCTACTACCCGTTCGGGTTATACACACTTACGCTAATGTGTAATGGTAGGGTGATTGTGAGATGAAATGAAGGACCTACAGTTTAACGTGGAATCCGAACCACGGCGGAGGCCTGGCATTCCCCGCATTCACAAGATGTCTTGTCAGAGGTGAAGGAAGGGTTTGATAATCAGATAAATCTTTGCCGGGACCGAGGATTGAACCCCGGCCGCCAGCATAGAAGTCCGACACCCTACCCCTAGACCGCGAGGTCACCCCAGAATCCTATTACACATTTGTTTGGAGGGAAGGGGAAAAACCTCAAGATAAAACCACTATCATTACATCCTACCAGGATCAATATCTTTTGTATCACCATCACCAGCAATACAGTCTATTGCCAAAGTGAGGCCAATGACGGAAGAAAATTTATCTTTATGCAGTGTGAATTTAGACACAAGGAATTTAGAGTTAACGGTGAAACAGGCTGTTTGGAACGGGATCAAACTTAGTCTCGTGAAGACAAATGATGAGTTACTTGAATAAAGAGGTAGGGCTCCGGTCTTGAAAATTGAGATAACTGTTGGAGGGTTCATTGTGCTGACCATATGACACTCTCTATCCTCAAATGTTAGCACTATCATCGCTAACGGCCTCAGCATATCGAACGCGGGCTTGTGCCATTGAGTTTTTTTTTATTGGTGCCGTTCCCAAGCACTGATATCTTTATTTTTTTGTATCAAGTGGCCATAGTAATAATAAACATGCATAGCAACAAATTTAATCAGATTCTTATCTTTAATACCAATTTTTTATTATCGGTAGTGTTGTCCACATCCCTATTAGCTTATATTTCAAGTAGCTATGTTGATATGCTCTTGGAACAAACAAAAATCCCGGCAAGATAGGCCCCACTTCATACTTCAATTAGTAAGTTAACAATATATCCCAGATAAATAATACTTTTCTGGTCTTATGAAATGAGAAGTTAAATAAAAAGCAACACTTGGCAACAGGGAAGTGGGGAACTTATCAGCCAGTTGATACATACAGTGCAAATACTATGAAAATAAGATAACAAATTGTTTTTTTATGTCCTCTAACACTTAGGTTTACTATAGATTTGGGTTGAATCTACTATTTTACGAATCTGAATCTTGAATCTAAATCTCCACTTTACCTCCACTTCTTAAATTTGAATCAAAATTTTTGTAAATATGAACTTAAAGAGGGAATATAAATATATTGAAATAGTAGAAAATAGAAATAGTAACTAAACTCTTAACATTTTTTCTTTTAATTCATTCATTATAACATTCAGACATTCAGTTAAGTGTTAAATTACTGGTCTGGGGCCTGGTTGCTAAGTTCATCCTCTAATTATATTGGTTCTTAACCACCAGTAGGGAGTAATAAAACTCAAAAATATCTTCTTTTTTTAATTGAAAAAAGACTTTTTTTTTTAGAATCAGTCTCTCAAATTTGATATTTTTTCTAATATCGAATTTCCTAAGGATTCGAGGGTGCCATCCTTAGTTTATTAGCATCTGGGAATGGACCTATAGTGAGATCTAAATCACTCACCCATGACCTGTTTTTGGACCATGAGAAAATTAATAAACTTTGAACTACCCAGATTCAAACCTTCAGTCTCTTATAAATGGTTGAACAGCACTAAAGTTATAATGAATGACTTGGCATTCGTGCCCACGACATAATATGCACAAAGCGCACATTATAGATAAAATTAGTGGTTTTTTTAATAGTTTTTAATTTTGTATTGGTACATTTTAATGCCAGTTTACTTGCCGGTAGTGATTTTTGAATATATAATTTAAGGAAATGGAAGAAGGGGAGAGGTTTTTATTAAACTAAACCATCATTTTAATGGAACAAATACAGGAAACCACCCTAATGCACCTTAGCTGGGATTGAACCATAATCTCTTATCTTGAGTGTAAATTTGATTACTAAAGCCCTACCAATAATCATGTGCTGAAACAATTTAAAATAAGTTTTGTGTTCATTGCCCATGCATTATTTCTTATACCTGCATTGGTGGACTTGGAGACTAAGGTGTCAACCTTTTTTTTTTCTGATTTTATTTTGAAAAGAAGGTCAAGGTTTGAATCCCGGACAGATGTATTGATGGTGTTTTTATTGGGATAAGGAGGAGGGAGGTATCATTTTAGATCAATTGTACCTACATATTTATGGTGAGATGGTGGAAAACCATTTATAAAATAAGTAAAAAACCTCACTACACGTATTTGGGATTTGAGCCTTGATCTTCACGTCACCAGTAAACCAGACTAAATGAGCTTGACATTTTAGACCATGTGCCCACAGACACAATTAAGTAACATAATGTTTTTGTCTTGTTATAAAGCTACCTTAATGTTTTAGCTATATCTTGTAGACCCTTTATTAATAATGTATAGCTACCATAGTGTTTTTGTAGCCAATGACATCTCTGACCATACGACACCTTGTGCGATCATCTTCCAGGTTCTGTCCAACCTTGACCTTGAAAACAGTAAACCCTAGCGCCATATACTGGTGGCACAGATCCTTCACTTTCTCTGGGGAGTACCCCAACCAACCTGTGGCACAAATAGAAACACAATTTTTCGTCGTTCACAAGTAGATCGAACCCAGTCCACCCCACCCACCCCATGATCATATTGGGGCTGGATCCTTCTTTCAGGTTGAGTCAAGCCTTACATCCATTTTTATAAAAGACGGTACTGGTGGTTTAGAAATTAATATGATCCACGCACAACTCAAAGGTGATCAACTACTACCAAAATAAATATAACTTAATGCATTCTTACCATGCTTGCAATTTATTTATTATTATTATTATTATTATTATTATTATTATTATTATTATTATTATTATTATTATTATTACTATTAGAATATTTAAATAAATTCAATATAATAAATCCAAGGCAATATGGATTTCAAAAAAACAAAAGTGCTAAAAACCTTCTCGAACATTTTTCTAATAAAATTAACAATTCCCTTAGCAACAATAAGTATGTTTTGGCCCTATTAATTGATTTCAAAAAAGCGTTTGACACACTTGACATTGATATATTATTGAGATCATTAAAAATGATTGGAATTGGTGGACCGCACTTAAGATGGTTTAGGGACTATCTCACTAACAGACTTTTCTATGTACAAATTACCACTCAAAAAAGTTAAACCAAAGTGACAAATATGGGAGTACCACAAGGCTCAATACTAGGACCTATTTTATATCTAATTTACATCAATACTATAACAAGACAAGTAAAGCATGGACGTGTCTACCTATATGCAGACGACACCACAATACTAACTAATTATGAAAACCTCTAAATAGCAGAATACAACCATCAACAAGACTAAAACAAGATACAAATATGAACTCATGATCATAATTTAATAATAACTGCAAAGAAAACTAAAATTATACACATCTGTTACCCTAAAATGCATCATACAAGAGTCAATATTATGTATCACAGCTATAATCGTTTGCATAACTGGACACAAACATGTTGTGACTGTATCGAAAAACAGGACATAATAGACAGTCATACTTATCTTGGACTAATAAATAATTGACAACCATCATAAATGGGACAGGCACATACAAAAACTTGAAAACAAACTAAAAGAATTGAAATATGTTTTTTACCGTCTTAGAATGTACTTGGATATCAAAACGATAGTAATATTATATAAATCATTAGTTCAATCAATAATATCTTATGGCATAGTCATCTGGGGAGGAACGACAAAATGTTACGCAATCATAAGTTCACATTTTCAACAAAAAATCCTGAAAATTATATTTGGTACCAAAAATGCTAACAAACAGACATACGTTCAACATAAAATTCTACTTCTTAATCAATTATATGAGTACAGCCTCTTTATAGGATATTACTATTCTGACAAATACAAGCAAATAAAAACTCATACCCTTAACACATGCTCATTTTCTAACAAAGAAATGTATACAATCGGCAAATATTCTAATTATTATGGTAAACAGGAACTGAGATGTACCATTCCCAAATTGTTTAATTTGCTACCAACAACACTCTGAAAAACCCCTCGAATAAGTAGAGCAAAAAGTAAAATAAAGACGAGATACTTCAAGGCATGCTTCAACCAACTATGTAAATATTTTTGAGAGGAAATTTTATGATATTTGTAAAACTTTTTGTTTTTTAATTATTTTATTATTATTTTGATTTTTTTTTTTTACTATTTAACTGCAAGACCTGAAGATGTACCTTTAAGTACTTCAGGATTGTATCAAAAAATCAATTATGTAATTTTCTTTTAAATCCTAAATAAACAATGATTGATTGATTGATTTATTATCATCATCATCATCATCACTGCACCGTACTACTCGTTCGGGTTATACGCACTTACGCTAATGTATAATGTTAGGGTGATTGTGAGATGAAATGGAGGACCTACAGTTTAACGTGGAATCCGAACCACGGTGGAGGTCAGGCATTCCACACATTCACAAGCTATGATTAATACACGTCTTGTCAGAGGTGAAGGAAGGGTTTGGCAATCAGATAAATCTGTATCAGGACACAGAAATCTGACACCTTACCCTTACACCGCCAGGTCACCCCGATTTATCTATTTTTTTATTTATTTTTATCTATACATAGACATAACGAGGGTAATCCATGATTATTTTGCACCATGGCTTTCCACCCGCCCATCCAGGCTATTCAAATATTTATAATTACAAGACAAAATTCAAGCCTGTGAAATGAAATTTCCAATATGTACTCTAGGAGTGACAAAAATTTATAAGATGAGAAATAAGAGCGAGAGAGAGAGATAGTTAAGAAGAGCCACTGCATGACGGGATAGAGAAGTCATGACTAAGGTGGTACAATCATGAGAGGAGAATGGAGGAAGAGAAGATTCAAGTGAGGGCAGGAGGCCAAAACCAAGGGACAGGTGGCTGAAGGAAATTGTATATTTTCTTACTACCAAAATCCCACCATATCTGCGTCGGAAAGTTATTTCTCACAATCACTCACCAACTTGCGTGGTGTATGCTGGATAGCCCACAGTCCTCATCTGTTCCTCTCTTTCTGCTTTACCCTCCCTATTGGCTTTTAGCATTTCAATAGCTTCTTCCTTAGTTACTACGTCAGAGCTAGAACAGAGATTATAATTTTGTACATACCATACTGGGTTTGAAACGGGATAGGTACTTATTTTAAAGATGGAAATTGTTCAGTTAGTAAAGGAGAAAAATGCATTCTGTAAAAGCTATGGCTAGGAAATTATTTAACTGTGTTGCTCAATTTTGCACTCTGAGCCTCAAATATAAATAAATACTTTATTTTACTTTAATCATACACTCTCTGTACTGAAATTATAGCTCATATTGACATTAAAAGTGTTGAAAAAATAACTATGGATAAAGACCTGTGTATCCAAGTTTTATTACATTCTATTAAAATGATATTTTGAACTTTTATAAATCTATATGTCAATTCTATATTATTTAAGAAGTTATATTATAATGTATAAATGTATTGAAATGCTTTGTGTCTCAATATTTGCTTTAGGTATCGAATGTTTTAGTTTTGTGTGTGTGTGTGTGTGTGTGTAGAGGGGGAGGGGGGTGCAGTTTCCTGGAGTATTTTTTTTAAATACCTCTCTAGGCTATTAACATATTTAAATTAATTGAGTAGGCATGAGAAAATCAGAATTTAGAAAATTTGTTCAATTGCATTTACACTAAGGGATAGCGAGAAATCATTTAGCGTAGACCACCCTTAGTACATCTGACTAGGATTTGAACCTCAACCTTACTGTCACCAGTAAAACAGTGTGGGAGTGGTGCCTCAAGTAGCATTTACACTGGTAGGTTTTTACCAATGCCAATCATTATTGTATCAACTTAACAGTGACCCACTTGGGTTGCCGCAAAGTCTAAAACGCAACTCTTGCAGGAGACTTGACTGACAATGACCGGGAGATTGAGGCTCGAATCTTGGTCGAGTGTACTGAGGGTCATTTTTTCAAAATGGTTAATAATATATCCTTCCTAATCCCTAAAACCATTAGCATAATTAGTATTCAAGCATATAACCCAAACAGGTTGTGAGATGAAATGCTTAAAAAACTGTCCCTCAAGTAAATATTTGCACGATATTCAAAATTTACTGTATACTTTTATTTGCATGACAATTGGATTATCATGGCTATTGGCTCAAGTAAAATATGACCGTGTGCATGAGGCTTTAGTCTATGTGGCAAACAATGAGGGTCGCCTGGAGATATGATAGCCAGGAGGTTCTCGGTTCAACTTCTGATTGATGAAAATAAGTGATATGGGGGTGTTTAATTCATATGATTGTCCTATTCGCAACTGAAGAGATAACAATAGACTAATGAATTACATGTATCTAAAGTCGATGCAGTTGACGAGAACTTCTGGCTCAAGGTCAACGAGAAGTTTCCACACAGGTTTGTGTTCGAGACGTGCCCACAAGTCCCATAGAGCATTGATGATGGCCGCTGTCGCCAGATGTACCACCCCTTTCTCGGGACCCACCTGGAACAAAGTGGGAATATAAAGTCTAAGATGGAATTTGATAGTTATATTAGAGTGTTTTTAAACATATAAATGCATTCGTTTTTAGTTAGGAGGGATCTAATTTTACTCACAAATTAATACAAATATATATGTATATATATATATATTTTAAAACCTATGTTTTAACTAAATACAAATTATTTTTTTTTAACAAATCATTCCAGAATTATTTGTTAAAATGATTGATAGTTTGTTTAAATTTAAATAGAAAAAAAAAAGTTACATTAATGATCACAATATAAAACTAAATAATTGATGTATCTAAGTTTTGAAAGGTTGTATTATTTCCAGTTTTATGGTTTATTATATCTTGTTAGTCTTAGCGATAAGTATGTAGAGTGATATGGCAAGTCTAGGTCATATATACTGGTATAAAAAGGGTTCTTAGGAGTAGAATTATGTGATCCTGTACTTTTCAGTTCCCAACACTGCCAGATGAAAGAGTTTCAGCCTGTAATACATTTTAAATGCAATAAAATTGACTATATTGTAAATTTTAACCTTAAAACTGTGCAATGTTTTTTTTAAACATGTCTGAATGTGTGGCATTCATAATAGAATCAATCTGTGAAACTCACCCATCTAAGTTGGGATTCACTCGTAAGTTTTCGCCAGAATACACCAAAATCGCTGAAAATGTCCTTTACATTCTGTCCGACAACCATTCGTGACATTGACTTTATAGCTTGCACAACTGTAAAAATAATGGTTGAAATCTGAATCAATTTTAACAATCTTAATATTATTCATTATTAATTTATATTATTAAGTTGTTATTATTAGCTTACTTCCAAAGCCTTGTAACACAAACTTAATATGTTTAGTTAATATGTTTTTCAGGAGACAAAAAAACTGTTTTAAAAATCACAAAGCATCAACGTAATACTAATAGATTTTCTTTTCTTTTCATATAGGTTTTCTGCAATTCAATAACAATCAGGTGGTGTCGTTTATTTTTTTTTTCCTTTTTATTGATTTCATAAACTCGCCAAGTGAATAAATCAGGATTATGAGGTTTTAGACGTAACCTAATAATGTGTAAGTGAAAATTGATTGCTAAATATTTGGTTGAGTGTGGATTATAGAATATTTTCTATACTTTTTTATTTAATATATAAATACAGTAAAAAATGTTAATAATACTTTTTTTCCTTACAAATATGAAGAGTGTGGTATTTTTTTTTAACAATACACCCTTATTATTATGACCTGCATGACAAAATAATGCACTTTAATGAAAGTCAGTTTTAGTTGAAAATTGTTAATTAATATGTTTTTTAAAATCAGGTACCCATTTTTATCTCCTTGAAAACTGTTGATTTGTATTGCAACCTAAGGAATTTATAATAAATTAGAGATATTTGAGGCAGGCCATCATACTTGTATAATTCAATGGATTTTAATTGTATCTTTAAACAGATAGGAAATAATTTTTTGAGGTAGATTAGGTAACTTCTTGCACCAAAATTGAAGGCCATAAAATTACAGAAAATAAATAATGTTTCAGATAATGATTGGTCAAAATCTGTTGAAATCAATAGGATAATAAAAATATAGTTTTGGGGGGAAATTTTGACAATTGTTTGATAACTTCTAAAAAGTTTATATTCCTCTTTAAATTTGTTTTTAATTTTAGTGTTAGGTATAAATAGGAGTTATGTTAGTTTTAATAAATGAAACTAAGTAACAGTATCTTACATTACATTTTATTTGCCCAAGAACAAAACTATTAAAGTGCTGTATTATTTTTGACCACTTGACATCAAAATGGTTGATTTGAGTAAGGTAGAGAAATGTATCACTTAAGAGGCTGTGTGTGTACAAAGTTTGGTTGGAATCTGTACATTATGACTTCTTTCAAATGATACAAAGTAACACATTAATATAGCCCAATTTTCATAAGCATTATCTGACAACTATAATTTGTGTGTAAGATAATATTATATGCCTCTATCACTTTTAATGGATATTATCAATACCTTTAAAATAACAATAATATAGTCAATTTTTATTAATTTTGGCTGCAAAAATGTTTGTATTTTTTTAAGCCCCTTTCTACGAAAATTGGACTGTAGTTCTTGTGTTAAATGTAAAACTAAAATAGGGGCGAGTAATACACATGAAAAATGAGAACCTTAATTTGACAAATTACATTAATTAAAATAAATTAATCTGCTTTATTTATTTCAATAGATAAGATAATGTAACTAAAATAAAACGAAAACAAAGAATTTTCCACATGTTTATGTCACCGTGTCGTGAGTTTTAATAGTGCTTTACTGACCTATTTCTGTGCCTCGTCCTAATGTGAAGGTTAGCCCATGACCTTCAACTTCCCGTTCTGTGTAAATCACTACATAGGCGCATGAATAGTCTGGATCAGTGTGCTGTAACAGCGCATAAATATTGTTATTATGTGGTAGTCAGGTCGACAAGAGCTACCATTTAATGGAAGAGGAGATACACAAACATCAGGTCGACTATTTACCATTTAATGGAAGAGGAGATATACAAACATCAGGTCGACTATTTACCATTAAGTGGAAGAGGATATATACAAACATCAGGTCAACTATTTACCATTTAATGGAAGAGGAGATATACAAACATCAGGTCGACTATTTACCATTTAATGGAAGAGGAGATATACAAACATCAGGTCAACTATTTACCATTTAATGGAAGAGGAGATATACAAACATCAGGTCGACTATTTACCATTTAATGGAAGAGGAGATATACAAACATCAGGTCAACTATTTACCATTTAATGGAAGAGGAGATATACAAACATCAGGTCAACTATTTACCATTTAATGGAAGAGGAGGTACACAAACATCAGGTCGACTATTTACCATTTAATGGAAGAGGAGATATACAAACATCAGGTCAACTATTTACCATTTAATGGAAGAGGAGATATACAAACATCAGGTCAACTATTTACCATTTAATGGAAGAGGAGGTACACAAACATCAGGTCGACTATTTACCATTTAATGGAAGAGGAGATATACAAACATCAGGTCAACTATTTACCATTTAATGGAAGAGGAGATATACAAACATCAGGTCAACTATTTACCATTTAATGGAAGAGGAGGTACACAAACATCAGGTCGACTATTTACCATTTAATGGAAGAGGAGATATACAAACATCAGGTCAACTATTTACCATTTAATGGAAGAGGAGATATACAAACATCAGGTCAACTATTTACCATTTAATGGAAGAGGAGGTACACAAACATCAGGTCGACTATTTACCATTTAATGGAAGAGGAGATATACAAACATCAGGTCAACTATTTACCATTTAATGGAAGAGGAGATATACAAACATCAGGTCAACTATTTACCATTTAATGGAAGAGGAGGTACACAAACATCAGGTCGACTATTTACCATTTAATGGAAGAGGAGATATACAAACATCAGGTCAACTATTTACCATTTAATGGAAGAGGAGATATACAAACATCAGGTCAACTATTTACCATTTAATGGAAGAGGAGGTACACAAACATCAGGTCGACTATTTACCATTTAATGGAAGAGGAGATATACAAACATCAGGTCAACTATTTACCATTTAATGGAAGAGGAGATACACAAACATCAGGTCGACTATTTACCATTGAGTGGAAGATGAGAAAATAGTACTTCATTTTGAAATAGTTTTTTGAATATTATAAAATGTAAAAACGAGTTTATCTATTTGTAAAGAATTTGTCAAAATATATTTTGATAAGAACTGAAACGGGGTTGGTTTTGCCATAAAAAGGATAAAATTATTTATTTCCAATCACTAATCTTGTTCTAGGTATTAGGTGGGCAACACAAATTTATCCCCCTTCACTTCCTCCTCTTAATAATGGGCGTAAGTGTCTCACCATAGCATCCGAACCGTCTGCCTTCAACGAGGTCGGGAACCGGAGATCCCTCACATGGAGGTTTCGGATTTTCAGACCATCGCCCGTCGCCATCTTCTTGGGAAGTGCACTAAAAAAATATTAATTCGAACGTTTCTATATTGAGGTCAAAAAATACGATTTTATCGTAAGTAAGGTTACGTGACCTAACTTAAATATCATGATGAAATTGTTGGTTGTAGTTTTATAATGAAACATTATTAGTTTTTATAAAAACTTAAATTATATATAATCCTGACTTCAAGGATTCAAAATTCGAATAGAATTTTATCCTATCCGAAGATTTCATGTATTAAAGATTTTAAAATTTGGATATTCGCACAGGCTTATTTGTTTTAATTATTCATTCATTTATATACGATTATTAATATTATCCCTCTCTTTCCTGACTTTTTATTGTGTATTGAGTTCATTCTCTACTTAATAATCTCAATGTCACAGGCTCATTGACCTTCAGGCTTTCTTATGTTAATAAGACAAATATTTCGAGATAATATTGAAGACCTAATGTATTTGGTTAAAACTAGTCTATGAATCCAACACATGGGCTATCAACGAATTAATCTTTGAGGAAGGTCACAATGAAATGCACCGTCATCCGATTGTAAATAGAGAGTGGCCCAGCATTGTGGATAACTCCCGCCCCTCCCCCGAGTGGATCTGAACGGGAATTGAGCCCCGACCTTTAGAGTCAGACTCGTAACACGCTAGCGTCGATATATATGAAAAACCGTTTCTAAAATGGTTTTCCACTCTCCCTCCATGGAAATACGGGTACGCTTCTTTTAAATATAACCGTCACAATCCCTAAAAACCATAAGAGTAATTAGTATATAAGCATATAACCCGAACGAGTAGTAAGACGCGGTACAAAAAAAACCTATTTAAAGGTATTGATATTAATTATAAAAAGCGACAGTTCAAGAACCTATAACTAAACAAATATCTGAAAATTGTTTTAGTCACTTCTATAACGGTCAATAAAATGCTTTCTTTTCTTAATCGGAATTTGGCCGCTTAAAAATCACTAAAAGGTTGAAAACTACAGCTCACAATAATTGATAACAGATCAGATGTGATAAATAAAACTAATAATATCAATAATAGTATAATAATAATAGGTGGCTACCTGCTTGCTAAGAAGAAAGAATCTGTATGTTGCGAATTCACTACCTGTCCTGTCAGCGACACAAAATTCAATGACACTGACTTTCAATACATGCCCAACAAACAAACAAAAAAAAAACGCGTTACGTAAGCTCAAGGCTTCTGCTATAATCTTCCATTATCGTATACAGTCGAACTTCAGTACACTGAAAACTCGCTGTATTGGTTCTACCTAATTAGTAACGTAAAGACTACTAAAGTGTGACTAAGTGAATCTTTCTTCCACGTATAGCTGGGTCATATCAGGTAGATCCAGTGGCGGCTCGTAGTTAAAATTAGTGGGGGTTCTGCTAACACGGGAAGCAAAACAGTGCATTTTCTACTTCACAGCCGCAAAGCCAACTTTTCCGTTGGTACCATTCAGAATTAAAGATACGAATATATTTCTTGTTGTTGCTTTTGCCTGGCTAATATATTAGAATATTAGGTGTTGAACGACCTCTTTTCTTAACTGTAACTTTCTCATGTAGAGATAGCTGTGAAAACTTAAGCTGTTGGAAGTTCACTTACAGTCACAGAACTTATTACTTGGGTATACAAGGCCATGGTTAAAGTTTTGTTAAATAAAATAACCGAAAAAAATGAATTGAATAAAATAAATAGCTGGAAGCAGAATAATAATCTAATTCTACACTCTTCTACACTTTATCACATTCAAGAATATGGTACATGGTTTTTAAGCAAAACACATGCAGAGTAAAAAAAAAAACTTCCTTCCACCATCACGCCAGAGCCGGCACTGCGATAGCAACAGTGCTCTCTACCGGGCAGTCCCGCCTTCCTCCCCACCCCCTCCTATGTGCGCATGCGTACAGCATTCAAACACCACGCCGCTGGCACTGTGAAGCGCACAGTTCCATACAAAGATTTTTTGTATCTTTTTCATAAACTGGGGGATGGCTACTGAAGTACTGACATTAAGCTTAAGGTATTTATATAGTACTACAAAAATAAATAAAGAATTAAAGAAAAAAATGACTCATTATATTAATTGTTATCGATAATATCAAGTGGAAATAGGGGGTGCTGCAGTTCCGCGGTGCCTATACACGAGCCGCCACTGGGTATATCCGTTCTTAAGATATCTAATAAAAAATTAGAATAGCCTACATTGGCAAAATATGGCCATATTTATTTACAAATTCTCTACGCTGATTGACTGGTAATTCTCGCTCAATTTTTCCTACTTGGCGTGTGTATATATCCCCCCCCCCCCCCCCCCCCCCCC
>CABEEJ010000100.1:287807-322370 GCA_901482245.1 Timema douglasi
CACCACTCTCGCAATAGACTAGACTGCTGATGACGGGGAGATCGAGGTTTGAATCTCGGTCGGGTGTAGTGAGGGATTTCCCCCTGAATGGTTCCCCACTTTCTCTTCACGCAAATACGGGTACACTTCCTCTAAATTCAACCTTCCTTTTCCATAACCCATTAGCGTAACTAGTACATAATCTTATAATCCGAGCGGGTAGTAAAACGTGCTACTAAATAAATAGATATATATATATAAGTGATAAAAAAAAATACCAAACGTCCAGGTAAGAACCTAAATATAAATATATCAATGGCTTTACAAGAATAAAAAAATGATTATTTGAAAGATTAATAGCATAAAGATAGATATATTGAATTGAATTTTGATTGTTTCTTATAACTTTGTTGATCATCTAGAGATCTTAAAATTAGAAACTAATTCCACACTTTCTTATAATTAAAACAAAAGAAGGCATTATTATGTACTGTAGCCTACCTACCTTTCGGATTAAACAAACACATTTGAGTTTTAGTGGCGTTGCCACAATCACGAGAGAGAAAAAAAGCTTTTATCTTATTTAGTACAAAAAAAACAAAACACATCGATATGCATTTACAGCTGTTGAGCGATAAGAATAAAAAGTTAATCAAACGTTTGTAAAGTGTGTTTGAGATAAGCCAAAATGTAATAAACAAAACAATAAAAACCGATTTTGAACAACCTTGATAAAAACTAAATTATTAAAAGTATTTTAAAGTCAACAAACAACCCAATGGTTAGTTTGATATTATTTCTACTCATCTGGTGCTAGGCATGCACTCTGGGCTGATTAGTGCTGCCTGCACCATCTGGTAGAAACCCCATGTACTAAGGGAGTTAAGGAAATGTGGGGGTTCCCCGTTGTCTTCTACACTGAATTTCTACGAGCCAAAGAGAAATAATCTATCAATTTTGCCGGGAAAATTATTTTCACATACCTTCCAGGGTTATTTTTACATTCCACAATCTACATGGGACCAACGACTCTACTTCTACAACCGAAGGAAGTTGTGCTACGGATTTTAATCGCCCAAGAAAAATTCGTCAACCTCGCCTGGGTTTGAACCCATGAGCATCGGCTCTTGAGGTGAGCACTTTAATCCAAGACCACCGAGGTCGGCCATTTTGTATATATATAATCCAAATTCATGGGCGTAGTCAGGTACCGAGAGAGTTGGAGGGAGGGTTGATGTATCTTCTTTAGGATCAAGGGGAGTCCCCATAGGGCGGGATTAGTAAAAGAGTAGCATTAATAAAATAAGGGGAAATATAATCTTCAAATTGCACTGTTTAGATTTGTAAGTGTGGGATTAGTGTGACCATGATTAGTAATTGAAAATATTAACATCACCCACGCTGCTTTTTCATCCTGCCCCCCAACAACCTCGACCAGCAAAGCAAAAAATAACCGGCCCCGTGGTGTGGTGGGTCATTGCCCCTGGGTACAAACCTAGGGATCATGGGTTCTATTCACGGCTGTTACCTTGTGTGTTTTTCCCGAAAGAGGAATTACGCCAACGGTCACCAGAGTTCGATTGCTTAGGCTGAGTTAGGTTTAAATGTTTCCACACCCTCATACTCACTATCACCAACATCTCATCTTATCGGGACATGGAAACAGCCTCCAAGGAAAGGATGTACGATTAGTACATTCGGGAAATTCCTGGGCAACGGTACGTTAGTACAGGCTAATCTTTCCGCCACCGAGCTACAAGTGATGTAGCTCAGACGCGCAATATATTTAGAGTATGAAGTTTAATCTTTACAGTCCAATTTTTATGATAAGGTCCTTATTTGACAACTAGAAACGTTTTACTAAATCTATTCTCACGTATGTAAACGTCAAGTCTTGTGAACTGCAGCTGTAACTTTTGATAGATTTTTTTATAGCTACCTATGAAATGACAATAAAAATATTGTAAAATTTTATCAACGTTGACAGCAAAAAGTATGTTTGTAATTTCTAAAAAGCGCTTCAAATGTCCATTAGTAAGAAAATCAAGGAAAATTTAGTGTATAAGGTAAGAAGATACTTTTAGAAAATGCAAACTTCATTTGTTCGACATTGATATTATTTTAATATATCATTTGTAATAATTGTGTATATCATCTATCAAAAGCAACAGCAGAAGACCACTTAGCTTGGCGAATAAATCTATAAACATTGTTGTGGTAACCTTTTATTATTATTGTCTAAAAAGTTCCTTCCTATCTAAATTAAGCTGTAGCGTTGTAATTATTTTGAAAAGATTCTTCAATCAAAGGTTCGACTATAGCAACTCTTTTTTTTTCCCAACCAAAACACGTCGCTCATGGGGTTGAGTGAGATATGAACGGTAATATTTAGAACAAATCCACCCGCTTATGCGTTAAGAGAGAGAGAGAGTGACAAACCAATCTAGGAAAATACAGCCTAGGTACACCCAGCCAGGATTCGAATCTTGGATTCCTATCACCGTCGGACGAAACAACACGAGCTTGACGTTTAGTCCGTATGCCCGCTGACGTTGATGAAATGGTGTTTATATTCCATTGATTATAGCGAGTTCTAGGTGTGTGCGAAGATTAGAAATGTCAAAGTCAAAAAATGAAGTTCAATTCGCCATCGCTTGGACTACGACACCCATAATAATTTCGTATCCACTGGTGCTGAGGGAGGGAGAGGGAGGTTAAGGTTATTTTTGCTCCGCCCAGGAGGTTCCTTGTGTCATTTTACATCCCTAAAATTCTCCCTGTCTGCATTGTATTCATGTGACACTTGGAAGTTTCCTGGTTCGCACATAGATAGCTGTAGTGTACTTTCGCGAGCAGCAGCACAATCTCTTAAGTTCCCAAAATCGAACGCTTCTATCGAGTACTATCGCGACGCAGTCGATACTCGATAGTATTAGTTTTAACAACATCCCCGAGTGTTGACGTCACTGTTCAAATTGCCACTATGAAAGTTTTCTATTTATTCCACCTTCTATTGAAGGTCTACTTTATGCAGGGTCTGTGTCGTCAGCTTCAGTTATGTCGTTGTTGTGTCGCGATTAATAGCATAATTCCCGAAACAATGGACAAATTTGAGGTAAGAAGTAAGAAAAAGGAGGTGAAGGAGAGTCAACAATACGAAAACGGTGCCAGTCACCAGATAGTCATGTCCTTCCAAAAATTATTTGAAGTTGGCGCTATTGTTCGCATCTACTAATTATTTCGAAAGAAGAAGAAAACATCAATCAATATATTCTTAACAGATGTGAGATATCAGATATCTCACAAAAAATTAAATATTTTAACGAATAATCGTTTTTAGAACTGCTACTGAACAGTGTTTTAACAGGGAATAGTGATTGTCATCTATCACGTAATTTCAGATGATATCAACATCAAATAATTATAGTCTGCTTTTTTATTTTCTCCAAACCTTTCTCTTTCCATAGACGCATTTAATGTATAATGTAAGAATTAAAAGTAATTTTTTATGGAAAACTTTTTATCCAACTTCAGCTTTGACTTTTCTTTGCGTGTTTTAAGTTTCTCTTCGCCTTCGCTTCTAATTTTAAAAGAAAGTTTCGCAAACCTTTAAATTTGCGATTTGGCATAGTGCACTTGGATGAACAACTTGAGCAAAGTCGAACGAACAAATCTCGTTGTTGGCCTTGTAAACCATTTTATTGTAAAAGATGCGTCTTATCACAATGTAGCGCCTTTAGACTTCGAACTGTTCTAGCTCTAACTAGTTTGTGTAACCGCTTCCAAGGTCATTCGCACCGCGTGCACGGGATCCTGATTAGGTAAAGGTAACTTCTATTAAGTACCCTCTACAAATTAATGGCAATGGTCAACAATTTGTAAACTTAGTAATATTACCGAATGATATACTTCGTAAAATGTATTGTAGCAGTTAATTATCGACAGGGCTGCCCTTAGCAGACTTGGGGAAAATGGGCAAACTTTGTTTACGGAGCCTCCAGTTATCTGCCTCACATCCTCCCAATCCTCCAAAAAATATTTAAAAAAACTTTATTTTTGTTTAGTGGCATTGTTGTGGTTTAAATCGATATACCCATTTTCAACCAATAAGGTATCAGGGAAATGTCCATAAAGGCAAATACATTGTAGTAATTAATGCTAGAAGAAATGTTTTATGTTTACAAAGGTTGAATTCCCCTCATCCCTTCGTTCAATTTTCTTCACCAATGAAATCTTTATTATTATTATTATTATTATTATTATTATTATTATTAGCACCGCGTCTTACTACCCGTTCGGGTTATACGCACTTACGCTAATGTGTAATGGTAGGGTGATTGTGAGATGAAATGGAGAACCTACAGTTTAACGTGGAATCCGAACCACGGTGGAGGCCTGGCATTCCCCACATTCACAAGATGTCTTGTCAGAGGTGAAGGAAGGGTTTGGTAATCAGATAAATCCGTACCGGGACCAAGGATTGAACCCCGGACCCTCAGCACAGAAGTCCGACACCTTGCCCCTAGACCACCAGGTCTCCACCAATGAAATCGATAAATCGATATGTATGAAGGTGCAAAGAACAACTTTGCCCAGTTTGAATTAAATCTGTTAACGCGTTCAAAAGTTATCACGAGACATGTCCGCCACAGAGAGACAAGTGAAAATGGGTGTAGTTAAAATTGAGAGCTCACTTCACTCGTTCAATAAACCAAGCTACATGATTATGTTTTTATCTGTTTTCATACTCTGGAAATATTTGCTAGATAGCCTATACAGGGAGCCTACCATGCGTGCACAAGCAATAATTTCACCACTCAAACTTGTCTTTTCTCTCTGTCACATAAGCTAATGTGGGGCCCCAAAAAACACGGGGCCTTGTACGGCCACACCATTTGTACGCTCCTAAGTTTGAGTTTAAAAAACATGCTTGATATCTTCTCACGTATTGCAGTTAGGTCAAAATAATTAAACTATTAGTTCTGTGAACAGTAGACCTCGCTTCTTTCGTGTTATTGTCGTTACTACAGACCTCGAGGCTATAAATTAATTAGAATATGATACATATTACTCTCCCAACGGGAATTAAACAATTAGCTTAGTAAGAGGACGCGCTAAGTATTCGGCTCAATTATCTAAAGCAGCGGTTCCCAACCCATGATACGCGTACTACCAGTGGCACGTACAATTATTCCAGGTAGTACGCCGTGAGAAGTCAAACATAACAAGCAAATTCAAGTTGTAAAAATAAAATGTATCATAAAATACCATAACTATATTAGGACAAAGTCAAACCAAAAGGAAAATAAATTCAAACAGTTGTTGGAGGGGTAAATTTTATATTTTTTTTGGTACGTATGCCCTATTATCCGTATTGATTAAGTATAAATGTTAAATACTGATAAATAAAAACGGTTAATCTATAAATGGTGTTGTGTCATTATATTCCTGGGCTCCATTAAAATGCATATTAAAATATTAAGCACTATCATGGTGGTATTCCAAAATATGGAAATTGTTTGGGTGGTACGCCATTCAACAAGTATAGGAACCAATGATTCTAGAGTGTAGATAAATGCATAAAAATAAAGGTGTAGTCTCTATTCATGTAGGATATTCCTAATTTGATAAAAGTGAATATTATATCCAGGAGCTACTCTCAAAACGGTGTGCGTCAAGCAGGTATGTAGGATTTAATTTTTTACTGTGGAAGGGCATTTGGTAGGGAAGAGATTTTTTAAGGGGTAGCTACCCTCCACCCCCTGAAATACCAATGGAAGAAGTTTTTTTTTTTTACATTATACACTTCTCGGACCAATGTAAAAGTTTTTATTGTAGCTTTGGACTTGAATTAATTCTTTCCCCATTGTGTAAAAAATACACATTTTAACATTGCTTTTACTATAAAGCGTTAATGTTGAACAAAGTTTGGAAAGGCACGCTCTAGTTGCCCAATTTACTAATGCGTTTGTCTCTTATTGCACTAGATCACAAGAACATAACACAATTATATAGAAATAGATATAGTAGCCATTACCAACAAATACATTTTTAATAGTTGTATTGTAGGAAAAGAGTAAAGCTACAAAACTCTGGAAGTCATTACTAGAGCTTGGATTTATATGTAAATACATATTCTATTCCTTGCCATTTAAATGCTCAGAAAATATAAATCTCAACGAATCCCCATATTAGGGTTAATATAATATATAAAATGAAAATAAATTTTTATTTGATTACCATTTTATATATTTTTACTTTTTTTGACATGTTTATATAGGTAGTTGAAGGGATTTTACATATGCTACCTACTTTGTGATGTTTTAATATATATCAATACTAATTGAAAAGTTGTTGAAAATTTAAACATGGTTTGATTTGGTTTGGTTTGTATAAATCCGCTGAAAGGAATTTTTCTATTAACTATTGAAAAGGGTACAATCAAACTCGGGTAGTCAAGTGTTTCTCCACTAAGAACATGCCTTCTCTCTTCACACTGAACCTCTTGATCCATTTTTTTTAAAAGAATTTTGCAAACAGATGAGGAATTTATGTCTGGAACCGCCCTCCCCTCCAACACACTAGTCCAAAAACGAGTTACAGGCTTATCTTGTAATATCTCAAAGTGATTTTAGTTTCACATGACCGGTTGAAAGTGAAAGTCTAGCAGTAAGCTCCCATAAGATTTTTTTATTTTTTTTAACCATGACATTATCCGAATATTGCAGACTAGTAAATTAAAGTAATGGGCCGGGATCAACGACTTCTTCAAAACCGACGGTAAAGATGTGATGTGTCAAGCTTGCAACAAAAAAAAAATGGGATGTTCCGTAAAATCACAATTGGAGCAACATGTGCGGCGCACACTTCGTACGAAAGAAAAATCTAAGTTATTCGAAGAATCCTTTTTTTTTTTCTAAATAAAGATGAAGGTGCCTTTCTTCCAGTTAAAGAAACTAATTGTGTAAGGACTTGATTAGTACAATGGTCGCTGCGAACATCCCATGTTTTAAATTCCAAGTGCCTGAATTTGCATCCTTCTTGTGACAGTAATGAACGCGACAAATTCCCGATCAATCAATACTCAGAAAGAATTATCTGCATATATGTTATGAAGAAACAATGCAAAGAATAATAAATTACATAAGAGATTCCATCATATGGGTCACTGTGGATGAAATGACTGACGTTTAGGGTAATTTTCTTGTGGTAGGTAAAATAGATCCTAAGGATATTTCCAAACAATATTTGATTTACTGAGAAGTGCTGAAACATACGTATCATGTTTCAAGATTCGTGAATGATTAATTGAAAGTGTTGTGGCCTAGGTGAGCTCACGTAGAGAAGGTCCTGGTGCTATATTCAGTTGCCACGGCGTTTGTAATGAAAATCGCAAGTGCTTTGAAGTTGTTATATCCTGATATGATCCATCTTACAAGTTTGGCCCATGGACCCACATCGTGTTGTGGAATACATTATAGAGTCCAGTCTTAACAAATCAATAGATTAATTTATGTGACGAAAAAAACTTGACCTATTTGTGAAAATCCCACATCAAGTAAAAGCTTACTAACTCTTGTTTGATGTGCCGTTGCCTCTACAATTAGTTCTAACAAGATTAGAAACATGGTTAAAACAGCCGACTTATACAATGAACAATTTGGAGTTGTAAAGTCAGTAGTAGATACGTTCGCCCCTGAGTGTCCGATATCTGCATGTGGATCTCACAAATCATGCATTGATCCAAAAGAGGCATGTTCAACTGCATATACGAAGAGCAATCTCTGTTGGCTTCCAAAAAGTATTAAACGATTGGGAACTTCTGGATTTCCACTACAAGAATCTATCGATATAAAAGAAAGCACCATTTCAAATCTAAATGCTGTGAAAGACGAAACTGGTGAAAGTGTTTCTACTAAGATTCAGGCAGTGCTAAAAAGAAACCCAGTAAATTCATCGGATGGAGATATACCCTTGAGAGCATTTCTCCCGAGAAAATTCTTCTGATGAAATAAGCCCTAGTGACATACTGTGACGTGGAAAAGACATTGTCCACCTACAAGCATATTATGCCGGACAAGCGGCAATCAATGACCACAGAAAGAATTGAAATTCACACCAAAGTACAAGTAATCTATCAATGTATACTTCATTCACGGTAGGAGTTTACCTCTGAAAGGTCTTTTTTCCTACCAATATCCTACTATATAATAGATTTCTGGTAGGGAAAAAGGCCTTTCAGAGGTAAACTCCTACCGTGAACGAACTTTATGTGGCATTCAAAGTGTAAATAAGGAAAATGTTGCGTGGTTGGTAAAATATTTGTTTTACATGATGTTAGATTTTTTTTTATGAATCTACATATTAGTCTACATATTTACTTGAATATTATTACATATTTTGTAATATGATACTACATAAAAATCCCAGCGTTAGTCATTACAAATGCTAATATCTTCAGTTACTTTTATTGCAGGAACATAGCACTATGTAAAAATATCTAGTAGCCATTAAAATAAAATACATTTTTTCAATATATTACAATATGATACATTTTTAATCAATAATGGTATTTTAGTGAGTTTTTAAAATAAAGAATAAAAATCTATACAACTACTTTGTTTCCGAAATCTTTGGCTACTTTGTTTTAGATTTTTGTGCATTCAAAATATATCCTCGATTTCTTATTTTCATTGATATAGCGTGCTTGGGATCCATTAGCTCTGGTAATATAAAATTTAAATAAAATCTAATTAATTTTGATTTTATTTCAATTTTCCAAATCTCATATTTTTCTAACCTTTTGAATATCATTTTTTTTCCGATAAGCCAAGTAAGCAGTACTGTCGTTGGGTGATGTGAAGATAATAATAATTATACTAAGGAAAGGAAATTGTAATGAATCCCTTTCATAACATAATAATACGTGTAGTGTCCATTTAATATTACTAGTCACACTTAGTTAATTAGAGAAATGGAAAAGGGTGATAGAGAGAACGTTGTGATCAAAACTTGGGAGGGGGAGGGGGGGAGTTGTGTTACGATCTCACTAGTTGAACATGTAAAGTTTAATTCATTTAATAATTTTAAAATTTATAAAAGTTGTTCTTGGCGTGAAAATTAAAATTTATTTTGGAATGTGTTTCTTTGAAGGGACTTGTATTCAGCGCTGATACAAGTCAGGTTTAGTTAAGGTAATTGGGTTTGTGATTCTACGCTTCCTTTTATCCGAGACAAACCGCTCAGGGCGAATGTTGTTGAGACAGACAGTACCCAAATAGTCCGAGGATCCTTTCCAAGGATATAGTATAATATCTTGTATAATATATTCCTTAAATGCTAGATGTTTTTTCACTTTTGTGAAATAAAATTCACCTAGTCCATACATTTTTCTTTATACTATTAAATAAAAAATAGCTCATGAAATTCACAATATTAAACAATGTTTTGAGTAATATATGAAAAAAAAAAATAGAAGTCCTTGCAGTAACTACTAATATTTATTATTAAAGAATATTATTGAACTCTACCAGTACTCCTATAGTTATTTTACAGTAAATAGGTGACCTGGCGGTCTAGGGGTAAGTTGTCAGACTTCTATGCTGGCGGCCGGGGTTCAATCCTAGGTCCCGGCACAGATTTATCTGATTACCAAACCCTTCCTTCACCTCTGACAAGACATCTTGTGAATGTGAGGAATGCCAGGCCTCCACCGTGGTTCGGATTCCACGTTAAACTGCAGGTCCTTCATTTCATCTCACAATCACCCTACCATTACACATTAGCGTAAGTGCGTATAACCCGAATGGGTAGTAAGACGCGGTGCTAATAATGATAATAATAATAATACTGCCTACTGAATCTCGGGTTCTACCGATAAACTTCACCTCTCTCTCTTGGCTCGAGTAGGTGCGGTGGGGGTTTCAACCCCTATCTTGTAATAAACCTACATTTATAACTAATGACCGATTTCTAGCTTAGGGAGTAGGTTTACGTGCTTAAAAATACTATATTTGTAAATTACACACAAAACTTAAAATAGTATGTGTTTTTTTTTAATCCAACCATTTTCAAAAATGCGTTTTTTGAGTTAATTTTAATAATATATGCATAAAAATTTATATAATTCAATATCATGTGACATTAGCTCACTTTCAACGACTTTTCTTGACCATATTTGCGGAGCTTTGAGACTACTTGATAAAAAAAGGGGGGGAGGATTTAGATTCAGCCTTCCTCTAACAAATAAAGTAATTTTTTGATAGGCTTACAACAGAACATTTTAAGATATTTGAAAACTAGCAGCGAGATTTCTTCTTGACCTTGAGGTAGGACGTTTATTTAGTTTAATTTCCCTTTTTCTTATTGACATGACAAAAGGTGGTTGTTGATGAGGGATGAAAGGGAGTACAAGCTAAGATATCAGAATATAAAAGTAGTTTCACGAAACTACAAAGTCAATTATATTTATATCCGTGAGGCCCGACGGCGATTTATGTTTTCTTGCTGACCGAGGCAGCCGCCTTAAGAACGTTTATTTTTTATCTTTTCAATAGACCACTGGCCTGAAACGAAAGGTCGTAACGATCAAACCTATGTGACCTCGTACAATATATATGCGTATAATACTTTAGTGTGTGTGTACAAAATCAGCATATTAATTAAAACCTGAAAATAAATCAAATTCGCGATATTTATAAAAAACAAGAGTGGGATCAAATTCACTATTTTGCGGATCCAAATCTTCATTTTACCGATGAATTCCGGATCTCAAGTTTGAATCCAATTCTTGGGAAAAAAGGATGAACATAATATAAAATATAAATAGTCACTAAATGTTAGCATTTAGTATAGGTTATATGTATTCATTATACCATTTATACACTCAGTTAAGTGTTAAATTAAATTATTGGTCTTGGATCTGGTTGTTTAAACATGGAGCTGAACAGCCAATAACCATAATTAAAGCTCTAAAACAAAATCCAATTCAACATTTAAAAAAAGAATGAATATTTTCTCGAATCCCCGAATTTCGAATATTCTTAACAATTCTAAGGATTCGAAGATTCGAGGAGGCCATCCACTGGCAGTGGGACCAGAGAGAAAGACGTATTGCTCCCTCCCTACGAATAAATTTACCACCCTACTAGATTTAACTTTACTTATGATATTATTAAATATGAAGCTGGAATATGCCCTTTATAATTATATAAAACTACAAATAGCTCCTGGAGGCATCCATATTTCAAAGATTTGCCAAGGAAGGCCTACAACAAATATTTATTATACGAATTTTTTTTAGCACCGCGTCTTACAACTCGCTCGAGCTATACGCTTATGTACTAATTACGCTAATGGTTTTAGAGATTAGGAAGGTTATATTATAGGAAATGTACCCGCAATTGCGTGAAGGGAGAGTTTAAAACCAATTTTGAAAAACTACCCTCAGTACACCCAACCGAGATTATAGCCTCGATCTCCCTGTCCCCGGCAATCTAGTCTACTGCAAGAGTAGCGCGTTACAGCATACGGCCACTGAAGCGGGTTTGTATACATTTAATCTTCCAAAAACCCGCAGGAAAATACCAATATAAATAGCCTGTAAGAGCAGCCACTTTTTCAAAATTTTGCTAGTAGACCTACTCCAAATATCTTTGAGTGACATCTAATTTTCCAAATATTTTCAGACGAGGGACACTCCAAATATCTTCTACGGGCCTCCAATTTTCACACATTTGTCGGGGGAGGCCTTTTGGCTTGGGGCTCAAAAGCCCCTCAAAAATATCTTTATTTGTTCTTTCTATTTGCCCCTCTCATAAACAAACAAGGTTCTACCGCCACTGTAAAATAAAAATATAATATCAGAATCTTGACTAGAAATTGCAAATACTCACCATGCATCCGCCATGTCTCTCTCTCTCTTTCTCTTCTGACGGATCTACTCTGCCAGAGGTCTTGATTCCAACTGAGGCTGACCTTAGCTTTGAGAGCTCTTTTTCACTGCAAGATAGGACGAGTTCGTTTCAGCATATTATCATGAACTTAGTTTTTTTCCACAAAAATTCAAGAGTACAATCACTTCAAGAGATAGCGACGCATTGTTGGACTACGATTTATAAAATCACTGTTGACGGGTGACTCGCGGCCTTGAAAAAAAAGGCATGATAAACGCGATATAGCTGGTGGGTTTCTTTGCTGATTTATTCCAATAGAATCAAGACTTTTAAAAAATAAAAGTTTCTAGGACAGAACTTGAGATAAAATCTCCCTTTTAGCTACAAATACGGTCGTTGAAGTATTTTAAATAAATGTACCATTATAGATCAGAGTTTTTTATTTTTATTTTTTTTACCACCGTCTCTTACTACCTGTTCGGTCTATACGCATATATACTAAACACGCTAATATATTGAGGATAAGAAAGGTTACATTAACGGGAAGTATACCCAAATTTTCATGGAGGAAGAGTAGAAAAACCATTTAGGGGAAAGTACCCTCTAATATGCCCGACCAATATTCGAAGCTCCATCTCCACGTTATTGGCAATCTATTTTTAGTTCGGAGGCATAACGTCAGATACAAAGTACGATTTTACATGGACGTCCAATTAAATACAAGTTGACCAAATTATTTGGACCCAAGCTTTACAAAACAATGGCGTAGCTCGGTTCTTGTTTTTTGTCCAAAGCATTTAATGCCTCTTTAAACGCTACAGCTATAATAAAGGTTATCTGATCTATGTTTCACATATTAATACGTCAGTGACATCTGCAGATCACATGACCTGACGTGTGAATACGCGAAAGAATATCTATTAACTTTTCTAGATGTCAGATAAGGTCCTTACTATTAAAAGAGGACTCTACCAAATAGCCAACACACTAACAATAAAGCGTGTTAAAGGAACGAAAAGTACCAAAGAGAAATTACCTTAGAATAATTGGTTTAATTATATTGGATGCTTGGAGAGGTTTTTTTTTTAAAAAAAAGCTTTGTCTAAGATTGGAATAATTTTCTTGGAATAGCCACATTTTAAAATAGTAATATTTCTTAAGACCAAAGGTGAGGATCAAATTGATGGTATTATCAAGCCATTTCCCCGGAAAATTAAACAATTTTAAACCAGATAGTGAAAGTTTTCAGGAAACTTGTATATACTTTTGTACACTGTGTCTTAATATACGCAAATTTTCTTACTAATGGACATAACTGACATCCATAAAACGTTATTAAATCTATTTTAACGTATTCATACGTCGAGTTGTGCTATCTTTGATAGAATTGATACAATACCTATAAAATAACACTAATAATATAGTAAAATGTTATCAATGTTGATGGCCAAAAAATATTTTTGTATCCTCTAAAGGTTCTCTAAATGTCCATTCTTAAGAAAATCAAGGTATAGCCTACCTATCCGAGCTATCCGTATAGTTACACTAATGAGGTCGTGGGGAAGACTGTATAATTTTAATAGAATTTACTCGTATTTGCGTGGAAGGAGAGTGGGGAACAATTTAGGGTGGGGGGGGAGGGTCTCAGTACACCTGACCGAGATTCGAACCACGGCGAACTTGACTGGACGAGACTGTCATTTTTATCTTCTTGATTTTATCTTGTACTGGTAAAAACCGAAATATTGTATAATTAAACATTATGAATGTATCTGGTCAGATTCAAGAGTCCACTTCTAGCGCCGTATCTTGTTGACAATGTCGCATCTTGACGTAATAAAATACGTATGATGACAAACTCGAATAACATTAATTTTCATAAACACTTGACTTGTTATAATGACGTACTAGAAAATTGTAAAGTGATTAGATATAGCTAAATTGGTTTAAATATTAATATAGATTTGACTATACTTATTTTGATTGTACACAATTGTTTTTTTCTCCCTAATTTGATTTTTAAAACACGGGCCAAGCTTTGAGAGAAATTTGTTTACGTTTTACTTTAAATTATTTATAAATGAATATAATTAATTTAAATAATTTTCATTTTCATTACTATTAATTACTGTTCTTTACTGCAACAATTTATAATCTCCTTTGTCCTTCCCTGTGACAATTTATAATTTTATTTGTCCATTTAAATGTATTATTTGATTTATTGTGTATTTATTCTTAATTCCAATTACTATTTGAATGATATTCACACTGGGGAAATTTTAACACAAGATTTATTCTTCTTTTCTTTCACGATACATAATTGAGAGCTACGGGTTTTTTTAATCAAATTTACAATAAAACAAAAGATGAAGGCATAATCTCACGGTTTAGTTTATGTTCGTATTAACAAATGTTTAGTTTATATGTAATTTTAATTAATGAGCCGCCTTAAGAGCCTCCGCGGTATCCTGAATTCATTTGTTTAAATTTTATCTTTGTGGCAAAATTTAATGTTTTTTTCATGATACACAGATAGTTCTTAACAAATATATTTTGAAATTTTCCTTTTTGTTTAGGGTCCAACCAAGTAAAAATGTAAACAAACCTGAAAATTTCTAGATAAACGCTGAATTGAATCCGTGGGTGCAATATTGGATTAAATATAATCGTAATATTATTATTATTATTAGCACCGCGTCTTACTACCCGTTCGGGTTATACGCACTTACGCTAATGTGTAATGGTAGGGTGATTGTGAGACGAAATGGAGGACCTACAGTTTAACGTGGAATCCGAACCACGGTGGAGGCCTGGCATTCCCCACATTCACAATATGTCTTGTCAGAGGTGAAGGAAGGGTTTGGTAATCAGATAAATCTGTGCCGGGACCGAGGATTGAACCCCCACCGCCAGCATAGAAGTCTGACACCTTACCCCTAGACTGTCACCACATAGTATACAATTTTAGCAAATTATCTAATTAACTTTTACTATGGAGTATTTACTTAGCTCGATTTACTAAGCTATAGCATAAATAATTGACCATAGTGAAAATTGAAAAGGTTCCTTTCAACTATTACGTTGTATACATATTATAAAAATGTAGATTGAATAATCTGAGCTGCTCACTTGGTAGAACGTAAACACATTTGCGTCATTAAATTATCTTTCATCGAATTTTTTTAAATAACATTAGGACTTAAGATCTTTAATGATATTATAAAATTAATCTATGGTGTTCAAGGGTATTCCGTTGGGGTAAGCGGGTGGTAGGTACCCTCTATAATGTTGGGAAAAAGTTGGAAATTTTTTAGAGTCGAGATGTTGATTTGGGAAATTCAAAACTTACTATATGTATCACAGTACTTTAGATTATGAAAATTCTTTACCACATATTTGTACGGACACATTTTAAATTTCTCAAGTGTCGATCCGTACTCTTCAAAAGTTCCCAAATCCGTAATTCATCAAACATTGAAAAGAGATTTTTTTTTTCTTTAGTTGAGGACAATAGATTGTATATAAAGCTTAGTCAATAAAGTTTGCTAGTAGTGCCTCATTACCTACTAGTTTTAAGGTTACTACTAAAAGATTAGGCCTAATAAACATTAGTAGCCTTAAGAAAGCTAAGTTTTGCTTTAAGTTGATCGCTTGATTGAGGTTGGAATTTTACGAGCAGAAACTTATAAGCTTTTCTATACACAATGATGGTGAATGTCATCAAAACAAATAATACTTGTAACTTTAAAAATGCATCATTAACAAATAACTTTAAAAATACAGTTGCCTAAAACCTTAAATCAAGGCCCAAATATAGCCTCAAATTTGTACAGTTTCCCCAGGGTAGAACCCACAAGTTCCTTACCCTATAACTTCCGGTGTTCTCAACGTTGCCCTTGATACATGGTCTCCTGGGATTTTTTCTAATTTCAGAATTATTAAAGTTGGGAAATTCACTGTTTCATCCACCACCTCACTCCCCGCTCCCCTCCAACCAACATTAAATTTTGTGAAGCGCTCCTAGTGGTGTTCATTGATTTATTAGCATTTTGTTCCGTGGATATAAAACCAAATTAATTAGAAATATATTTACTTAAAATACTGAATCGTCAAAATGTAGCAACAATAGGCGTCAGTGTTAAAAATATAATATGGAAATAAAGAATTTTATCAACTTGAAAATCTAACTTTTTAAAATTTTGTTTCTTTTTCTTCTAGAACGATAGGCATACTTCTCAATTTTAGTTGAAAATTAATTGATACTGTCCATTCACAGTAACTTTGGCTTTTTTACAGCATTTTAAATAAATATATCTAGATGCAGCTATACCCGTAACTAACAAAAATAATAGTTTTTCTATTTAATCCATCAAAATAAATTCAGTTCAATATCCCTCCGCTCTACAGACTGTTGGTTCGTCACGTTTACAAGTAATGCCGATCGAATACACCTTTTTAAAAGAACAAACATATTTAAAAATTAATTTCAAAACGGATTAATGCGAAGCTGTTTTTATGTAACTCTTCGATTGCCAGAAAAACTAAAATTACCACGAGTCAACTTTAACAATGTACACTAAATGTTTTTCTAACAGATCATAAATTAAGAATATTTGATATCAAGGAGAGTTTGGCAGTTGCACCTCTCCCCCTCCCCCAACCCACTCCTCCTTAGCTTAAAATGTGCACAAGTCTCAACTCAATGTACTGACTGGGGATCATAAATAATTACCGGTATCTTAAATAGAGCTAACAGATTCAAATCACGCAACGCTAGCGCACTCATTGATACTGGTATCTGCTGTTTCATTTTCAATTAAATAGATAACATATATAAAAAATAAAATAATCACATGTGGCCTTAATGTTTGACCAGGCAGCGCCACGGTGCATTTGTCCAAAAATAAGCTGCAGTACTTCGTGCAGGGGTTAGACCTAGCTTTACGTAATATATGGTCATAATATAAAAATGCGAAAAGCTGGTAAATATCGTCATAACTTACCAAAAACTACGATTCCTGCAATTAAGCCAACTGTATTCCAATTATTTTAATTTAACATCTCTCAGCATTGCCTACGATGTAATGGATACGACTGTATCACCTAACAATAATTCAACTTTCTATAATAGTTCATATAATGTCCACTGCGCCTCTCTTTTATTTTATATAGTTTTCAGTCTATTATTTTGAACAAATAATGATCAATACATTAAATGTTCACACAAACTTAGACTTTAATTACTACCTGATAATATAGAGCTTAGTATTAGCTATACAATGAATTTCATAATCATACATAAATATTAATAAAGTGATTCACAACGTGTTTGAAATATTATTATTAGTTTAATTGGTTGAAGAAGGAACATAAAAAACATAATTTCCAAATATTGAAATATTATGATTAAATATTTTAGTGAGTGTGTTAGCTTTCCACATATTGGAAAATTTGTTTCAATAATTACTAATAAGTTATTATGGAAATAAATAGTTATATTAGTTTTTACGTGTCCCATGAATTAAATTTTAATCAAATTGAATTTGAAATTTACTGATAAAAAGCCTTTCTCCATGGCAAGATCCATCTTCTTACAGGCACTCCCCCCGCCCCACCACTACCTCACTTAAACTTATCAATATTTTTCATGGTCAGCACTTTTCAATTCAAATTATTTCATTCAACCACAGAGAGATTTAAAAAATAAATTTTTTCCATATCCATGCTTTCTTTTATTTTCAGTTTCCAATAGTGATCTCCTCTACGTCCTCATTAAACACTTATCCTATAGTCTGGTTTCCTATTTTGAGCCCTCTTCACCTTTCACGGTCTTGAACATTGAGCACTTAATTTTAAGTTTCCTACTATTTTATAAATTTGTCCAAGCCAATCCGTGCAAAATTTCTGTAGGACTGCCATGCACCCATTCCATATTCCAATTTCTTCCTCTTCCTCACTTTGATCTTTCATGAACCTTAATTGCAGCCAAACTATGTACCTTCTCCATCCTAGGGTATAATCCTCCTTTAAGTATGTCCCCTAAGCACATGAACAATACTCATTAATTCTCCTAACCATAGAAATATAATCCTTTTCTCTCACTATATATTTACCTCCTTCAGATTTCTCGTAGTAATAATTCGCACTCTGATAGCTCTTCCTTCGATGAATTTAATACTCATCCTTCATCTGATATTGTTTTTGAATAGAACTCCAAAATATTTAACCTATGGTATAAATCAGGGATGTGCAAACTTACTTAAAGGAAGGGAAAAAAATGGGTGTGCTAAAGATTTGTATGGATTAATCCTTCTTCAAAAGTTATTTAAAAAAAAAAAATGGCAAACACATATAATATACCTACATGAATAACTTTAAATACATTGAGAATGGAAAACAAACATAAATACATTAGTGGTTTAGTAGGCTTTTAAGTTCGTTCAGAAGATATATATGATGTGGTGCGAAGGGGGTGAAATTGTGAATAAACTTCCAGTATTTTTTCATAATCTGGGTTGAGCTGTGAGAAAATGATTATTAAGAGAGAAGACAGATGTTCACCGATAATTCTGTTTTTAAGATCACTTTTCCTAAATTTCATGGAGGAAAACACTTGTATGCATGTATATAAGAATGCAAGCATTGTCATATGTTTTTAGGTATGATTTAGAAAGTTTGGAAATGTTGAGGGTCAGAGTGGTAACAACAGAACACAACGCAACACATTTAAATTATTTATCCCGCAGGCCTAATTAAACACAATTGATGAAAGAGGTGCCTACCAGTGTTAAGGTCCATATTAAGAATTATAAGGGTTAAATAACTCATTTTTTTAAATCGAAAAATAAATAAAAAGCATCTGTGTATTGGGTGACGTGACAATGACAAAATTAATATTATATTTTTGTTAATATTATTAATTTATCAACATATTACATGACCACTTGACGTGGAGATTTTAACGTAAAACATAAAGTTATATTAATTTATAAAATTCAAATTTTCTTTCTTAAATATTTAATCTTAATTAGGACTTGTCAATTAAATCTTAAATATTTATAAAATTACATAATTTATCCAAAATATTTCTATAAACCATTATATCAAATGTTTTTTAAGGTTATTTTTACAGCCTCAATTTTAAAAAAAGAGTATTAACAACTTTTTTTACGTTTATTTTAAAATGATATTAATTGTTTAATTTATTTATTAAAAAATTATTACACATACACACAAAAATATTATGAAAAATGTATTGAAAACCAATCGCCCAAACATGCGTTTATTCGGTACTTTTCTTTTGCTAGGGTGGAGATCCTGATATAAACAAATATGGTGAATATTAACACGTGCTGATGTCAATAATTTAAATATATCTATATTATGTTACTCGAAGACATAGAAGTAATTGTAGGAACTTACGAAGAGTTTATTTTAGGCTATAAAGTAACAGAGGAAGATGAGGTAATGTTTAATTATTTTAGAGTCGTTTGTACTCGGCAATTATAGGTACTAGATGCCCCTATCTACTCTCAATATTTTTTGGATGTGTATGCCTATATAAAAGTTGTTTTCTAATGATACACATACAAATGCTCCCATACTCAACTAAAACTTGGATCAATATCAGGCCTAAACTTTATGTTCATCAATACACGTCAAATAGAATACAAGGCTGCAAAGACAAATTGACCTACACCAAAATAGGAACCAATGAATTCATTTACCTATACAAAAGAGTGAAAGAAAACTTTTTTTGTTTGTTTTTGGCACAAGGGAAAACCCAGGACATTTTCTGATAGTCCCGATTCCCATAGATTTGATTATTCTATGCCCTTTAAAAAAAATTGACATCTATAGCCTTTGAGATGTTTTGTTTCATTACAGAAATTAGTTTTTTGCCAAAGTTTTGCCAATCACTCCCATCGTGCGAGTGTGAGATGTATAGCAACATCTGGCAGATACCTAGCTTCTGGCGGTGTAGACGAAACTATTCAGCTCTATGATATGGTGCTTCGTAGAGAATGTGGTATCCTTGCCCAACACAGTGGTAAGTTGAGCTGGGTAACCGGTCAAGAAGCTTCCAGTTTGGTGTTGTTTGACTAAAATGAATTGAGTCTTGCAATTATTTAAGGGGGGTATTTTATTCTTAGGTTAAAAATCTTTCAGCTTATGTCATTATATGATCTCTAAAAGTGTAGCTTACAGTTTATAATTCCCAAAATAAACTCTTTACAGTTGTTGTCCGGATTTTGTATTTTAAAATATTTTTGTTTGTGTGTTTGACTACAACCTTTTCCAGTGACGTAAGTAGCCTATGCCTAGTAGAGGAAATGTCCTTACATTGAAACTAATATTGAATATTATTTGACACCTTAACTCATTTTGTAGCATATCTACTTACTATATAGGATACTGAGCTGAGTGTCCCAGGTTGTATTACATAGACACAGGACCAGCCCCGGCAGACGTTTGGGCCTGGGAAAACTTCATTTGCGCCCTAGTTATATGTTTCACCACCACTCCACCCAAAAAAGAATGAAAAAACTCAATTTTTGTTTAATGTAACTCCCAGTAGTATACCTGTACACCAATTTTCAACTTTATAATGAATAAGTAAAATTTCTTCAAGCTTGTAATTCTTGAATTTGGCAAAAAATATTTTCTGTAGTTTTTATGGTTATTTGTATGATTTTCAAAAACTCTTTTTTTACTTGAAAAATTGTTGAAACTCATTTACACAAAAATATTTAGTTGAACTGTGATGAATGTTAGTAAAGAAATAGATTATACATTTGTCTTAAGGTGTTTGATTAATTCTATGGATTTTTGGATAAACATGTCACAATCAGGCCTGTGAAGTCGGTAGCTACGTCAAACATTTGACTCAAATTCCTCTATTTTTCTACTGTCTGACTTTTACTCTTTCATAGTTGGCTTAAGAATATTACTTAGTAATAACAAATTTACTGCTCTAAAATTCTCCAATACAGATTACAAAAGCTTCTTTGACATGGTAAACGTATATTTAAATAAATTTGTAAATCCAAATCACAAATTTTTGTGTTAGATGATACAAAAAAAGATTATAGTTTTTTATATTGTATTATAAGTTTTTATTTGGAACCCTGGGTCAGAGTCAGTACCTACTCCACCCAAAATTACTTCAGACTCCATCACCCTGGTCACAGTGCACACTGCTAGTTGGGCAGAATCCTAAAAACTCAATATTTTTTTCTTTATTTTGAAATCAGCAAATAGCTATACAGCAGTTTCAGTAAAGTGACGAACTTACCACCTGTGAAATATTTTTTTACTTCTTTGCCATGAGAAACATGAGAAACTTTTGAAAGAAGCTACAGTAAGTAACAACAAACCACTCAGCTAAAATCCAAAGACTACTCAGGAATACTCAACTTCAAAAACAAACCTTTTATTTTATCTCTTCTTTTTAAAATAGTATCGGTGATTGGGTGCAGATCTATATCTTAATATTTTCAGAATGCAAACTTGTTTTTGGTGATTTAATCTTAGGCACGGTGAATTGTGTGACGTTCTCGCCAACTGGGTCACACTTGTTGAGCGGGAGTGAAGATAACAGCATTGCAGTTGTGCGTACAGGCAGCTGGCAGCTGGAGAAACTCTGGGGCTCTGCTCATAAAGGAGCAGGTATGTTAACCTCCAAACAATTAAATATTTTTTAGTACATATCACACATTCTCTAGGCACAGCTTTTTTTTTATATGTGGACAGATTTGTCAAAGTTTATTCACTTGTAATTTGTAAACTGAGTACAGATGCATCGATAAACTATTCTGAACGATAAATTAGGTAAAGATAAAGTCTGACTGATAAAGTAAGCCCTACATTTTTGGATATTCGTGTATGAGGTTACAGTACTTCGGCTTCCGATTCGCAATGCCAGCTATAAGCCGCTACTTTAAACATAATAAGTATCATTCATAGTAAGATGACACACATCTAATAGTGTCATAGTCATTTTGTTTGTTTCTACCTTGAGTGAAAGTCATTTTCTCAATTTATTTTTTCCTAAAAAAAATAAACTTGTCTAGCTTTAACTACCCCTGAAATAATTATACATATAAAAAGATAAGTCCACATTGTATTGAAGCACTATTCGACTTGCTCAGTTTTCAATCTCTGCAGAAACCTTATAAATAAATCAACTGATTAAGTCGTGGACTTACTGTACACAAAAAGGAACTATATATAGGCTATAAGAAGTTAATATATTATTTGAATTCTACCTCTTGGTTATTTAAATGATGACTAGATTTTATTCTTAGCCATGTTTTTGTTTATTAACTTGTTTCTATTACCTTAGGTGTTACATGGTTGAGCTGTCACCCAACAGGCAAGATGGCCCTCTCAGTGGGAACAGATGCCATATTGCGGACATGGAACTTGGTCAAAGGACGCCCAGCATATGGTAAAAACTTGGGAAGGTTAGTTGGGTTGAACACTGTTTATTTTCAAATGTATGCAACCAAGTTTAAAAAATATACAAACAATTATTTTATCACTTGGTGTTCTATGAAGTTTGATGTATTTAAGTTTTGTGAGTTGATAAACTTTAAGTGATTTTAAAATTCTAATTATGCGCTATTTTATTCTATGTCAAGAAATAAATTAATAAAAAGCCTGAACAAATGGAAACGTACATAACTTTCAATAGATCTCTCTAAGGAAAACATCTTTTCACTTTACAAGGTAACGTTATATAGGTAACTGTACTAATAATTTAGCTACATTGCATTCAGAGTTTTGACTTTTGTAATGGAGAACATTTTAAAAGTATTTTAGTCCAAATATTACAAGATGTTTTAAAATTTTGGGTTCGATTAACTGTCAAAAACTTTGAAGGAATAAACATTAATATCAATGAAAATTTTTAAAAATACTATTGATTACTTTTATAAAGTTTAATTTCCTAATTACTACTCCAATTATCTGACATTATATAAAGTATTTAAAAATGATACACAGATTTTATGCAAACTATAGTTTTTAATACTTAAGCTTTTTTAAATTTACGCCTATAGATGTTTCACCTAGTCTTATTTGTTTTCTTTCAGTAGTCGCAAAGGATTGGGCCGAAGTGTGACTTGTGTTCTTTGGTCACCAGATGGAGACACCTATGTGATTGCTATTGGCAACAAAGCCGATGTTTACAATGTTACCACAGCAGGAATCATGTACACAGTAGAATGTTACAAAAAGATTTCTTCATTATGTTTTGTTAAAGTATGTAGTCCCTTCTAAATTTTTATTTAATTGAATCTTATTTTGAAGTGTAATTTATTTAGGCTAGTTTATTCTTGAATTGGTTTTATTTATATTAAAAGTGTGTCTTTGGGGGTACTTTTTAGTGCAAGTGTTCTAAACTTATTATGGTCCTATCCTTGTTGTAATTTTACATTAAGCGGTTGCGGGTGTAATAGAATGCAAGTTAAAAACTTGTACTTTTAAAGTCCTTTTAACAAAAACATTTCTGGTCTAAATAAACATAATATATCTTCAGTAGTTTTCTACACAGTAATCAAATTTTTTTGTGTATATATGTTATCAGCATCACAAAATTTTACAAGCCATACATACATACATACATACCCTTCACGGGGTAGACAATATAGCATATAGCTAAAAAAACATCATCATTTAATCCATCTTCACTAATTTTCTCCACACTTCCCTATCCTTGCATACTCCCTTCGCTTCAACAACATCCATACACCGGGTCATACATGCTCTTTTATTCTTAAAACTCTTAATGTTTTTCATTTTCACACATTTGTATACAATATTCACCCACGTTTTACATGGGCTACCCTTTCCTTTTGAAACTCTACCTTCATATATTTGTATTGTCACTTGAGCCACACTCATCCTTTAACATTCCCAAACCAATGTAAGATTCTTCTTTCACATTGACCTATTGGATTCCCTTTCAAACCTCACTCCCTTAGCACCAATTCATTATTGACTCTGTCTATACAAGTTTTTCCACATAAATTTCTTAGGTATCTCATTCCAACCGCATTCACCTTGCTCTTGTGTTTCACCTGACAAGCCTACGCTTCTTATCCATAAAACGATGTTGGCCTTAACACACTTTTATATTCTGCCATTTTTGCTTCTTTCGATATTACTTCATTCTTTGCGATAGTCCGCATAAATCCAACTACTCTTTGAGATGAATTCACCTGTCTGTCAATTTCACAATCTATCCTTCTATTTTTATAGAACATTCTGCCCAAGGATGATTTTTCTTTTTAATTAAAAAGTATCTGTTCACATACCACAATGATCATGACAGTATATACTCGAGAACCATTGAGAAAATTTTTATGTAAACAAAATATTAAATGTCCCTACATAAGCAATATTTTATTTTTAATGTAAAAAAAACTGCTAAAGTATCGTGTTTAACTCATGTTAGGCTCATTTTTTGCAAGTTTATCTTAGGTACTTTTATGATTTATTTTACTTGCAGAACAATATTTTGAGCATTGGAGATGAAGGTGGTAACATATCTATTCATAATGTGAAAAAAATGAAGAAACTAAGTGAAAATAATACTGATGGTAACAGAGTGAAGTGTTTGTCATGTGTTACTATTGATAAACACAAGTATGTAATATCGGCTTCAAGTAATGGACAAATTAAACTCTTTAAATATCAGGTAGGTCTATTACTAAATCATTATAACCAATATTGTTATTACTTATTAATACTCTAAAGTAATAATAATAATAATAATAATGACTATAAAAATCTTTTTAGATTCTCTAAATTATTTCTGTAGCTACATACATTAGTCTGACACCTTAGCTCAGTCAGTATTTTGTCTGTCTACTGAGCTAAGGTTCCCAAATTCGATTCCTGGGATGGTTGAAACATCATTTGGGAAATGTGGGTTTACCCTTTCACATTGATGAAGTACCGGCCGGGGACTGGATGTTGTGCCTGTTCTAGTCTTAAGATAGATTATAAGGCATATGAAGCTATGACAGTTCTAGCAAGTCGGTAGTGGAGAAATATATGGCTCAAATAAAAAACTAGCCCAGACCACAGGCTGGAAACAGTAATGGATAATTACCCTACATTTGTTGTCATTTTTCTGATCTTTTAGTTTGTTTTGTCTATTAGAAGCAACACTTTTTCTTCCCCCAAGCAAAAGCAAGTACAAATATTTTCTAGGAAAATATCTACTAAAAAATCAAAAATGTCTAAGTTGATGATCATGAATAAGTCATGAGGAAATACACCATCATTTGCCTGAAGATCGAGAAAATGACACCTTCCTCGGTGGCCGCATGGTCTAAGGTGCTACTCTCGCAGTAGACTAGATTGTCGAAGACGAAGAGATCGAGGTTTGATCCTGGTTGGGTGTACTGGGGGTGTTTTCCATTTGCCCTCCACACAAATGCTCCCAAACCCATTATTATAATCACTACATAGCTATACAGTCCGAACTATTAGTAAAATGTGGTGTTAAAAATAGATAAAAGTGACATTTAAACTCATAAAGTGTGAAACAATCCCCAATAGTACTCGATCAATATTTGAACTAGTAGTCAAAGACCGACTTTCTGGGTTTAGTGTCATAACAGTCATTTGTAGACATTTTAAAAACCAACCTTCATTTTATTTGAAGTTTTAATTAAAGTTGTGTGTTATGAAATGATTCTGAAATGTGTATTTTGTTTTCCAGAACCGAGCTCTTAGTGAACTATGTAAAGTGGACACAGGCTGCAGAATAACTTGCATGACTATTCAAGAACCCATTATTATAAAACCAAAGAAGGCTAAGAAACGAAAAGGAGACGAGGTGATGGTTGAACCTAAAGTGGAGAAAGAAGAGGATGGTGGTATCCAACCGACAGTAGATTTATTCAATATTTCAACAGCCACTGACACATGCGATGAAATAACAGAAAATGGTGGAAATGTAGAACACAAGAGGAGAAAGAAGGGGAAAAAAGAAGCCCTCAAGGAAATATCTGATAAAAAATGTTTGACAAAAAATGGAAAAATCAAGAAGAAGAAAAGTAAAAGCATTGTTGGAACTGGGGAACAGACATGGTTGGTGGAAGATATCTAATTGTATATTTTCTAAACAACCCAAATCAAATTTAAAATCGTTATTAATATTTTTAATTCCAGATGACATGGTTTTCTAGAGGTGTTTGTTATAGTAAAGTTTTCTGAAGACCAATTTTGAATATTCATCAGCACTTTTAAAAATTATTGCTCTCACTGATACGGTCGACTTCATATGATGTTGTAATACAGACTTTAAGGTGTGGCAGAAGGGAGCACAAGCAATTTTAGAGGTTTCATAGCATTACATTTCTTTGGCAAAGATAAATAAAATATTTCTCCAGTGGCAACAAAGAGCTTAGTTTTCTGCACATGCTAATATCAACAGATCTTGAATATCCGTCAAGGGTGTCCAGGAATTTTGTCAAAACTGTTTCTCTTTATTTAAAAATTTAAAATTATCACTGGTACAAGGTTTAGCTACTAAATAACCGGACTGATGCTCTAAAAAATTGTATTTACAAAATTATTCAATGGACATGTTAACACCTTCAATGTAGTCCCCTCCTCGATTCCTACATCTCACCATACGAATCTTACACTGTTGGAAGCAATGTTTCAGGTCCTTATCTGAGAGGCTGTTCATGAGCTTCGTCGCATTTTTCTTCACTCACAGACTCAAAACGAGTTCCTTTTAGTACAGACTTGATCTTCGGGAACAGAAAAAAGTCAAACGGGGTTAGATCAGGTGAGCAAGGTAGATGTTCCAACACCGGAATCTTGTGGTTCGCCGAAAACCTTTGGATAGACAGCGCTTTATGTGCTGATGCATTGTCCTGATGAATCCACGAGCTGTTCTTCCACATTTCAGGTCTTCTTCTTACGTGTTCACGAAGGGTTGTCAAAACCTCCTTATAGTAAACCTGGTTAACAGTCTGACTTTCAGGTACCCAATCAATGTGAACATTCCTTCAGATATTAAAAAAACACTTATCATCGTTGCATTAATTCTGACTTGCTCATCCATGCTTTCTTTTGTCCTGGTGAACTGGGATTCTTCCACTACATGGATTGGTGCTTAGTTTCAAGGTTTAACTGAAAAAAACATGATTCGTCACAAGTTATCACATTTTCTAAAATGTTTAGATCATTTTCGATGTTATGAAGGATGTCAGCACAAAAGTTCTTTCGAGTTTCCTTTTCCTCAGGAGTGAGCAGTTTTGGCACCATTTTAGAGCAAACTTTTTTCATGTATATATTTTCATGTAAAATGTGTAGAACAGTATCCTTATCGATATTAACTAAGTCAGTGATTGCTCGATGCTCAGGTGTCGATTTTTTCGAACAATTTTACTAAATTTTTCAATATTAACATCTGTTTTTGATGTGCGAGGACGGCCAGAGTGTGGATCATCTTCGATCTGTTTCCTCCCCTCCTTAAATTTTTTAAACCAATCGAACACTTGCGTACGAGATAAACACTGATCACCATGTTTCTTCCTTTAACAAATTCTACGTTTCTATAACGGATTTTCCAAGTGTTACAAGAAACTTCACGTTGAAACGCTGCTCACCTTTTACACTCAACATAATTTCGATGAAGATCAGGTACACAGTCCACTTCGAACAAAGGCTATGGCTGAACTATTGGTCGCATGAACTTGAAATTTGGAAGGTAGAGGGAGAAAATAACATAGATCAATATCTGACCTTGCTGGTGTTGCTGAGACCTCAAGTAAGTGGCAAAAAAACTAGTCCAGTTATTTTGTAGCTACACCTCGTTTAAGAAATCGCTTTAGTAAGCTGCTTTTGTTGTATATAATTTGAATCAAACTTGTTTTTATGTTTTCATTGTTTGTATTTTAAAATCAATTTTCCATAATCATGTGACTTTAATTTCTTAATACTGTTAAAAATTTTGGTATGATATTAAAAAAAACATATATCATTGCTCTTGTGTTTATCATTTCATAACAATAGGCCAACCTACCTAAATTAATTATACTTACAGCTTATGGGACACTGACACAGAAAGTGAGTAAAATAAAACAAATCTCTATCTGATGAAAGTTTTTTCTTTTTAAATCTTATCCTGTCCACTTAAGTGTTGTATTTTAATTATCTGTTAAAATTTAAAGGAATCAAAGTATCTCAAACACTATTTAAACAATATTTGTGTACTGTGATTTGTTTTTCACTAATCTCATTATTACAATAAAAATTATGGGTATTATCAGTGGTGTAACTAGGGTGAGGCGGACCATGTGTCCTGGGGGCCAAATTTACCAGCAATATTAGCAACAATAGTATCAATCTTTTAACAATACAAATTTATTTTTATCATATTTAACTGATATTAAAACTAATAACCAATTTGAGTACCAATGTAAGAATTCAGCCATATTTTAAAGAACCGTTCTCAATGGGCACTTTTAAAAAAAACCTGGGCACCATCAGATCTAGTTACGCCTCTTGGTAATATATTTTGTAATGACACTCTTTTAGTGGAAAGGCTGTTATTTTATTTGTCCTAACTGACAGTTAAATTGTTTGGTACTAAACTAAAATATATTCTCTTAGCTTTCACAATATGATTCTATATTATGGAGTAGGACTTGCTATCATACATTTTAAAACAAGTATATTCAACATCGGGGTTTTTGGGATAAGGTACTTGCCTCAGGACCTGATGTTTATGATTTAATCCCAGCTGAGGTAGAAGGATTTTAATTTAATGATAAAAATCCTCAGCATAACTTCCTCCTGAGAGTGTAGCATTAGCCACTAGCTAAACACTCCAAAGAACAAGAAATACAGCCGACTTACCCAATTGCACCAAATCCACCAGTGGCTGGCTCTACAACACGCCCGGCCGGCCCACCGAAACAACCCGCACGATCCAGACAACCGTCCAAACTGTACTAAGAGACGCGCCCATTCAAACACTCAACAACAACAGCCGTCCCCCACCCCTGGTCCCGACTGGAAAGAAGATCGCCAGTGCCCAAGTTCCGTTTCCTCAGCCGTCTAGAAGCTTGTGGATCATTCCCAGCCATGTTCTGGTTCTTTCGTCCCCCCTCCCCTCTTTTCTCCTTTGTCTTCCTTCTTCTGTGACCTGTGCTTCAGCGTATAAAAGAGTGTCCGTGTGAATGATGAGCCACTCTAGGACTGGCTCTGGTTATAGCTAGTGCAAGCGAAGGCGAGGATAATAACAATGTAAGCTAAATTTCCTTTTCGGCATAATCATCTATGATTTCAAAATTCTCTTTCGGCAGTTAGGAACCATTTCTTATATCAATTGACTTAAAACTTGGAACTTTCATTATTAACCTTTTCACTTAGTATATGTGTCAAAGATTAATGGAAATAAAACTTAGGACTTTGACTAAAGTTGAAATATCTAATGGTAATGTTTATAGCTAGACCGGTCGCTCGCTCCAACTTGACCTTGACTCTGATTGAACGAAACTGGTCACGTGACCACGCCTCCTCGCTCTCTGATTGGCTGCTATAAATAGCCTCCTTCCCCCACCCCTTGACCTACTTTCCCCCTCCTTCTTCCACCCCTTGACCTACTTTCCACATCCGTTTGATTCCCCCCTCCTTCTCCCCTTCCAACCCAGGACATGTTGGTTCTTGATGATTAATTATTGTTAATTGATTATTGTTAATTAATTAATTGGTATGAACATGGGTTCTTCCTGACGGCCTTTTAATTATTAATGATTGTTAATTGATCATTGCTAATTAATTAATGGCTAGGATTGAGGTGTTAGAGTTTTTATTCATTGATTGGGGGTGAGAAAACGATCCGTGACGTTTCGGCACGAACCTCGCACTATGGCTCCTCAGCCACAAGACACTACAGGACTGCCCATCACGAACCTTGCGCTATGGCGTTCGGTGGTAGAGTGTGATAAATGGTTCCCCTGCCTTGAGACCCCCCCTCCTCCTTTGAAACCCTTGCGCCGGTATGTAGGCCCGTCAAGACAAGAATAGATATTGAGGTCATTGCCCCGGGCAACGGGGTTTTCCCTGGCGTCAGCTTGACGGCTCACGAGACAAGAATAGATCGTGAACTAGGTCAGTGTGTTGCAACCTCTTGGGTTTTCCCTGGCGCCAGGCTGGCGGGCAGACAAGACAAGAATAGATATTGAGGTCATTGCCCCTGGCAACGGGGTTTTCCCTGGCGTCAGCTTGGAGGGTATAAATAGACACGAATTCTTTACATTCGATAATATCGATTTGCATCAACCAAGGAGTGACAATAATCAAGATGAGTTTCGACGCGTTGGAAAATTGGTTACATTCAGGTAATTTATTTTAACGTCTTGTATGTTTTAATGGCTGACTATTTTATTTATTATGGGTTTGGTGTACCGCTGTATTTTATTGTTTTATAGACTATCAAGAAGACGAGCCCGCGATGTTTGTGGCGTTGGTCCAACCATCACCGCCCAGCACTCCACATCCTCTATCCTATTTTCAGAGGATGGGGTTTGCCTAACAAGGGACGAATGGACTCTAGGTAAATTAGAAACTTGGCAGTGTTTCTTTCTGTTTTTTTTCACGTGATACTAATTAATATGTATTTATTTAATTTCAGATTTTTGGGACGAACTGATGCCACTAGCGGATGTGACGCCCGCATCAGGTTCGTCGGCAGGTGTGCGAGCGCAGTTAATGGGCTCTGAGACTGTCGTCATGGACGTCACCACGCCTGACGTCACCACGCCTGACGGCATGCCTGCGCCCGGTGGTCAAACAGACACAGCCGCCGTCATCCCGCTGGACCGGGGCACAGCCGCTCTCACACCGCCAGCTTACAGCGTCCAGACGCCTATCGGTGCTATCCCTGATGTTCGGAAGGATCTAGATAAAATCGACCGCTTGATATGTGAGTATCATTTAACTGACAGTTTTATTTTCGCCCTCCACCTCTCGACACGATTTAAAAAATGTTGTGTTGGTAAGTTATAAGTCGACGGACATGACGTGTGGCTCTAGTCTTTAAGTTATACGCATAAAATTTACCCGAGCTTTGGAAAAAAGTAACGGATCTAAAATATATTATTCAATGAGAAAAAAAATTGCTTTATTCTTCTATTTTTACCGACTTGTATTAAGACATCTTTTCCTCCAATTTTAACGGAGTGCTGAAAACTTGTAGAAATAATAACAGATCGCTCTAGCATACAATTTATACCTGTTGACAGCAGGGTTTGTAGAAAGCGCTTGATGTCCGTTTATACCTACAGAGAAACCTGAACGAATGCCATAGGTTCATTGTGGGTCTCTTCCGATAGCACAACGTTATAACTTTTGTTTTTATCAAGTTCGTTTAAGCACTTGACACGATTGTATTCCTCTTTCTCGATCAGGTCTAACGTCTTGCATAATACCTCCTCGTCCCAACAGGTATCCTGGTGATCAGCATTTGGAGGTGTTTGATGACATTGAATTTTGTGCCGAATAAGATTGGAGAGCTTTGCGTAGGATCCATCACAAATGCAGCATTTAAATGGCATAATGTCAGTTGGAGATGCAGCAAAAACACTCGCTCTACTCACAAACTTTAACGGTTTTTCAAAATGTCACTGCTAGCTCCGATGACGGCAGCAGAGCACGTCTAGTTTATTAATTCACTTTTAAACATCACACTTTGTCCTTCGAGATATATCATACAGCGTTCTTTAGATTTAAAGCGCTTACAATCCAAATAATATATTGACTTTGGAAGGAAAACGTTACCGAAATTGCCCAGACTGAGTATGTAGTCGGCGGGCGTTTCACCTATAATTTTAACATTTGAATAGTTTTTGTAAATTGTTAAATCCTCGAGATTTACCGGTTCTTCGGACTTTACCTCCTCCGGTGGTGGTGGTGGACACGCAGGTGACTACTGACGGGTAGACAGACGACTCTGGGGGGGTGTACGCCTGTGTCTCGTGGGGCCGCGGTGGTGGCGGGTGGTGGAAGGGTGGCGGTGGCTGTCGGGGTAACACAACCACAACGTCCCCCTTGCGGAAATTATACACTGCGCACGTCATATCACACATGTACGTTTCCTCGATTCTCTCGTAGGGTAGTACTTCCATCGCTCTTATTGTGTGACAGGTAGAGTCACAAAACTCTATGTAGCCTCGCTCCTCTACTTTGTAAATTACATGTTTATCACTCACCGCCACACTGTGAACATTCTCTATCATCATATAGGCACGCCCCTCAATCGTATGACCCACAAACATTAAATTAATATAGCCGGATCGAAGCATGGTGAGCGTCCCCGAGAGCTAAACGTTCTGTATTAACCACCCCGCTGCCCGATGTTGTTGTTAACTGCAGCGTCTCTTAAACGCGTTCAAAGTTCACAATGGTAGGTGAATCGGGTTTTACTCCAGCACAGGTAAATACCAATTTTTCTTTATTTAACTCACACACGTCTTCATCTGTTAGAGTACCAAAACGACAGGGTAAAAATACACAAAACTCGCCATCTAGATAGGCTATTAGGCGTCTCCCGAACTTTGTATTGACCGCTTTTATTTTATCCACCAAGTACTTTTGATCTACGGTTAGATCACTCAATTTTACGGTCTGCATGGCGTCGACAATATTTACCAGCTGCTGTAACTTGTCCATCTTGATCCGCTCTACGAACGTTTATAAATAGACAACCAAGTGGGCGTTCCTCTTTATACTCACCCCCTCGATCGACGTCACGAGAAGAAAAGGGTCACCATCTATTCTTGTCTGCCAACCTGGCGCCAGGGAAAACCCAGTTGACAGGGGCAATGACCTCAATATCTATTCTTGTCTTGTCTGCCCTCCAGCCTGGCACCAGGGAAAACCCGAGAGGTTGCAACACAATGACCTAGTTCACGATCTATTCTTGTCTCGTGAGCTGTCAAGCTGACGCCAGGGAAAACCCCGTTTCCCGGGGCAATGACCTCAATATATATTCTTGTCTTGTCGGGCCTACATTACTGGCGCCCGGGTTGCGAAGGAAGAGGGGGTCTCAAGGCAGGGGAACTATTTATCACACTCTATCACCGATCGCCATAGCGCGAGGTTCATGCTGCTTGTTCCGGGACAGAAGAGCCAATGTTCACTATACCCCCGACAGCCATAGCGCTAGGTTCTAATCAATGAATAAAAACTCCAAGACCTCTATTCTACCAATTAATTTATTAACAATAATCAATTAACAATCGTTAATTAACAATCATTAATAATTAATTATCAAGCCGCAAGAATAGCTAGACCTGCCGCTCTAGTCATCAACACCGATCCACACACCAAACCTGGGACGCATTGGGTCGTCATCTTTATCGACAAGCACGGCGTGGGAGAATACTTTGACAGTTATGGTTTTCCACCTCGTATAAAGTCACATATGGCATTTATACCCAAAAACACTTTTCGCACGTCCCATAGCACGCTACAACTTCAAAGCATCGCATCAGACGTTTGCGGCCATCACTGTCTCATGTACCTTCTCTATCGCGCCCAGAACATTCCGATACTTCGTGCCGCTGTCTCATGCTCCCCCAAAATAAACTACAACGCCCTAAAACTCCAACACCTCTATCCTACCAAATAATCAATTAACAATCATTAATAATTAATCATCAAGAACCAACATGTCAGGGTCGGGGGTTGTAGTGGGGAGGGCAGGAGGAGGGGGGAAGCAGGCTATTTATAGCAGACAATCAGAGGAAAGTAGGTCAGATAACGGTAAATTAACCGGATGTGGAAAGCAGGTTAACTGATATCACAATAGACGCTCTCGCTCACGGAGAATAGCCTCGTAACGTCATATTGTGAAGACCATAAGACGGTAATTGGTTCACCTGCCTTGAGACCCCCTCCTCCTTCGCAACCCTGGCGCCAGTATGTCGGCCCGACAAGACAAGAATAGATATTGAGGTCATTGCCCCGGGCAACGGGGTTTTCCCTGGCGTCAGCTTGACGGTTCACGAGACAAGAATAGATCGTGAACTAGGTCAGTGTGTTGCAACCTCTCGGGTTTTCCCTGGCGCCAGGCTGGCGGGCAGACAAAACAAGAATAGATCGTGACCTCAATAACCTTGGGTTTTCCCGATGACGTAATCATTGTGTGTTATGTCGTAACCCTGGCGCCAGGTTGGTGGGCAGACAAGACAAGTTGGGACTCGTAAGGGACAATCAGTAAATAAAACACAGATATTACAAATATATATTTATTTATTAAACATCACAATTATACATTTTTACAGGAATGACGCATATATTCGTTCATACGTTTTTCTACAGTGTCTCTTAGATGCATTAGTAAAATTGTTTTTAGTTCACAATCCAGCATGTAATAGTCCAAACCGACGACTTGACGTGTATAGTAGGTAGCACTGATAAGATCCAGGTTTTTGATGTGTGTTTCCACCGTAGGCTGTTCTAGGTCGATGACATCCGTCGATTCTGTTAGCGTGTCGCACACATCCACGACGAGCGTGTCGATCAAATTGTTGCAATAGCGTGCGACGGGTGTCGACCACATGTCCCGTCGGTCGACGGCGACGTCGACGAGGTCCCACACCTCGCAAAGACGCGCCCAGCTAGGTGCTAGATAGGCGACCCGTTTGATTCC
>CABEEJ010000100.1:322851-338004 GCA_901482245.1 Timema douglasi
TAGAACAGCCTACGGTGGAAACACACATCAAAAACCTGGATCTTATCAGTGCTACCTACTATACACGTCAAGTCGTCGGTTTGGACTATTACATGCTGGATTGTGAACTAAAAACAATTTTACTAATGCATCTAAGAGACACTGTAGAAAAACGTATGAACGAATATATGCGTCATTCCTGTAAAAATGTATAATTGTGATGTTTAATAAATAAATATATATTTGTAATATCTGTGTTTTATTTACTGATTGTCCCTTACGAGTCCCAACTTGTCTTGTCTGCCCACCAACCTGGCGCCAGGGTTACGACATAACACACAATGATTACGTCATCGGGAAAACCCAAGGTTATTGAGGTCACGATCTATTCTTGTTTTGTCTGCCCGCCAGCCTGGCGCCAGGGAAAACCCGAGAGGTTGCAACACACTGACCTAGTTCACGATCTATTCTTGTCTCGTGAGCCGTCAAGCTGACGCCAGGGAAAACCCCGTTGCCCGGGGCAATGACTTCAATATCTATTCTTGTCTTGTCGGGCCGACATGTTGGCGCCAGGGTTGCGAAGGAGGGGGGGTCTCAAGGCAGGTGAACCAATTACCACACTCTACCACCGCTCGCCATAGTGCAAGGTTCGTGCCGCTGTGTCATGCTCCCCCGAAATAAACTACAACGCCCTAAAACTCATTAACCGGATGGGGAAAGTAGGTTAACTGACATCACAATACACACTCTCGCTCAAGGAAAATAGCCTAGGGGCTGTACCAGGTGGGCGTACTAGACTACTATTGAAAATTAGTGCTTCCTGCTGCAAATGACCGTATGAACCCCCTCGTAGATAAGCGAGAGGGTCATAGACCAATCAAAGTGGAACTTTTCAAAGATCCTATGCCCACGACCACTGATTTGGTGTATAATTTCTATTGCAAAAACATTAACCCCTTTCTTTTGTATGCGCAGCTCACAGGACTCCCTCCTTTTTCGTATTCTTCCCCCCTTTTTTTTCTTCTTCCCTTATCCACTCTCTGTCCGGTGGAGAGCTGTCTGGACTGGTGGTGGGAACATGAGCGAGGTGCCGGCGTCCTTTAAGTGGCCGAGCGGCGACGCTGGCATGGGATACTAGGGCCTGAGACACGAACGAATGGGGACCAAACATTGGATGGAAAGCAGATGGAGAGCGGATGTGGTGCGGGTCATTCTACCCAAGGATGCTGTTCCGAGGCGGAGGGACCTTGGGAATCCAGAAATTGTCAGCCGGTGGCCGGGCACGGCACTGTCAGCTCAAGGATGAAGGGGAGCCACCACCTGTTCAAGTGGACTGAAGGATGAAAAGAGCCGAGACCTTCTGCCCCCCTCCCCGTCTTCGTGACCAAGGGGAGGGGGGAGATTTGTAGCATTAGCCACTAGCTAAACACTCCAAAGAACAAGAAATACAGCCGACTTACCCAATTGCACCAAATCCACCAGTGGCTGGCTCTAAAACACGCCCGGCCGGCCCACCGAAACAACCCGCACGATCCAGACAACCGTCCAAACTGTACTAAGAGACGCGCCCATTCAAACACTCAACAACAACAGCCGTCCCTCACCCCTGGTCTCCGACTGGAAAGAAGATCGCCAGTGCCCAAGTTCCGTTTCCTCTGCCGTCTAGAAGCTTGTGGATCATTCCCCGCCATGTTCTGGTTCTTTCGTCCCCCCTCCCCTCTTTTCTCCTTTGTCTTCCTTCTTCTGTGACCTGTGCTTCAGCGTATAAAAGAGTGTCCGTGTGAATGATGAGCCACTCTGGGACTGGCTCTGGTTATAGCTAGTGCAAGCGAAGGCGAGGATAATAACAATGTAAGCTAAATTTCCTTTTCGGCATAATCATTTATGATTTCAAAATTCTCTTTCGGCAGTTAGGAATCATTTCTTATATCAATTGACTTAAAACTTGGAACTTTCATTATGAACCTTTTCACTTAGTATATGTGTCAAAGATTAATGGAAATAAAACTTAGGACTTTGACTAAAGTTGAATTATCTAATGGTAATGTTTATATTTCTTTTGCACTTGTGTTTATTTTGAAGAGTAAAGAACTTTAACTTTAAACTTTACACTTACAATATGTGTTAGAGATTAATGGACTTAAAACTTGGAAATTTAAATAAAATAAACAAAAAAGTGTTTAATTATTCTTTATTGGTATTTAATAAACAACATAGTACGATGAATTTTGTTGTTACTCCCTTTTTACGTTCATCCCTAGGCATCACATGGTAATCAAAGTCTGTTAGATGATCTTTTCTGAGGCATAGTTACGTTCTGGTTAAATGGTATTTGTTGTTGAGGTAGGCCGTGGGGAACTGCCCGCAGTTGTCCTATTTTGCGTTGGCATTGCTGATGTTTTTCCCCTTTTTGGCAATTTTAACTTACCTAGCACACTCTTTCAATTTGCATATTGTTATTATTAATTTCTTTTGTATTTGAACCATCAAAGTTAGGCGTTAGGGTAAAAATATGGTTCAAGAGGAAGTAAAGCTGTCAATCTCATGTCTTGAAAATACCTTACCTGGCCAAATTGGTAGGTTCTTTTGCTCTTGCTCATAGAAATTCGTATGTGCTGAAATAATCTGTTGGTTTATAAAGTGCATGTTAAATACTTCAAATAAATAAATAAACAATTATACATCCAAAAGTGTATTTTGCTTTTTAGTATTTGTTAAAAAAAAGGTGACCTGGCGGTCTAGGGGTAAGGTGTCAGACTTCTGTGCTGGCGGCCGGGGTTCAATCCTCGGTCCCGGCACATATTTTTTCTGATTACCAAACCCTTCCTTCACCTCTGACAAGACATCTTGTGAAAGTGGGGAATGCCAGGTCTCCACCGTGGTTCGGATTCCACGATAAACTGTAGGTCCTCCATTTCATCTCACAATCACCCTACCATTACACATTAGCGTAAGTGCGTATAACCCGAACGGGTAGTAAGACGCTGTGCTAATAATAATAATGTAAAAAAAAAGTATAGATTGATTGATTACTTCTTATGAAATCCGCAAGGCCTGAAAACTCATGTTTTAATACACTAATTGGTAATTACTTATTCATACTCTTATTTTAGTTGTAGCTGGAAGGGGCATCATTTGCAACCATTTAAGTGATCAATTAACGGCTACCCGATTTGGTGGCTGTGTGGTCTAATGTGATACTTTTACCTTAGACTAGACTGCCGAAGACGGGGAGATCGGGGTTTGATCCCGGTTGGATACACTTAGGAAGGTTTTTCCTAAATGATTTTCCTCTCTCCCTCCACACTAATGTTTGTGCATTTCCTCTCATGTAAGCCTTCCTAATCCCTAACCTATTAGTATAATTAGTACATAGGCTAATAGGCTGAATGGGTAGTAAAATGTGTTAAAAAACACCCAATGACAAGGAGAGTGGGGTTCAAATCCCAGTCGGTGTACTGAGATTGGTTTTTCAATTCTACTTCCACGCAAATCTGGATATATCACCTCTATAATGGTTCCTTCCTCATCCCTACTGCATTATAATTATGATCATATATGCAAATATTAAGGTTGTCCTAAAATCAATATATTGCAGCACATTCGACAATATGTTTGTATAGGCGACGTTGAACAGCATGTTTAAAAAAAAACTTGAAAAACAATGGAAATTGAGGTAACTTTATTACTCTTGACCTATTAAATATTTATTTTATGTTTACAAATAGAATTTTACAATATGTATCTATATTCCTAAATATAAATAGAATAGGGGTGTCTTGTACAGCATATATTAGTGGAACTACGTTTGGCTGTTTCCCAATGTAATCACAGAGGGGTGAATTAAAACTAATGTCTTAGGGTTTTAGTCACTTTGTAGAAATAGTAACTTCCAATGTTTTGGTTGTAGTTATAGTGAGATTACAGCCTATAGTTGCTATTTCTTCAAAGGGGCTTGAGCCCGCAAACTTTAATTTTAATTAAAACATTGGTCATAAATGTCTTCATAATGAATAGTAGGATGAGTACTAGGTAACGAGCTAGCAATATTTTAACACCCTTCATAGTTATCTCAACGTTTGCGTGATTAATTAACACGGGCCATTATGGTACTTGACAAATAAAGAGGGTGAACTGTCTTGATAGATAATAACATGGAAACTGAAAGTGATGATAGTGAGGAACCAAATGAGACAATTAGAAATAAAACAAGTTAAAGATGAGAATTTAAAAGAATATGTAACATCTATATCTTTATTTTTTGTAAGTTAATTGGAGTGTAGTGCTTATTTTCTCCATGATTGTAACTAAATGATTCGAGTACAAATTTAATAGGTGGCTTATTTAAATAAATCACAAATTACTACATACTTTTTAATTCTTGATTAATCCTAATATTTATTTTAGTACCATTTGATTTACAAAATAAACAGATTCCTTGAATAATACGGCAAGTGTCAGCTAAGTCAACACTGGTTAAACTTGTATTATCCAGCGTTCCAATAAGTGCAATGTGATATGGTAGATTGGGATAAGCTGTTAATTACCAACATACTGATTCAACAATATAATAATATTATCATTTTGAACTGTAAATCAGAATCTTAGGTTTCAAAGAACATATCTCTAGAAGAAGAAAAAAATCTAACCATTATCTTGAATGAAAAAAATATGCTCAATTCACTGTTGATTAAATTTATAGTTGGCTAATTTCAATAATATGTATATTTTCCCATCTCAGACAGGGCTATCTTTCAAATTTGTTTGGACAAGTACTTTGCCATGTGTTGAAAAAAACTATGTTTTCTTATTGTTTTTATCATTAATACAATTCTTGTAAAAAATTAACAGCATATTAATGTCTGCAAGTTTACTTTATAGTCCTTAATTTCGACTGAATGTCTTATTGTAAATATCTTCACATTAATGATCTGGGTATAAACTCTGCAGATGTATTTAAAAGCAAAACCACTATGTTTCACAATTTAAATATACAAAATATTGCAATAAGCTACAATTAAGACATTTATAACTTATAAGTTAGTATAAAAAATTACTTTAAAAACTTTGTATATCAAAACTTGTATTTTTTTTATAAGTTTCATAATACTGTTTGTATTTGGTTATGATCTCATTGAGCTTTCTTGAACGTACATTTGTTTCTCTTTTTTCTTTAAACAATCCAGTGTAACTTAATCTTAAAAAAATAACGCTGCACTCTTTCACTTCACTTCTTCCAGTTTTTTTTATCAGAAAAAGTTGTGAATTTAGTTTAATAAATTATTTCTTCACCACAGTATACATTTTTTCTCTGGGTTCATAGGACTTCCTTTCGGGCAGTGCCATGCTTCTGAAAACTCTTCCGAGTTGGAAAGTGTTCCAATGACTCTGTACCTATTTGGACTGTGCACTCCATCAACAACTCGAGACTTCAATGCTCCTTTAGTTGAGTTTCCGCACCACATCTGTTAAGACAAGGATATATTCATATGATACTTGGATTGAACACACGGTAAAGATAAATAACTTGATAACCCAGTGCAAAAAGGGTATGTTCCAAAATCACTGAGATCTCAGTATGCGAGTAAAACAGTTTTTAATAGAGGGAAGTGTGCATTATATATACTATATATTATATATATATATATACTATATAGTATATATATACCACAAAGGCTACAGTTAAAATAAATCTTTGTTACACACACACACACACACATATATATGTATTGAATTTATTGATATTAATTATTAATTAATAACTCAAAAATGAAATTGTTTATTTGTACCACTGTTGCACTGAGGTATAGGATTGTTAAGGTTAATTAATATAACTCGCATTTTGGTGTGTGTTTTTTTAATTATAGTTTTAAAAAATAGCAGAATTGTGACAAGTGAAATTATTACACAGATTAAAAATTAATGGAATTGAAAAATAATTATTTTAAAATGAAAAATTAATAAACTTATCCCCATTTTCATGATTGTAAAATGAAGAATACATAAAAGTGTATTTTAATAGGTTTCCTGGGTTGAGCATTATCTTGTTTCTAATTATCTGTTAATCAATTTTGAGATGAGCGTTATTTTTTAGCACCACGTCTTACTACCCGTTCTGGTTATACGCCTATGTACTAATTACACTAATATGCTAGAGTTAGGAAGGTTGGATTTAGAGGATGCCCACATTTGGGTGGAAGGAGAGTGCAAAACCATCCCCAAAAAACCCGACTGGGGTCAAACCCTGACCTCCTCATCTTCGGTATTATAGTTTATTGCGAGAGTGGCGCCGTAGACCATGCGGCCACCCAATAGATGGGATCTTAAGAGTTATGTTATAATTTAGAAATAAGGAACTCTTGTGTAAAATACTACTTACATGTGTAAACCCTAGGAAGAAAAGCTGGTCCGGAGAATATTCAGCCAGTCCAGGCAATATCTTATCTTCAGTCTCATTTTGGCGAGCCTGGAATTTGCGGTATGCTCGCAATGCTTCCCTTAGACCACCATTGTCAGCTATGTTTTCACCCTGAGTGTTGATACCATTCACCTGTTGGCATTGTCTTAGTTACTAAACAGGTATATTTTATTAACTACTTTTTAATTTTTAAATTACTTAACAAAGCAACCTTGCAAATATTTTACACAATTTTTTATGAATATTTTCAAATCACATAGTGAAACAATCAAATATAAAAAACGATAGAAATATGATTTATAATTTTAAATAATAATTAAAATCTAGAAGATAAAATGCGTGAATGTTAAAAATAAAATTTCTTCTAGGGTTTGGCCAATTCCTGAAGATAACCTCAATATAATCTTTGGTGCTCTTCTTATATGAATTATGCTATAGTATTTTCATGAAAACTATCTTTAATTATTATTATATTTTTAATTTCAGTTTAATCACAATAAATATGTTGATATGATAAAAGTTTTGTTATCTTTAATGACAAAATAAAACTAAAATATCCTCGAGAATCAATATTTACTAACCATTATTATTCATTAGATCTTTTAAAGTTTAGTTTATAATTTGCCAATAAAATGTAGAAGTTCACTTAAAATCATATCTATTACTGAAATTGAGATATATTTTATATTTTTGCTCTTGTCAAATTAACTTTACATTATAACAAAATAACAAAACTATTAAATGTGACTTCAAAATTATCAAAGGAGAGATTCAACATTCAGATGTAGAGTATTGTATAAATAGTGGAGAAAATAATATTTAAAATTATTCAATTTTTTTTTAATAGTCACACATTCCTAATAATTTTAGCACATTGTGATTGGTATTGCCATTTATAGTTGTGTTTCTAGAGTTAGTGAGTACTGGCACCATTCAACATGTAAACATTGTTATGTAACTTACTGTGAAATTATCTCCAAGTTGAGTGACATGATAGTGGCTGTATTGTTGTACAATGCACTGAACTCTTTGTTCATATTCCACGAGTGTCTTCTCTGTCCACCATTGCTTCAAGTTACCCTCTTTGTCATATCGTCGACCTGATACAAAAAAATTTAATGTAATATATGTTTTGTTATTTAAGGTTATTTCATTGAATTAGGAATTACAATTGATTGCTGGTAATTTTATTATACTTACATTTTGAAATAAGCATACAGCTGTGCTTATTTGTGAGCATTATTATAGATTTTATAGATTCTCTTTTAAAATAATGTTTTCATAATTGTAAAAATAATATATAACCCACTTCAGTGGCCTCTAACACACTACTCTTGCAGTAGACTAGACTGCCGATGAGGGAGATTGAGGTTTGAATCTTGGTCGGTTGGTTTTCACTCGTATCTCTCTCTCTATCTATCTCGCTCCACACAAATGCAGGTACACTAAAAACATTAGTGTAACTAGTACATAACCCTATAACCCGAACAAGTAGTAAAGCCCATTAACATATTTGGCATCAAAACACAATAGATATTTTATGGTAATGGTTATTGATTTACAATAATCTTTATTGAAAAAATAAAGGTACAAGTACTTCCCTTGATAGTTAATATAAAATATTTTACAAAAGTAAAAAAAAATATGTTGAACTACTGGTTATATTAGTCAATATAATGGTCTAATTTCCAAAACCAATTAACATAGTATCGAAATGTAGTTTTCTACATTCTTCACTCGGCAATAGAAATATTAGAATCATTCAAATTTGCATTTTAAAATAATGGTTTTTTCATTTTGTTGTATTACATTTCTCAATTCCACAGTTTTTAAAAGTACGAAACAAAGAAACTACACTAAAATGCAATGTTTGGTTCAAACTGTATCACCTACCTAAGCTAGGTGTTATCTAGGCGGTGAGAATAGCTTTTAAATATAGAACATCAATTCATTGTTACCTTGATCATCAAATCCATGTGTAAGTTCGTGGCCCATTATAGCTCCAATTGCACCATAGTTCAATGACCTGCATGGTAACAAGTTAATTAGGCTTACACTTTTATCAACAGTGGAATCAATGTTTAGTTTGTATTCTTACATACAACCTGAACAGTTAGTGAGATGCAATGGTAAAAAAAATATGTTTACTACAAAAAAGTACTCACTCTAATCCAAGACCATAGAATGGGGGCTGCAAAATTCCAGCAGGAAAAGCTGTAAGTTAACATTCATAGAAGGTTTTTTTATATTGTCATTTATTAATAATAAATACATGACTATAATAGATTAAATTGTTTTAACTAATAATGTAAGATAAAAATATGTCTCCATTTGAAGTTTTATGAAGCCAAAATATCAGAAATATTACTTTACACTAAGATTAAGTGCGATTAAAACTATATAAATCTTATAACGATTACTTACTGACAGAATTGAGGATGGGGGAGTAAAATGCATTAACGGTTGTTGCAGGGGTGACCCATCTGAAAAAAATTTTTATTCCAATTTAGATTTAAATTTTTTATTTAGAAATTATGGTTTAAAACAAATACTAACACAAGGGCTATTAGTGGATTAATATAAGGGGTAGAGATTAAGAGGGTTAAAGTATTCTACTGGTGCACTCAACCAAGATTTGAACCACGACCTTCCCTCCAACGACAGTCCAGTCTATTGTAATCTTGACTCCTTAGACTGTACGACCACAGGTACAGGAAACTCTTTATAAAACTATTATATGTGCCACCAAACAATGGTATCTTTTAATTAATGAAATACCAGCTTTGATGGCTGCATGGCTTAAGGCATCACTATCCCAATAGACTAGACTACCAATGACAAGGAGATCGGGTTTCAGGAATCCTGGTCGGGTATTTTGGGGTTGGGTTTCCACTCTCCCTCCACACAAATTCGGGCACACTTCCTCTAAATTCAACCCTCTTCATGCCTAACACATTAATATAATTAGTACATTTGCGTACAGCCTGAATTGATAGTAAGAGGCGATGCCAATTGTTTTTTTTTTAAATGCTCACCAACCACTTATGAATGGACCTAGATTTTTCCTGTTTAGAAATATTAATAAAAAATCATTTACCTGTTATAGTCAGGTGATCTGCGTATATCTTCCAATGTCTTCTTGACAGAAGCTTGAGAGAGTTGTAAATATGATTCAAATAGCTCACCTTCCACAATCTCAGCCTATAACAAGATAAACACACATTAAGTTTAATAGTTGTATGTCTATTTACTCTAGGTTGGCCTTACGGTAAGGAGACATACTGTCCCTGATTTTTGGGCGACATTCCTGGACTTAATGCATCTCCTGGCCTAAATAATGCAATATAAAAGAAGGCATGATCACTCTACAGATAGATATCACGCCATCGTAAGGACAATCTCTTCAAAATAATCAAGGTATTGTCAAAATAATTATGTCTTACGATTATAGTTTCACTGCATAGCCTAGTCCACTAATATCATTTACCATACCTTAACCGGGATATTACTACTTTCTAAAGAAGGCTACAAAAAACTGCACTATCAGGTGACTCCTAGTTTAGCCTTACTATCTACCTATGCTACGACTTAATTGTGGGGAAAGACGGGCTCTCAAGTGATATATTTTCAACTTTCTTCCCTGCTACTATTACAACATAATATAATCACTTGCCCCCCTGGTAGTATTACATGTATAACACGGTGTTATATTGTTATATTTTCAATTCACCCCCTGGTATTATCACATGTATAACAAAATATTATCACTTCAACTTGCCCCTTGCTAGTATTGCATGTATAACAGTAGTAATACATGTATAACACAGTGTTATCACTTCAACTTGGTCCTTGCTAGTATTGCATGTATAACAGTAGTAATACATGTATAACACAGTGTTATCACTTCAACTTACCCCTTGCTAGTATTGCATGTATAACAGTAGTAATACATGTATAACACAGTGTTATCACTTCGACTTGCCCCTGACTAGTAGTACATGTATAACACAGTGATATCACTTCAACTGGCTCCTGGTGGTATTATTACAAGTATAACACAGTGTTATCACTTAAACTTGCCCCTTGCTAGTAGTACATGTATAACACAGTGATATCACTTCAACTGGCTCCTGGTATTATTACATGTATAACACAGTGTTATCACTTAAACTTGCCCCTTGCTACTAGTACATGTATAACACAGTGTTATCACTTCACCTCTCCCTCTGCTAGTATTACATATACAACACAATATTATCACTTGCCCCTTGGTAGTATTTCTCCAGCTCCCCGGGAGTAAGCAACCACCCGGGGAAGCCAATAAATGGTCTCATAGCATGAGCTTTGTCCAATGTCCGTTGTTTGGTCTCTTCGTCCATCCACTGGAGCTCGGTCACTATCTCCGTGAAGGCGCTACGAATATCATTGACCATCTCCAATGCCTGAAACAACAACAAACAACTCAATAGGGGCAAGTGAAGCCTTGACTTTGTTTAGGAAAAATATCAACTTCGACTTAATTTCATAAAAAAAACACTCACTTTGACATTTATGAAGCTTCGCCAATACAAATATTGACAGCAAAAACACTACTTTATGTTCAATTACTGCCGTTCTTGGCTGTTATATACATTGCAAATAAAAATTTATCAATATGAACCATTCAGTAGCGTACTTGAGGGGCGAGGTAAGGGGAGTTCTAGAGCTTAAGAAAATATCAGATTATCATAAATATTCTCTATATCAATCATCAAACGTCATAGGAGTGGACTATCTTTCATGGAATGAAAAAAGAATCACCGATGTGTTTTTTCCTATAATATCAATATTTTACAGACAATGTTTTTTTTCACATTTATATATTACAATATTGATGAAGACATCAATGTTTTTTCATTCGATTTCCATCCCTAAACTCAGATTACTTGATCAAATACCTCAACCAGTTTTACCTTGACTCGGGACTGGTTGTTGAAGTGTTTCTGGACGTATAAGTAACTAACGGCCATTCCAAAGTTAGAATTTACATTTCCTGTGCATCCTTTCCATCTGGAAAATAAAAATATTTAATTTTCTTAAAATTTGTTTGTTAATTACAACTGCATTATTATTTGATTATATAAATGTTAGAAAACATCTCGGGTAGGGGTAACACTACCGCGTTTAGTCTTAAAATTACTGAGCTTTACCCTACAAAAAACTATTCCTGCTCGATAAGTTGTTCAAATCCCTCTTCATGAGCCCATAGTATTATAAAACTAATAACCATATTAAAGATGTGGGTGTTTTAGTCATGTTTGGATCAATTATTTAGCCAAAAACAAATCTTGTGTTTCTAAAACCTCTGGCTACATATGAGACCCTCACTAAGGTGTCTTACCCTCCGAATAGTCCTAGGAGAGAAGAAGTTTTGTTAAAGCCAAACCAGCTGGTGTTGACGGATTTTTCTTGAGCGATAAAAATTTGTAGCACGCCTTCCTTCAGAGGGGAAGTAAAAACATTGGCCCCATGTTGATTGTGGCATGTAAAAAAATCCTGAAATTTATGTGAAAATACCTTTCTTGGCAAAATTGATACCTCCCCTTTTGCTCGCCCTCATAGAAATTCTTGTGTGGTGATATAATCAGTTGGTTCAGAAAGTGGACGTTAAATACCTCAAATAAATAAATAAATAAGTTATCACCAAACAAAATACAATTCATGATTTTCATGGATATTGATGTTTTGTGACTCCCTGAACCTGAAAAAAGTGGTTTTAGCAATGCATTCTCTCTATTACTCGATATGGAGCTGAGACCATTTTGCCGATTGGGCTAAACTTGGTATCCAGGGTTTTTATAGGTTTCCCTGAAGGGATTTTTGGAATTAGATATCTAACCATAAAATTAAAGAAATTTTATTTGTAGATCGATTTTTTTTAATATCCGTTCTAATGATTCTGATTATAATTCATATCTAGGCACTATTTAACATTACAAACAAAATGGCAATGCTTAATTTTCTGGAAAAATGACCTTAAATGATACTTTACACTAACGGATATCTCCAATTATTATTATATCTCTGCAACTCCTTTAGATGTGAAATAACTTATCATTAAACAGTTAAAGTGATGGAATTAAAAAAAAAACCACTTTTATTCCTAATACATTTTGATAGAACCAATTGTTTCCGAGCTATAAGAAAATATATTTTCAAAATTGATTTTTGGGAAATGGGGAATATTTTATAATGCTTTTTGATGAACAGTCCTGTTCCTTATTTATCAATATGTTTCTGTAACAGTGTATATTATTATATCCATGCTCGTTTGTAAGAGTGACCAGATATCCTCCTTTTCCCTAAAATGTCCTACATATCAACCCTCTGTCTGATGTCTGGGAGAAATTTTTGAAAATTCCAAATTGTCCTCCATTTTCACAAAATAAATAAATTTGTCATTTTTTGATGTTATTTTCTCTCAAAGTGATCTAACATTTAGAAAATCTGCCGTAAGATGGCATTTCTGCTATCATGATTAGTCTTCATGGGTTTTCTTTGGTAAACTTGTCCGGTGGTGTTCACATGATAAATATTGTGATTTTTATTTGCTAAGTGTATGCCGTTAGCAACCAATCACAGTGAGAATTCTAATTCAGAAGTTCATCTAAAAATATGCTTGAGCTTACAGGAATGTGTATGATATGGTTATCAAAAAACACATGAAGTGAACTTGTACAAGTAAATTTTGAACTTTTATTTTGTAATGTCCTGCATTTTCCTTAATTTTCCTACATTTTGGAAGTTCTTGTGCTCGTTTGTACCAAAGGTATCTGGTCACTCTTTGGTGTAATATGATGCTATTTTTTTCCCATTATGTTTCTGCAACAATGTTTATTATTTAGTTTAACTATTTTTTAGTTTTAAATAAAATTCTTCATTTTTATTAGATAAAGAGGTAAAAAAGTCTTTGGGTTGTACCATACCATTTATTTTAATGTGACAGTGGTAAAAACCATTCATAGTAAGGTACATACCTGGGTGTTTTCTGTGTTAGTCCGAACACCTGCTTACTGAACCTGAAGGCAAGATCTCTGAATTCTTGAAGCGTAAGAGGAGCCAGTGTGGAGAAAACGCTCCACCATACATACCTTTCTGCAAAATGATAAAAAATAACTCAACAGACACCAACATTATCACAATCAACGTCAAACGCTGTCCTCGACATCAATGCGCTCATCAGCACACTGTGTCATTCATGTCATTGTTGCTATAAACATCAACATCAACACCACCATTAGCATAACATTTACAGTTCAATTTTCATAGGAAGTGCCAACATTGATAATATTTTGCTATAATATTTGTGCTATTTTATAGGCATCTCACCATATTTTAATAGTAACTATCTATCTTTCTATCTACATATAAAAAGTGATAATTGAAGATAACATAACTTGACATATAGAGGCATTAAAATACAGTATACCTATCTGATAACTTTTCTAACTGTCAGATAAGGGTCTTTCTATGAAAATCAGATAGCAACTATGTTGCCTCCTGTTTCTCCCATTTACCTAGTACAACCGGGTCAGTTTTGGTAATTAGATTAGCAAGCTTCTGCAAGTAGTTCATCTCCATGACAACCACAATATCTTTCTCAAGATCTAAGGTAACATTGGTGTCTTTTAGCACATTGTCCAGGTACCACGTCCAATTCATCTGAAACACAAATCCAAAGTAATGTTTCCTTTAAAATATTCTAGTGCGAGGCTATTTTTGGTCAATTCAGTTAGAGGCTATATGATTAACTTTCTTTGGAGCATCGTTAAAGTCCATATGTAACTAGTTAATTTGATGGATGGAACAGGATGAAGAAATACATTCGGGTTTGCCCAAAGAAAGAATGAGGACCCCTCCCCCCCTTTAGAATAATTGAACCTCTTTGTTTAATATCAAAAGTCAAACATACTAGCACAAATGTGAAGCAATTCCTTTTGACAATGATTCCCGATTTTCAAAATTTATTTTTAAATGAAAGCTTATACACAGAGCATAGTATGCTAAAAAAAGTTTTTTATACTGCTAAAATACTTTACTTAACTTGCGTTACCTTCCATCTCTACTTAACCTAATGCTGCATCTACTAGTAGGACTGAATAAGGGGGGAGGGTCGCAATGTGCGTGCGACCGCCTCTCAAGATTTATTTTACTATCAAGATTTTTTTTGTAATTTTTTAGTTACTATTAACCATAATAATTAAAATATTAAACCAATTATATCTATGTTATAGCCACTACTAGGTACTATCACGTAATATCTCATTAGATTATTATTATTATTAGCACCGTGTCTTACTACCCTTTCGGGTTATACGCACTTAAGCTAATGTGTAATGGTAGGGTGATTGTGAGATGAAATGGAGGACCTACAGTTTAACGTGGAATCCGAACCACGGTGGAGGCCTGGCATTCCCCACATTCACAATCTCATTAGGCAGTTACTTAGCGTGTCAATAACTTTTAACAATTGATTTACATTTTTAACACATAATTAAACTAACAAAAATGAACAAAAACACAAATTTAAACGCTGGTTTTGTATAAATTTTCTTACACTTAAAACATTACTTTCAAATTTTGAAGTTTTTTCTTAATAACCTCCACTGACTGGGTCCAGTGAAAGCACCCACGCCCCCTCCTTAAAAAAATCTTGGATCCGCTCATATCAATTAGCATCAATCCACAATGCCCCCCCCCCCCCCCCCCTCCCCCCC
>CABEEJ010000100.1:338036-382285 GCA_901482245.1 Timema douglasi
TGGCTCCAGCGTCTGGTACATCCGTGAGTTCTTGCAGCTGTGCCAGTGTCATTTCATGGAAGAGGTTCTTAGGGTCGCGGCGATCTTCTGCCGATGTCATGATCTAAACAAACACAGTACCTGTTAGAACACAATATGTTGAAGGCGGTTTCTTGAAACTCTCACAGGTCTAATAGAACCTTTCAAATCTTGAAGCACTCCGAGGAGACGCCATGCCATATTGGTTGAAGCTCACACCTCACATCTAGAGAGTGCAGCAGCTCTTGTACATTGTAGGGTTTGTTGGGACATCGATCTTTAGTTAATAATAACTATATCTGAGAGATTGGTTCAAATCCATGGAGCATTAAAATATAGCCAGTTTTTATGTAGGGATGAAAGTTAATCGGGCTCACCATAACTTTAATCCTAGCAAGCCTACTTTCGTTAAGCACCTTAACTTTCTTTGGTTAAACCTGTTGACTAGTCAACCAATACAATCTCTTTCTTTGGCTGAACCTTATGACTAGTCAACCAAGATGGCAGCCCTTCATTTGGCTAAACCTTATGACAAGTCAACCAAGATGGTAGCCCTTCATTTGGCTAAACCGTATGCCTAGTCAACCAAGATAATCGCGCTTCTTTTAGCTAAACCTTATGACTAGTCAACCAAAATGGTAGCCCTTCATCTGGTTAAACCTTATGACTAGTCAGCCAAGATGGTAGCCCTTCATTTGGCTAAACCTTATGACTAGTCAACCAAAATGGTAGCCCTTCATCTGGTTAAACCTTATGACTAGTCAACCAAAATGGTAGCCCTTCATCTGGTTAAACCTTATGACTAGTCAGCCAAAATGGTAGCCATTCATCTGGTTAAACCTTATGACTAGTCAACCAAAATGGTAGCCCTTCATCTGGCTAAACCTTACGACAAGTCAACCAAGATGGTAGCCCTTCATTTGGCTAAACCGTATGCCTAGTCAATCAAGATAATCGCGCTTCTTTTGGCTAAACCTTATGACTAGTCAACCAAAATGGTAGCCCTTCATCTGGTTAAACCTTATGACTAGTCGGCCAAGATGGTAGCCCTTCATTTGGTTAAACCTTATGATGAGACAACCAAGATAATAGCGCTTCTTTTGGCTAAACCAGTTGACTATAGTCACATATACAATATATATATATATATATATATACATATATATATATACTCAAAATAAGTTAGCCTTAAAATAAACACAAAGCTACAGTCAGTTTCTGATACTAAGAAGCCTTAAAAAAATACAAATGTATTTATAGCATTTAGATGTTTATATTTAGTACCTATGTATTTATATTTATAATTTATCAGTCAGTTCAAAATGTGTGCATTAAATAACTCAAATAAATGAAGGAGGAAAAAATTTGCAAGCATAATTATTTTATAATATGTGTGTTACCAGTTTTAAAAATTCATCTTTTTTTAAATCATCGCTTCTTACTAATTTTCGAGTTATATGCCTTTTATTGAATTAAATGTGTAAATAAATATAATCTGCTGAAGCATGGTATTAAGGAAAGTAGATGTCTGTTGGCTTACGGTGGCGAGCTTAGTGCTGAACTCTAGGATGTCATCCGTGAACTGCTCAGCCACAGACTCGCCTGCTCTCTCCACCCGGCCATGCAGGAAGGCTAGAGATAGCTTGTTGATATCGTGCTCCTCCTCATCGTCCTCCTTGTGATCATCTGTGGAATGCTGTTGTTTCTGCACCAAGTGAGCTTCGAAAACACGCACCATGTCCTCAATATACCTCCGGTACTCCGTCAGCTCCGTGTGGAACCGTTCCTTGTCCAAAAGGTACTTCTCGCTAATACCAGGAGAGATCTGATCCACCTATACAGGAAATGATTGACCAGAACAATGTTTTGTACTAGTCGGATCTTCATAGTAATACTGCTATTTGAAAACTGGAAACTCAAGTTGACACAAGTTGGCAGAAAAAAAAAGTTTGTATTTATTGTTGGAGACACTGACTAAGATGCACGATCCAACCACTGCACCAATCACGAAAGGCGCTGCAATAGCGCGAGCATCAAGATTTAGCCAATCACATAGCTTTCACTTTAACAGGTTTTTTTTTCCTTCAACAAACCGGCCGCATCGTTTTGTGCTCACGCTAACCTTTTTTGTGTTAATTAGGCCACTAAGTGTATTTGTAGATTGTATGTCCGTCTCGGACGTTAATTTTGTGTACTCGACTTTAACCTTTGCTAACAGGTTGTGAGCCCAGTACTCGTCGCGATAATGTTCGTGTGACCAATAGAAGATCGCTAAGCACCTAACTCTAACGGACACTGCGCCATATCGAGTCTCGAAAAACTCGTTAGTACGCTGCGAAGATGAACGCAACCGGCGTAAAGTTCAAAGTTTTAAATAAAGAGAATTAAGAAACATGGAAGCTACAGATGCGTGCAGTTCTCATAAAGAATGATGCATGGGGCTTTATGAGCGGAACAAACGTAAAGCCAGAAGTGGTTGTAGCTGAGCCAGTGACGATTGAAGCCGAACGACGGTGGAGAGAAGCCGACCTGAAGGCACAATCTGACATAGTGATCGCCATGAACCCGTCGGAAATAAAACAGACTAAGGGCTGCGAAACCTCACGAGCAATTTGGGAAAAATTAAGAGGGAATATACCAGTGCAAAGGGCCGGCACGGAAGGCTGCTTTGTTGAATAACTTGATGTCCTTGAAATTACAAGATGTCGGCGACATGCATGAACACTCTCGGTGTTTCTTCGACACGGTGGATAGGTTGGCAGTACTTGAAGTTGACATTAATCAAGAGCTGTTAGCAGTCATATTTTTGCGTAGTCTACCAGAGAGCTACGAAAACTCTCGTTGCGCCATGTCGTCACGTGACGCATTACCGCCTTTGGAGATGCTTTGAATCAAAGTTACGGAGGAATTTGACGCGCGTAAGGAAACGAGCCGGAACTCAGTGCAAAACGCAATGTACGTGGGAAAGTCGGCCGGAAGTAATAGACGAGAAAAGCACAGATGGTATAAATTGGACAAAGACTATGGTGCGAAAAAAGACTCAAAAATTAAATGTTTTAAGTGCAATGTAATCGGACACCGGGCGGAAAACTGTCAGAAGCCAAGAAGTCGAACGAACAATCCGCGAAAAACGTCGAAAGCGTGTGCCTAGCCGCGACGGATATGTCCAATAACGTTGCATTTCAAATCGGAAATAATGCGGGTAATGTTAGCTGATGTTTTGACAGTGGATGCACGTCTCACATGTGTGGGAGTATCGAGTCGTTTGCACAGATCAGTCGGAACTTCGATCACGGAAAGCTAAATCTCGCTAACGGAACCTGCACGGACATCGAAAGAATCGGTACCGTGTCAATCGGGACGAGCTTAAGTGGTAATAAAAAGGTGATAGAATTCAATGACACATTGTATGTACCGGACCTACGTGCTAACCTCATTTCGGTCGGGAAAGTTACCGACAAAGGACACAAAGTGATTTTAGTGAGACAAAGGCCGAGATCATCGATCAGGATGACAACGTGCTGCTTATCGCGAAACGGGAAAACGGACTATATTATTTTTCAGAGTTGACTGACCAGGAATGCGGGAAAATCTCAGGCCTGGATGACGCCGCTATTACTCCAAGGAAGAATTCCATTTAGGATTGGCATTCTCGCATGGGACATCTTAATGTTAAATAACTACGTGAGGCTATCAAGATGGGATCGATTCGAGGAATCAACGTCGGAGACATCAACAAATATTTTCAATGCAGCGTTTGTCTCCAGGGGAAGATGTGTCGCGCTCCGTTTCCAAGGGTTTCAGAGAGGGTGTCAGTACTGGGCGAGCTCATACATTCTGACATTTGTGGTCCAATGCGAGTCGCTTCACATGGAAAGAAGCTCTACTTTGCTACTTTCATAGACGATTCTTCAGGATGGCGTGAGGTGAGATTCATCGAGCAAAAGAACCAAGTGATGGACGAGTTTGATAGTTTCAGGGCACTTGTGAGCACCCAACAGGGTAAGGTGGTTAAGTGCTTATAGTTGGATAACGGACTAGAATATGTCAACAAACAGTTTGACGAACTGCTCCAAAAACACGGCATCTTGAGGCCTTTGACCGCACCTTACAACCCACAGCAAATGGAGTTGCAGAGAGGAGAAACAGGACACTGATGGAGATGGCACGTTACCTTCTAGTTCAGTCCGGACTGCCACCGACTTATTGGGTGGAGGCCATGCACACCGCAAACTTCATACGCAATAGGTCACAAACAAGTAAACTGAAGGGAAGAACCCCGTACGAGGTTTGGTTCGGGAAGCCACCGGACGTGTCCAGCTTTAGGATCTTTGGGAGAGAAATCTTCGTCATGGACAGAACGCTGGGCAAGGGGAAGCTGGAAGTACGATCAAAGAAAGGCATCTTCATGGGTTACAGCTCAGAGTCAAAGGCGTACAGGGTATGGCTACCGGAGCAGGGGAAGATCGAGGTATCCAGAGATGCGATTTTTATGGACAGGACTACGATCCAGTCTTTGAAGAGTTGGGAGGACTTCCTGCCGCAAGACTTGTCCCCAAATTTGTCAGGTTCATCAGTTGATTTTAACGCCACGGAAAATGAAAATCAACACGTTATGATCAATCTCGCTAATCGTCAAGAACTTCATCATCCGATCGAAGAGCCACTACCAGAGGCACGTTACGACGAGTACGAAGACGCTGAGTGTTTTCAAAGTTCGCCCTCAGATGAACCATTGAACGCTGTAAGAAGAGGTCCAGGAAGGCCAAGGGTACTGCGGACCGGACGTCTCGGAAGACTCCCCAGAGCCTATGCAATGGCGAATCATGTCGTCAAGGACGACTTCGTTTTTCTGAGTGAAGTTCCAGTTGCTCGATTAATAACAAGTACGGATTCAACCGAATGGATGTTGGCCATGGCCAATGAAGTGGAGTCAATTCTCGTAAAGGACACGTGGGATCTGGTGGATAGGTCAAAAGCGTCAAGGGTGATCGGCAGTCGTTTTGTGCTACGAAATAAGTACGGGACAAACGGCGTTCTGGAGAAGCGCAAAGCCGAGATAGTGGTGACGGGATATGCTCAATAGTACGGCAGGGATTTCCACGAGACGTATGCGCCAGTTGCACGCCTAGATTCAATACGGTTGGTTGTTGCCTATGCAGCCCAGAACAATATGCACATACGCCAGTATGATGTGGAGACATCTTATTTAAATGGGAAACTGGATGAGGAGGTATTCATGGAGGTACCAGATCGTTTAAAAGAAGTCCTAGAACACATAGTGAGCAGTAAAGGACGCAAGGATCAGACCGTCAGCAGGGTGAGAGCCACACTAGACAAGTTAGCAACAGATAACAGAGTCTGATACGTAAAGAAGGCTCTGTACGGCCTAAAACAAGTGGGTCGTGCCTGGAACAAACGTCTAGATGAAGAGTTGCGCACCATGGGCGCGAAACCCACCAATGTGTTTATACAAGGCATTGGATCATCATCTACGTCGACGACATTCTGATAATATGTTGTGACCCCGAAGAAACCACCCGTTTCGGGGACAGACTTGGAAATATGTTTGAGATGAAGGATATGGGTGATCTGAAGCGCTGTTTGTGGATGGGTTTCTTCAGATGACGATGGTATATTTTTAAGTCAAAAGACGTACATAACAGGCATCCTTCAACGCTTTGAAATGTCGAGTTGCAAGCCTGTTTCAACCCCAAGCCGGAGCCGGCAAAGGATGAGGCATGGTCAACTTCAGATGGTGAGAGACCCCCATACCGAGAACTAGTTGGTTGCTTGTTGTATTTGTCAGTGGCTACACGCCCGGACATAGCTCATGCAGCAAGTGTGTTAAGTCAATTTAACAACTGTTTTAACGGTACTCATTGGGGCGCAGCAAAGAGGGTGCTTCGGTACCTCAAGGGAACTGCTGACCAGGGAATCTCATACAAGCGTGGGGAAAGCTCATTGACGGGCTACGTAGATGCTGACTGGGGAGGTTCACTTGACGACCGGCGTTCCTTTACAAGATATGTTTTCGTCATGAATAGAGGCGCGATTGCCTGGGATTCGAGGAAGCAAAAGACTGTCGCGTTATCTACCACGGAGGCCGAATACATGGCCCTGAGTGAAGCAGCCAAGGAAGCCGTGCACCCTCAGCGTTTCCTGCTCGAGCTTAGAAAGAAGGAATTCGGACCACTTAAACTGCTCAATGACAATGTTAGGGCGCAGAGGCTGGCAACCAATCTTGTCTTCCATGCCCGAACCAAACACAATGACATTCGTCACCATTTTGTACGAGAAACTGTTGAGTCGGGTAAACTGGTGCTGGGACACATGGCATCGGAGGAGATGCCAGCCGATGTATTAACCAAGGCTTTGACGAAATCAAAGCATGGGCACTGTGTCGATCTCTTGGGACTGATCAGGGCACCCGATGAGTCTTCAGTTGTTGTCTCGGCGGGAAGTGTTGGAGACACTGACTAAAATGCACGATCCAATCACTGCACCAATCACGAAAGGCGCTGAAGTAGCGCGAACATCAAGAGTTAGCCAATCACATAGCCTTCCCTTTAACAGTTGTATTTTTTCCTTCAACAAACCGACCGCGTCGTTTTGTGCTCACGCTAACCCTTTTTGTGTTAATTAGCCCACTAAGTGTATTTGTAGATTCTATGTTCGTCTCGAACGTTAATTTTGTGTATTCGACTTTAACCTTTGCTAACATTTATGGTCCGTTTAGCTAAGTATGCAAAAAAAAAATCCACAAGGAAGTATTATTAGAATAGTTTGATAACTGTTTTAATTATTTTAATAATTTAATGAATCAAATAAGACATATCTCAAGAATGCCAAATTTTAGTGACTTTCAATCATTGTTGGTGGTCTACAGTTGGCTTATTGTAAAAATATGTGTTTATTGATGTGAGCCGCACATTTAATAAGATTCTGCTACAAAATAACTTTTACAACGTGTATAAAAATTTTTGCAGCCAACATTAATAAGATTTTACTATATTATTAGTATATTTTATAGGTAGGGGCCTATTGATAATAATTAGAAAAAGTGAATGTTTTAGATAACATGACTTAATATATGAATATATGAAAATGATTTTAGTGGCTTTTACAATTGTCAAAAAAAGGCTTTCCTCTCTAAATCGGAATGTATATCAACTTATATATGAAGAAAACAATAAAAAAAAATACTGTTACTAGGCCTACATATGAGGGAATAATTTTACAATATTTTAATTACTTATCTATTCGGACACTAAATTTCTATTTGAAAAACTGCCTTGCGAAAGCTGACAATATTTATATTCTCAATGACTTATTTGTTGAGTGAACTGAGTCAACTAACCACCATGAGGTTGCGTGATGTGTTTCGAATGTCCTGGCTGACCCAGAATCCAAACAACATATTGAGTCCCAGGATCCTCTGAGCGCGTCCCGCTGTGTACACCCAGTCGAACTTGTCCTCTGAAGTCTTCCTGGCTCGAGGAGGTACGGGGCTTACTTTTAACCTCTTCATCACCTCCATCATCGGCTCCACCCCTAGTACCTCAAGTTTGTCTGAAACATTCACAACCAAGCTAGATGGAAACGTGACATACTCGAACTATTAGATTATCCAAATTTATAGGTCTTGCGTCACCCTTGTGGAATATTTCGATATTATGCTTTCAAACCAGTCTAAGAATTGCTATACAAAGGGACAGTGGTCGGTTTATAGTCCTATTAAAAAAATAAAATTAAACCTTACCGAGTCAAAGTTGGCTGCGTTATCTGATAGCTTGTGATCTTAAATTGATCACATATATGTGACTGACGATTTCTACATGTCCATCGCGTCATCCTTAAAATATGAGTGAAGGGTGACCCTGGGTACAGGATGATCGCTGGGTAGTTTGGTAGTTAGAGCATTGGCATACTAAGCCAAAGGTCTTGGGTTCGATTCACTTGTCCAGGTTTCATTTTTCAATTTAAAGAATCTGATATATTGAAAGGACTTGTATTAAGGACTCCTCCCAGGTCTGCATTGTGTATTGAACACTATTTCATATATATATATATATATATATACAGCCGGATTAGGGAAGGGCACTGCGGTTTCACACACTGCAATCACGGAGCATCAGAACTAACAATAAAGCATATAACTTGCAAATGCCCCTTCAGGAAGCTCCAAAGGTCCTGGAATTAATTATCTCCCTACAGCCACACCATAAGCAGCTAGCTGATAACTCTATTTGGGCATTGATTTGTTATCATCTTTCTAGAACTAATGTCGTAGTATTAACATGCATTTATTGTGTTCTTAGGAGACCTGGTGGTCTAGGGGTAAGGTGTCAGACTTCTGTGCTGGCGGCCGGGGTTCAATCCTCGGTCCCGGCACAAATTTATCTGATTACCAAACCCTTCCTTCACCTCTGACAACACATCTTGTGAATGTGAGGAATGCCAGGTCTCCACCGTGGTTCGGATTCCACGTTAAACTGTAGGTCCTCCATTTCACCTCACAATCACCCTACCATTACACATTACCGTAAGTGCTTATAACCCGAACGGGTAGTAAGACGCGGTGCTAATAATAATAATATTGTGTTTTGTTGAATTGACTGAACACGATAATACCATGATGACCGTATATTTTATATATTTTGTGATATTAAGTTATTCTATATCATTGTATACACAATTAAAATATGTCACACACTAAAAAAAAGTGATGGGGCGCCTGTAAGAACCGGAGTTAGCTATACTATTATAATATAATCAGGCAGAACATGATATTTGTGATATTTGTTTGATATAACATCACTTTTCAGTAAGATATAAAACTACCTGGTCACTGAAAATATATATGAATAAAATGAAGAGTTTTTTTTTCTATGAGCATTGCAAAATATCTACCACATGGGTTAGTTTGACATTTAAAAAATTAGTATCACTCGTGAACGAATGTGTGAAGTTGAAGTGGTATTTTAAAATTTTGACTAGATTTTTCTTTAATTAATTAAAAAACAAAAGTTGGGCCCCAAGAAATGCGGGGCTCAAAGGAACTAACTTTAAAGTTAACATCTATATAGAGTATAACCCGAACGGGTAGTAAGACGCGGTGCTAAAAATAAAAAATAAACATCTATATACAATCATTAAACTAAAAATATTTCTCCTGGGCTATTATTAAATTATAAATTACTCTAGTTTCGCCCATTGAGTGACACAAATGCCAAAAACGTTTAAATCCGTATAATATGATCTGATGCGGCAGAGATTAAAATTTTTGATGTCACAAGATTTTAGAGGCAGAATAGAAAAAAAAAAATGTTTCTGATACATGTGACAAACGCCATAATCACTGTCCTTGCTTTTTAATCCAAGGAAGACGTACCATATCTTAGAATGAATTATTCCCAAAGTTTTGGTTTGAAACAAAACCGCAGAAGTTTATAATTTGTGAAAATGATTAGATAAATTCGAGAGTCTTCTAATCCGAAAAAACAAACTCTCTCACTACCTAAACTTCACACTTAAAAATTTAAATACTTGATATATATTATCAAATACAAGATTATTCATACAATTTGTGTAAAATTTTATAAATATTATTTTGCTGGCTCCACTATATTAACAGACTGAAATTGGACCAATATTAAAAATAATATATGTTAGAAATTGAAGTAAAACAAAAACCAAAGTAATATTAATATTTTAGTTTAGTAAAATAATAGATTCCACTCTCATTAAACTAATTGTGATAGTCTATTATTAACTCTTTAACAAATAAACCAAACTTAAAAAAAAATCTGCTTTCTAAGCTGATTCGATTTTTTACTACTAAAGGGAAACTGTTTATATTTTACTGGTATCCCTTCTTCCGTAAAAATATGTAGATCCGTATTGCCGTAGGGTAAATCCACATCTTACATACTTTATGGGATTAGATACTCAAAAATCCATTGCCACACTTACAAATGTATGCCAACTAACCCTATCTTGAGCTAGTTCTATCCAGTCCACCTCATTACACCCTAGCCCTATCTTTAGATAGCTATATCCAGTCCACCTCATTACACCCTATCCCTATCTTGAGCTAGTTATATCCAGTCCACCTCATTACACCTTATCCTTATCTTGAGATAGTTATATTCAGTACACCTCATTATACTCTCTTTCAGTCCATTCTAATGTTATCCTTCCATCTGCGTCTATGTCTTCCTATTGGGTTTGCCAGTCAATGCCTTAACCACACTTCTAGATTATTGCATTATCACTACACGTCTTGCCTACGGTAATATGTGAGATTTAATTGCCCTAACAATGTTTGGTGATGCTGAGTATGTAACTCATCATTATGTATCACCCACTCTCTACTATCTTGATCCCTTTATGAACCGAATACTTTGTTTTTGAACGCCCTAAATTGACAGCAGACGAGATGACAACTTACTGGCAGAGTAATAGCATGCATTTCCCGACAACATTCTTTTCCTAATTTCCACTCCAATATTGTTAATGCCGATAGTTTTGGCTTCACATATATTGCAATGGACTAGCATAGGAGGCTGAAACATGATCCAGGCTGGGACCACTTTGTATGTTATTTTTTTAAATTTATGATTTTATAATTCTCTCTCTCTCTCTTAAGCCGACAATCTGAAGGTTGGTTTGATGTGATTTTTATCCATCTGGAGCTGGGCATGCACTCAGCCCTTCGGCTGGCTAATACTGCCTGTACCATCTGGTAGAAATCTCATGTACTAGGTGAGTTAAGAAAGTGTAGTGGTTCCCCGTTGCCTTCCACACTGAATTTCTATTAGAGAGAGCGCGAAAAGGCCCACCAATTTTGCTAGAAATATATTTTCACAAACCTAGCCATAATCGACGCGGGACCGACGGATTTACTTCACCTCCGAAATAAGTTGTGCTATGGGTATTTATATCTCAAGAAAATTCTTATCACCCTCGGCTGGGTTTGAACCCACGCACATCGGGTTCTGAGGTGAGAACTTTACCCCAAGATCACTAAGCTCGTCAGGGAATATATTTAATTCACCCTCAGTATTCAGTTTCTTTATGCTAGATAGTTTGTCACTAGAACATAGTATCGGAACATAAACGTTCTAAAATGTATTTGTTAATCTACCCTTTCCCACATTCGTGGTAAAGAAATGTTTGTCTCCCTCCCAAATTCATCAGTTACCTGGACTAAACGTCAAGCTCATCTAATCTAGGTCATTGGTGATTAGAAGCTCGAGGTTTGAATACAGGCTTTATGTACCGTGTAGAATTTATCCAAAATTGTTTTCCACTATCCCTCCACACAAATGCGAGTACATTTCCTATAAATTCTGGTTTCTTCATCCCCAAACCATTATAGCGACTATATACATATATTCCGGATGAGTACAGTAGCCCCATGTATTCTTTGGTGCTGACTGACAGCTTTAAAAAGCTACAAGACCAAATTACATAACCCTACGCCAAACTATATGATCTGCAAAAACATATGTTTAGCAGCTGTCACTTTTGACAGTCAAAATTTAGGTATATATATAAATGTTGACTGTCAACTGTGAGCTGTCAGTCAGCACCAAAGAAGCCATGAGGCTACTGTAGTAAGAAGTGATCCAGGCAAAAAAGGTTTGTATTAGCTCAAAGGGACAGAAAATAAGATCGAAAGTTGTAACACAATGATATTGGCGATGACAGGAAATGACCTTTGTAAGGCTAGTTAAATGAGGTTAAAGTAGGCTTTGAATGTAAAAAAAAACACATGGCGGAAATGAGGTTTTTGAACTGTATTCAAAAGGTTTTACTTCCATTTAGTTTTGGCCACATTAACCGCAAACCGCCAAATCAATTGAAGGGCTTGGTGTAATAATGTGCTACGTTACAAAATAGTTGCGCTGAGATATTAATATTTGAGTACTTAAAAAAAAGCTAAATAAGTTTATATAATCCTTCTTTTGCCCTAATTTGATACAAACTTCAAATTTCTTTAAATTAACACAAACGTATTTGCAGCTTTATGTAAAGTTTATGAACGCAATTAAATATGAACTTCAATAATTGTTATTGTTGTCGTGGAATAGACCATTACTGCCTCAAACCCTTAATTTATATTTAGAAGAATAAATGAAACGATTTCAGTGATGATAAGTAGGAGTCTCTCTTTTCAACCCCCTCAACTCCGAAATTCATCTGGACCTAGACGCAACTTACAAACTTTCATTACCTCTTTTTTTTATATATATAGACAAATTTTATTTTTATGCCTTAGTTCCGGTGTACTAAATATTAGGCACTTATGTTGTTAAACCTAAGAGATTGGGGTGAGGAGGGTGAATTTTAAAGGGGAGTACTAACTGTGGATACACGGTTTAGGTATAAATGACATTTGCTCAAATAAACATTTAAGTGGGGAGGTATGAATAAATATACTCTCGTTGGCTTACATATTTTATTTTCTATTCATATGAAAACCCATATTAAAATAAGTATATTGTAGAATAATTAAATCAACGTGTGTGAATAGTTAGTATCTTTTCATAGCTACTTGTTTTAAATTTTGATAGCAAATTAAAAAGCCTAAGATGTACCAAAACTTTGACTCTATAGATGTCAGATAATAGTTTATGAAATAGTTAAAATGTATGGATGAGGTAGAATTAATGCAAATACGTTTATTTTATACTAATTAAACTTACCTGTGAGGTTTTAATAAAACTTTTTGAGTGTTTCAGAAAAAAAAAATCACTCTGAAAAAGTATTTTTCCCGATTATTTTTGATAAATTCTGTGTTACTAAGTTTAGGATAAAACAAGATATAACTCTTTAACTACAATCAAATATTGTTGTTTGTTTTTTAATTGAAATATAAAAGCACTTTTATAAACATTTTAACTCTACAACTTGAAAATTTACACGATATTTCACTCTTGGGCTGCACAACTAATTTACTAACACGTAAATAACACTAGCAGCAAAAATTTGAATGAATACAAACTATGCCTAGAACATTTGTCAATGCCTTTATCTACCTTGGTCCAAACACGTGCGGTAGAGGGCTCTGGCTTGTTTCACTGGGTTTATTTCATCTTCACTGCCTGGTTCTTCTAAGAGCTCTACAATACAAACCACAGCATGGGTTAGTTATGTCTCTTAAGTCTACAGCATAGATTCCCCAACTATATTGAGAGGTGGGCAACATTAGGATATTGAAAGTGCTAGAGTCCGTTCGCCATAGGATTATTATTATTATTAGTGCTGCGTCTTACTACCTGTTCGGGTTATACGCACTTACGCTAATGTGTAATGGTAGGATGATTGTGAGATGAAATGAAGGACCTACAGTATTAACGTGGAATCCGAACCACGGTGGAGGCCTGGAATTCCTCACATTCACAAGTTGTGATTAATACACGTATTTACAGAGGTGAAGGAAGGGTTTGGCAATCAGATAAATTTGTACTGGGACCGAGGATTGAACCCCGGAGCCCCAGCACAAAAGTCCGACACCTTACCCCTAGACCACCAGGTCACCAATATATTAGTAATATTAGTCAATTCAATGGATAGGTTTGTGATACCATAAATACGATTTAAGTGAAAACTTGAGTCAAGTAATAAATACAATTTATGGTGGTTGAACTTTTCACTGCTGATTATTAATGTCAAGAAAAAGCACATCTAACTATATATTTATTTAGATGGGCCGTGGCTCAGAAAGAGAGTGTAACATCCGAAGAAAAAATAAGTAAATAAAAAAAATTATATCTTACTACTCATTTAATAAAAAGGATCTATTATATTGAACAATATGCGACTTTCACCAAATTAACAAAAACACACATATATAGCCTACCAATTTTTGAAGAAGTAAACTGTATCTAGGAACTTTTAGTGAAGGAAATGTTTTCTTAGAGAGTGGGTTTGAAGGGGGTTAACTGTTTTAGGAACTACCATTCAAAGAAATGCTTTCTAGAAATGAAGGGGGGGCTTGAGGGAACGAATTGTTTTAGGAACTTCTAATGAGGGAAATTCCTTATATAAATGCTGGAGGGGGTACGGGGGTTTGAAAAGAGTGAACGCTTTTGGTTTTTAGGAACTACTAGTTAAGGTAATAGTGTCTAGACTCTAGAGGGTAGAAAGCAGCGGGAGGTTGAAAGTAGTGAGCTATATTTAGGATTTACTAGCGAAGAAAATATTTTCGAGGGTAGGTAGGCTCAAGGGGGAGGAATTGTTTTAAGAACTAATATTGAAACAAATGATTTTTAGAAAGAGTTGGGGGTTGATGGAAATTATTTCAAGGGGGAGGAGAGAGAAAAAGAGGTATAAAAATGACGAAATTGTAACATATGTATTTTTTTAATCTTTGTTTTACTTAGTTTAAAAAAAACTAAACAAATAAAATTAAACTGAAAACTGACGTTTTTAATAAGTCATTTTGTTAGATTTTATTTAATTAAATCAATTATATCCTTGTTTTTTATTTTTATACACATTTCTATAAGTTAATTTTTTTGATCCTTTCCAACTTTAGAAATAATATATTTTATTTGCCTACACATGAATAAACATGTTGGTTTTTCTACTGTATACAGTAGTTTTTCCGGAAAATATTTTCCTATACAGACTTCTCCCCCGGGATTATGGGAGGGTTATGAAGTGGTACAGGAGGGGCTCACCTCGAAGGTCCAGCAGCAGCGCCTCTCGGAGGCTCCAGAACTGGTCCCAGGAGGATTGTGTCTCCGGCACGGGGTGAGATTTGATCCAACCGCCGCACGCGAACTCGTAGAAATCCTCGCACGGATTCACCTCCTTGTTCACCGACTCGAAGATACGCGAGGCTTAAAAAAAACAATCACTTTATGAGTGAACGATTTAAAAGTAGCAACAACATGTATTTATTATGACATTCTGCTGCAAAGTAACAAGAATAAGATGAAATGATAGCTTACTGAAAAGTAACAAGACTAAGATGATATGATAGTCTACTGCAAAGTAACAAGAATAAGATGTTATGATAACTTACTGCAAAGTAACAAGACTAAGATGATATGACAGTCTACTGCAAAGTAACAAGAATAAGTTAATATAATAGCTTACTGCAAAGTAACAAGACTAAGATCTTATGATAGTCTGCTGCAAAGTAACAAGAAGTATTTACTATAACAGTCTGCTGTAAAGTAACAAGAATAAGATCTTATGATAGCTTACTGCAAAGTAACAAGAATAAGATTGTGATAGTCTGCTGCAAAGTAACAATAATAAGTTATTGTGATAGTCTGCTGGAAAGTAACAAGAATACGATATTATGATAGCTTACTGCAAAGCAACAAGAGGAACATATGATGGCTTAGTGCAAAATTACAATAATAAGATAATTTATGTTGCAAAGTAACAAGAAGAAGAGGATATGATATGTTGCAAAATAACAAGTAGAAGATGTAATAGTTCACTGCAAATTAACAATAATATATTTATAATAATAATAATCATTATTATTATTATTATTATTATTATTATTATTATAGATTGTAGAATAGTAAAAATAAGATATTATGATAGTATTTTGCAAATTCACAACAGGAATAATCATGGCTAGGTCTATCTGTTGAAAAGTAATAATATTTGTTCCACCATTTAAACATAGTTGAAAAACAACACCTGAATACTGGAATCGAAAATACGTCTCGTTTACAGATATCCCTATTTAACTATATTTAAAGAAAACAATACAAAGGTTATATAATACTCTATCGGAACTAAACAAGAAGAATACTCATTGGCGTGGCTGGTTGGCAGGGTAAGTACAGTCAATCGAAATTATGCCTGCGATATGTTCTTATCATTCAGTGGCATACTTATTGACCTAGTATCAACGAAAATATACTCTCACACGAGAAGTTCATGGCAGAGTCGAGCCTACAGTAGCCCCATGGCTTCTTTGGTGCCGATTGACAGCTCACAACTGAATTATGACAGTCAACATTTAGGTTTACACCCCAATTTTGACTGTCGGAAGTGACAGCTGCTAAACACATGTTTTTGCAGATCATATGGTTCCATGTAGGGATATATAATTTGGTCTAGTAACTTTACAAAGCCGTCAGCTGTGAGCTGTCAGTCAGCACCAAAGACGCCATGGGGCTACTGTATGTATGTTTAATCAAATGTGGACAGTCGACCTAGTGTGTGAGAACATATCACAAGAACAGTTTAACTAAGCTTTGTTTCCCCTGGCAACGTCTCACTCCACACCACTGAGAATATTTTGCTTTATTTTGTTGTTTGATGGATAAATAATATTTTTTAATCGTTCTTTGAAAACTAACAAGCGTATTCTATAACCTCGAGTTGATAAGCATCAACAAAAAAAAAAAATTGTAACTATCTGTTGGAAAGTAATCAAAATATTATATACATTAACTGAAACAAATGTATTTACATAGTATACGGGATTAAACATTTCTAAATGATTATTTGACTTTTTTTATATCGAAACATTTTATTGGTCAAAGGAAATCAAATAATTCTCCAGAAGAAACATAAGTTTAAATTTCCTCACATGGTGATATCAACAGTTCTTGAATATTTATCATGATCATAGCGGCATTAGATGACAAACTTTTTAAATGAAGAGAAAATATATCATTAAATTCCAGGATAACCTTGATTTATATTTAAGATTTGTTGATATCACCATATGAAGAAAATATAAATATATCTTTCTACTGGAGAGTGCTTTGATTTATTTTGACTAAAAACATGTTTAGATATAAAATCTGCAACAACACAGAACTTAACTCACATCTTAAAGGAACTAGAGCCCCCCTCCCCCCTTCACCTTCTGATCCCCCCACTCACCCTCTTAGTACATCACTGACTACACTAGTGATATTACCTGATTGAACGCAGTCTTTGCTAATGCAACTGCTCACTGCTAACCTGTGCTGAGCCATTTTTTCGCCAGTCTTCACGTCTGTAACAAAAAAATATCCAACAGATTCAAGAAATTTCGCAAATACAATAAAATATTGATAGTTTGCATTGAACAAAACAAACCAACTATCGGAAACTCTAACTATACGAAATAAAAATATTTTACCACCGCCTCATACAACTCGTTCGTATACTTATTACGTTAATGGGTTAGGGATGAGGAAGGATGAATTTAAAGGGAGTGTACCAGCATTTGTTTGTAGGGAGTGGGACATCATTTAATGGGGAAATAACCACCCTCTGATCACCCGACAGGGATCGAATAACGGTCTACCCGTCATCGGTAGTCTAGTCTATTGTTAGACTGACGCCTTACATCATACGGCCACCGAAGCGGGTTTATACGAAATAACCGGTAAATGTGAAAATAGTTTAATGCTTTTAAATGTAAAAAAGTCTTTAATATATATTTTCCAGTTAGATTTAAAAAATGTATGAACGTATTATTAGATCTATAAAAAAATCGATAAAGTGTTTCCTGTATTTTTATTTGTGATCGTTGTTTTAATCCGTAGCCACGCATTGTTCACCCTATAAAAGGATTTGATTCGGGAGCATCACAACCTTGAACTAAAGTAAAAAACTCGGTATACTGAACCCCGTGTATCCCGAAACTCCTGATAGTCCAAACACAGTTTTCGGAAAAAAAAGAAGAAGTCAAATGAAATATTATTATTATTAGCACCGCGTCACACTACTACCCATTCGGGTCATACGCACTTACGCTAATGTGTAGTGGTAGGGTGATTGTGAGATGAAATGGAGGTCCTCCATTTCATCTCACAATCACCCTACCATTACACATTAGCGTAAGTGCGTACTATAACCCGAACGGGTAGTAAGACGCGGTGCTAATAATAATAATAATAATAATAATAATAATAATAATAATAATAATAATAATATAATGGAAAGCCGTGGAGTTTTGTGATTTGAAAACCCGATGGTTAATTATTTAGTATTTAGGTCTAGGATGTACAAAAACTACTCATCCAAGTGCTAAAAACAAGTTAAAGTTAAGGATTTTACTGGTTAGCATATTTTAAATTTTTTTTACCTTCTCGGAACCTACTGACTCTGGTGATGATAATGACATCACTTACTGACGTGATGATGACAGCACTTACTGACTGTGTTGAGGATAATGACATCACCTACTGACGTGATGTTAATTACAGAACTTACTGACGTGATGATAATGACAGCACTTACTGACTGTGTTGAGGTTAATGACAACACTTACTGACTGTGTTGAGGATAATGACATCATTTACTGACGTGATGATAATTACAGCACTTACTGACTCTTTTGATGATAATGACAACACTTACCGACTGTGTTGAGGATAATGACAGCACTTACTGACTGTTATAATATTATAATATAATTATGACACTGACTGTCGAGGATAATGACAACACTTACTGACTGGTGAGGATAATGGCAGCACTTACTGACGTGATGATAATGACGGGACTTACTGATGTGATGATAATGACAGCACTTACTGACTGTGTTGAGGATAATGACATCACTTACTGACTATGGTGACGATAATGACAGCACTTGATGACTGTTATAATAATATAATATAATTATGACACTGACTGTCGAGGATAATGGCAGCACTTACTGACTGTAGTGAGGATTGCGACGGCAGCTGCTAGAGCGACGACAGCCGTGGCGAGGAGTGCTATGATGACAACTAGACGAGCAGACACGCCCTGTGCCCCGGAGCTGCAAAATACAACATTTATTGTTCAAGTATTTGAGAAAATATTTTACTTGGATACTTATTTAGGAAACCTTATTATATTTCACTGACTGTTGTGTGTTGATGTTGATAACTGGGCAATTTATATATAAAAAAAATTGTTTAGCATCTTTGAAAATAATTGGTAAACCTACTCTGAGCAATTTTGTTCTCCTTACACGCAAATGAAAGTACATTTATCTACGTTCCTACCTTACTTATCCCCGCTACAGTGGACTAGTGGGTTTAGTATATATGTGACCCGCTTCAGTGGCCGAATGGTCTAAGGCGTCACTCTTGTGTTGGACTGACCTGCTAATAACGGGGAGATCGGGGTTCGAATTTCGGTCAGGTCTACTGATGCTGGTATTTCCTAAATGGTTCCCCACTCTCCTTTGATACAAATGCGGGTAGATTACCTATAAAATGCATTATTCCTTATGCTTACCCCACTATAGTAAATATAATAAATGCTTATAACCTGAAAAGGTAATAAGAAAAATAAAATCAAGCGTAGTCATGCCAGCATATTTCGTGTGTGGTAAAGATTAAAGACGAGCAAGTTATAATTAAAAGAGAATTAACAATAATTTGTGTAAAGTGCCAGGCTAGCAATTAACTGGATATCAGGTGACCGGGTTGAGATTCGAATATAGGTTGGTGTCATTAGGGGTGGTTTTATCATTCCTTTTCCACTTGAATTCAATCGAATCTCCGTTAGGACCGTTTCTGTTATCGAGATTCGAAGGTTCGCCAATTCCACATTTGACCTTAACTTTGCTGTTAAACGATACAAAATAAAAACAATAGGGATATATTCTTTCTTCCTACGCTTTAGCGTCCAGTAACCTCGCGACTACCTGCAACAAAAGCATCAGCGGTGTGTATGACGGGTGGCATATATCCTGTGTACAAACTTAGTGTGATTTTCTATTATGATCTGGCGACCTGTTTGACAACTGTTACACATTTGGGTTTTTGGTTGTAAGGCCCTATCTACTGTATTCGATAAATATTAAAATGGAAAATGATTTAGTCTTGAATTCGAACATTTAGGTTAAATATAAATGGCCATGCCTATATATATATTTATTTTTTTAACTGAACGATATCTATGAAACTGGTGACATACTTCAATAATCGACTAATACAATCATAAAATGACTGACTAAGATTTTATTCACCACGACAGTAAATATTGTATTTTCGTGGAGTGTCTCCAGGGTAAGCAAATCTTATTAACACTGTACCTTTGATATGTTCTCCTCCCCTAGGTCCTCATTTGACTTTCAAACATATATCAAATTATAAATGTATTTATGTTTATACCTGAAAAATGAGTGTCTTAATTAGTGATGAGAACAAATCAAAGGTACAGTTTAAACTTATTCTGCTTACCCTGGTAAAACTCCACGAGTCGCTTCGGTGGCCGAATGCGCTAATGCGTCACTCTCGCAATAGACTAGACTGCCGATGACAGGGAGATTTGAGTTAGAAAAAAAAAAGCACCGCGTCTTGCTACCCGTTCGGTTTGTACGCTTATGTATTAATTAATCTAATGGGTTAGGAATTGGTAAGTTTGAATTTAGAGGACGTGAACTTACACTTGTGTGGACGGAGAGTGGAAAACCATTTAGGAAAAACCACCCTCCGTTCACCCGATCGAGATTTGAACCTTGGTCTCCCCTTCCTCGGAAGTCTAGCTTAACATGAAACTAGCGCGTTAGCCACTGAGACGATTTTGGGGTTAGAAGTCTGGTTGAATGTACTAAGGGTGTTTTTCCTCCTGAATGGTTTTACAATCTCCCTCCACGCAAATGCGGGTACACTTCCTCTATATTCAACTTTCATCTTCTCTAACTCATTATCTTAATTAGTACATCTGCGTATAACCTGAACAGGTAGTAAGACGTGGTGCTAAACTAACATGATACGACCCATCTCGATGTGCAAATGGAACAAAGCGTCAGTTTAGTATAGTCTGACTTTACGGTGATGGAAAGTCTAGGTTTCGAATTCCGGTAGGCTATTTTTTCCTAAATTTGTTTTTAAATCCCTATACAAGCAAGTGTGGATACATTTCCTTTAAATAAAACCGTATTATACTTAACATTAGTTTAAATATAAGAACAGCTTTAATACACTGTGTATGAAATATGCTTGGAGATTAAAAAGTAAGATGGTACTTAGAGGATCTCTTAGCTTTTTCTGTCCACCATAATATCCAGTTCATTAATATTTAAATACACAAATAGGATAAGAATTAATAATCGGGATTTTTTATTTATTTATTCAGTGTTTAAAAAAAATCCCGATTATTAATTCTTAATCTCCAAGCATATTAAAAAGTAAGATGAGGAAGTAGGATAAGAATTAATAATCGGGATTCTAGCCCAGATCTCTCCGTCACTCATAAACAATAATTTATGATACTTACGTTTATTGCGAGAGCCTACCGTCACGGATATAAATGGCCATGTTTAAGGTGGGAGGGTAAGGAATACAAAGAAGGGCAGTGTTTTTGAAGTTTTTTTCAGCAAAACAATTTTTTTATCAAAATAAATCAAATATTAATTCTCTCCAGTAGAAACATAGCGTTTAGCTTTTTCCACATGGTGATATCAACAATTCTTTAATATGTACCAAGGTTGTCCTGAAATTTAATGATCACTTTTTATCTTAATTTAAAAAGTTTCTCATGACGGATATTTTCACCTTAAGGAAAATTTAGATAATGATTTATTCAACACAACATGAAAACGGATATACCTAAGGCGGTATTACATTGTCTAATTTATTTTATCAACGTTTTTTGATAAAATAAATATGACAGTCTAGCAATGATATTTGATAAAATAATGGATTTTACAAATCTCTTATAAAAATGTTCTCAAGTTTTTTTTATCAAAGAAACGTGTTAAATAAGAAAGTTTAACCAAAACATGCAAAGCAGTTAAAATGTAAATGCCCAATATGAATCACAAACATCACACATAGGCTATAGTGTGTGTTTTTATTTTATTAATGGAGCAGTTTCGGTGACCAAATTCTTAAAATTCTCATCGCCCGTTTTAAAATATTTTTGTAATTACATATATTGAAGAAAATGTGATGTATTGTAATAAGACCAATTTTATCAAGGGTGGTGTCAATTAATTTATCATATATTTTATAGAATACATATTTTTTCTTTTATAAAATGTGGTTTAAATTAGGAGGGATAGCCAACACACTTACATTGGTGATACTGGAGTAGAAATTGTTTGGATAAAACACTAAAAAACACACAGACACATTTTTAAGGACAAGCTTTCACTGTCACAGACAGCTTCCTCAGGTCAACAAGAGGGTAGACTGATGCTCTTGGTTAAACTGCAAGGTTGACTATCCACACATGATTTTTTTTCAGTTATTATATCACTATATAGATGGCAGCACTTTGATTAAATAGACAGAAAAACTAAACATTGTGTTATATAATGTATTATTAGTATTATTATTGTGATATTGAATCTAATAATAAGTGTGCTGGTAGGAAGGAGAGGAATTATCTAAGGTTGAGGTTACGGGCTTGTCTGGATTTGATGATATATTGATGGGATAGTTACCATATCCTTAGGTGTGAAGGGTTGCATACCCTCCAGGGTTCTTTTACATGCCACAGCCGACTTGGGACAGACGGCTTTACTTCCCCTCCGAAGGAAGTTGTGCTACGTATTTTTATCGATCAAGAAAAATCCGTCGACCTCAGATGGGTTTGAACTCATTAACATCGAGTCCTGAGGCGAGCACTTTACCTCAAACCGCTGAGTATGTCGTTAAATAAATATGACAGGGTTGTACCGACCTTAGAAATAACTCAATACTGATTAATATCCTGTATATTTACAACCGTGCAGCAATCGTCTTGTGGTATCATTTATTGTCGCTATAGTGGGTCAAATTGAAACACAGCAGTAGAAAGTACGATAACCCTAGTCTCTATTGAAACATTGGTAAATAATATGTTCCGCAAAATTGTACGGTTTCGTAAATACCTTTTTTTTAAAACTCTAGCCTCTTCTTTATAATACTCAACATAATTATAGTGCGTCTGCCTTACTTTATTTGCGTAATTTTCCGCGCCACGGCCGATCGAGTAAGACGTTGAACATCGAGACGGATTGCGGCGCTATTATTAGTTTGGCAAACAACAACTTTCTGGCCTGGTGACTTCTGGTAGGAAACTATAGAGTCACGACAGAGGTAAGATTTCGTATCTAACTGAAGGCCTGTTTCTTCTAGCAGTGGAGGGTTCTACAGGTTTATATTTTATCACCACTTCTTGCTAACTCTTCAGGTCGTACGTTATGATAATTATTATAATGGGGTGGGTATAAAGGAAGAACTATTTTAGAGATAATCTATCCATATTTGCTTGGAAAAATAGTGGGAAACCATTTAGGAGAAACCACCCTCAATAGATATCGATCGGGATTCAAACCCAGATCTTCTCGTCTTTTGTAGGCCAGTCTGACACGATAGTGACGCCTTAGATCATTCGGCAACTGAAGCGGTTTGACAGTTGTTGAATGGGGTGACCTGGCGGTCTAGGGGTAAGGTGTCGGACTTCTGTGCTGAGGGTCCTGGGTTCAATCCTCGGTCCCGGCACAGATTTATATGATCGCGAAACCCTTACTTCAACTCTGACAAGACGTGTATTAACCACAACTTGTGAATGTGTGGAATGCCAGGCCTCCACCGTGGTTCGGATTCCACGTTAAACAGTAGGTCCTCCATTTCATCTCACAATCACTCTACCATTACACATTAGCGTAAGTGCGTATAACCCGAACGGGTAGTAAGACGCGGTGCTAATAATAGTTGTTGAATGTGCTTTTATTAGCTATATTTACAGACTATTTTTTAAAACAAATAAATTGGGTGATTTGTTATTTGGACTAAATGCACTTGAAATTAACGCGTATGCACTTGTATACCCTGCCTATTCTCGTGTAAACATTACTAATGAGATTGAACACAAGTATGAAGTACCTGATTTTATTCCAGGTGGCGCTGCTGAAGATATTTCTAATTCGCATAGGGAGAACCCTATTGAGAGCTAAAAAAAAGTTATTATATATATTTTAACGTATTTATACATCAGGTAATGTGATCTTTCGCTGTTACTTTCGATCTATATTATCAATACCTATAAAATAACACATAATATAGTAAAATGTAATGAATATTGGCTACATAGTTGGTATTTTTTAAAAGTTTCTTATGAAAATTGGACTGTATATATTCCTGGTCTCTCCCTATGATTAATTGTTTAGCGTGGTAAGACACACATCTGTGGTCACGCAGACTTAACGTAAATCTCGGTTGGTCTGGTTATCCGTTGACTAAGAGGTCGGGGTTCGACTGACGGCTAGATGTATTAAGGGTGTTATTTCCTAAATGGTTCTTGAATCAATATTTTCCACGCAAATTACACAGGTATATTTCCTCTAAAACCTTTCTTATATCTACCTCATTAGTGTAATTAAGGGTCGATAGCCTAAATGGTCACTAAAACGTGCTGTAAAAAACACATTGAGGGGTCAAACGAAAATATAGAGAATCTTACTTCGATTCCGAGAAGTTATGATGGAGATATATTCAATTTTAAATGTATCCTTTATTCTATAAATTTGTGTATTAAGCCTTGGGTTTGTTGTGTAGAGCTATGCAAATAGTCTCAAGTTTAATTTGTAGGTCTGGTGTTGATATCATAATTGTGTTTATAAAGTGCATGTTTCACTCCCTAGCTTAAAAAACTCATAATCAACGTGATTCATCAACAAGTTATTAAAATATTTCCACCCAGACGTGATTTGAACCACAAACTCTCTTAATGTTACAGTCTAAAGCATGACTATCATGACCGCGGCTAAAATCAAATGCAATTTTAAAACTCTAAATATATATATTGCGTTATTTATCTACCCTTTTTAACTTTCATGCCTACTTTGTATTTTGATTACAAACATTATTTTTTAAATATAAAAAGTATTATTAAAGTTTAATTAATGACTCAGCATTTCGTTATTTTCATGTATACAAGGTAATATATTTTTATTAATAATTAATATATATTAGCAGTATTGACCTATAGTATAATACAATTGTTACAAACATGTCACCCACCTCGGTGGCGTAGTTGGCTAACGCGCTAGTCGTGTTGAGCTCTACTACTGAGGACGGGTATATCGAGGTTCGAATCAAGGTCGGGTGAACTGAGGGGAGGGGGGGGGGGTGTTTCCTAAATGATTTTCCACTCTCCCTTCACGCAAATGCGGGTTCACTTCCTCTATTTCAACCTTCCCAGGCCCTAATCGATTAGCGTAATTAGTACTTAAAGCGTATAACCCGAACGGTTAGTAAGACGCGGTGCTTTTTTTTTCGAACGCGACATGTCCCAAAAAAAAGATAAAAAAATTGTTTGAATCGACAAAAAAGGGTATTAAAGTTGCTATTTTGATATCATATTTATTGTTATTTCTATAGAGATCTAAAGTAAAAGGACGAAATTTTACGCATCTCAGTCGTTTTAAAGATCTGTCCCAAAATATTTCTAAGTTGATAGCTCTGGATTCTAGAACATTTTTTACTAAACTTCCACCACTCGCGTAACATTTTAGAGGCCATGGTCTAAAAACAGTTTTCACTGATATTTCTAAAAAATGATGGACAAAAATATCTGTTATCTTGTTAAGTACAAACAGGCGTTCCAAATTTTAGTAAAGTTTCAACCCGCTTTGGTAGTAGAATTGTCTAAGACCTCAATCTTGCAATAGACTGAACTTCATAACACGGGGAGATGGATTTTAATCACGGTTGTATGTATTGAGGGTGGTATTTATTAAGTAGCTTTCCACGCAATTGCGGGTACACCATCTATAAATTCAACCTTACAATAAAAGTAATTGGTATTAACTTGACTTAAATATGGACGATATTATTATTATTAGTATTAGTATTACCTTTGCTAATACATTTGCGTATAACCGTAATCAGTAGTAAGTCGTGTTGCTAAAAAAAGATGTAGTGATAATTTAAAATAAGTCCATGACAGGGGCAAAGAAAGGAATGTAAATGTACAAAACTTCGCTTAAAAATGTTGTGTTGATTTGTTCATCAGACTTACTATCATCAACACATATTTTATGATTAATAAAATTTCAATAATGCATCACGTACGCCTAGGGGTGCGCGTACCACAGTTTGATAAACACTTATATAAATTAATGGGCAAGGTTTTCATATGGTCTCATAGTCTCTAGTCTATACTTGTTTATACTACACCGATTAACAAATTAATAATGTGTCATCAATACGCCGTGGGATGGTTTCAAACGCAACCTGCATTGCAGTTATGTAGAAGGAACAGGCTATTATTAAGGCGGGAGTGTAGGGAATGTGAGTTTTTATAGCTAAACTATTTTTTTTTGCCAAAATAAATAAACTATTTCTCCAGTATAAACAAATAGTTTAATTTGATTTATATGGTGATATCTACAGTAATTATTGAATATATATAATGAGTATAGTGGCATTAGATGCGAAACTTTTTAAATGAAGAGTTAAAGTTGTCATTAAATTCAAAGACATCCTTGACAGATATTCAAGAATTGTTAAGGCTACCATGTGAATATTAATAATAATAATAATAATAATATATAGCACCGCGTCTTACTACCCGTTCGGGTTATACGCTTTAAGTACTAATTACTCTAATGGATTGGGAATTGGGAAGGTTGAATTAGAGGAAGTGAACCCGCATTTGCGTGGAGGGAGAGTGGAAAACCATTTAGGAAAAACCACCCCCAGTTCACCCGACCGAGATTCGAACCTCGATCTCCCCGTCCTCAGTGGTCGGGCTCAACACGACAAGCGCGTTAGCCAACTACGCCACCGAGGCGGGTGAATAAAAATAAGCTCAATGTTTCTACTGGAGAAATATTTGCTTTATTTTGGCCAAACAATGTGTTGATATAGAAACTGCGAAAACACTGCCTCTTTCTCGCAGTCCTTAAACTCCCGTCCTATGAGTGTCTTTTTCAGGAGCTTCATCGCTCGAATCATTTGGCAATAAAATCGCAGATGTAAATATTGTATGCGTGGAAGTTTTCGATGGTAATACATTTGTTTGGATAAAGTAAAAAGAATTTTTTTAAAAAGGAATTGAGCTAATGAGGCTAGCTGGAACTTTAAAATAAAAAATATTTGTAGAAAACAATTACCCTTATGGTGACAACTTTGTGCTGGTTTTTAAAAGTATTACAATACATCACATTCTTAATTATTTGCATGGCTGACACAGGCTATACATAACTAATTTAATTTAAATAGACAATTAAAAAGAAACATAAAAATATCTATGTTTTTATTATTATTACTATTAGCACCATGCCTTACTACCCGTTCGGGCTATACGCTTATGTACTAATTACGATAATAGGAACTACGATAGGAACTAGGAAGGTTATATTTAGAGGAAGTGTATATACATTTTTTGTGAAGAGTATGGAAAAAACGTTTGGAAAAAACACCCTTAGTACATCCGACTGAGATTCTAACTTCGATCTCCGTGTCATCGGTGGTCTAGTCTACTGGGTGAGTAGCGCCTTAGACAACGGGTCCACCGAAACGGGTGTGAAAAACCTATTAAATCTTTCAAAACAATCATACCATTATTTTTCCATGATCGTAGCTTTGCTCAATTCTCTTAAATAATGCGCAAAAAATAGCACGCACTTTCATTATTAATAACATCAACTTTTAAAAAGTAATCAAGAAAATAGATAAAATAAATACATTTTATGATTATATTAATTATATTCTTACAAAACATTTAATTGAATCCTCAAGATGATAAAACCGTCGAATTTTAACACCATCACAATAGTATATTAGCTGAAAGAGATTGGTGTGATATTAATCCAAAGAAGCTATATTTATTTTTAGTTTGTAACACTTGTTTAATGGAATATTTTTACAATACTTCACAGTTCCTCAAACTATTAAGTACCTTTGATTGTTAAACCACTGCGGTATGAATGGCCTTGGTTATATAAGCCTGTGAGTTTTAAAAACAACTGCTTCCTCTCAAAAATGTTGACTCATTGTGTGTTTTTCTAACCTTAGAATCCTTGAATGAATCGAATTATTAAGAGAAATAAAAATGTAATATTAAAATAAAATAATTTGATATTTTTACTTTTTAATAAAGTGATCATTTTTGGCTTTAAGCTTATTACAATTTTTTACGTTTTACATGCCACCAAACCTCCCCCCAAAAAATGGATTTTGCCAATATGTATTTCTCTCTGACTAAATTTTCCTTACACTAGATCCGAAGCGGTTTGGTGGATTTTATTTATACTTCATATTTAAATGAATTTAAATGTCGGGATTTTCTTTATTTTGACCAACACCTTTATAGTAGGGTGATTTTTTTAAACTACAAATTTCTATAAAAAATAGCTCTTACGATTTTGTTTAACATTGAAAACTATGGAGTTTTTGAGCTGTCAGAGAACCCCTTAATATGAAAATTCGGGTATACAAATTGCCACGCACCTGGAAAACACAAGGAATTTTTCATGTGTCCGAAAACAAGTTTGGAAAACAGGGAGTGTTTCGCAAAATCTATTAAATTTATTAGAATATTTGTTAGTTTGGAATATTTAAATACAAGCTTAAAATAGATCTTTGAAACTGAATATTTTTTTTAGCTCAGCTTCTTACTTCCTGTTCAAGTTATACGCATATATAATAATTACGCTGATGAGTTAGGGATGAGGAAGGTTGAATTTATAGGAAATACATTCACAATTACGTGAAGGGAGAGTAAATTTTTTCTTAACTAACCTAAGTACACCCGGTCGGGATTTGAACCTAGATATCCCTGTCATCGGTAGTATAAAGTACTGCCTTAGACCATGTGACCAGGTGACTGAATAATTAAGCAAGTTGATTCAAACATGTCTTATTACCCCTTAAACAATGGCTGTAAATGACTGAATTAAACATCTCTTACTACCCCTTAAACAAGGGTTGTGAAGAAACTGATTCAAACATGTCATGCTACCCCTTAAACTTGGGCTGTGAAGCAGCTGATTCAAACATGTTTTATTACCCCTTAAACAATGGCTGTGAACGACTGATTTAAACATCTCTTATTGCCCCTTAAACAAGGTCTGTGAAGCAACTGATTCAAACATGTCATGCTACCCCTTAAACTTGGGCTGTGAAGCAGCTGATTCAAACATGTCTTTCTACCCCTTAAACAAGGGTTGTGAAGCGACTGATTCAAACATGTAATATTACCCCTTAAACAAGGATTGTAAAGCGACAGAAGATGTATCTACTCATTAATATTAAATCATTCTGTTTTAAACATAAGTCACATGACTTCACACCAGTCAGTTTGATGAAAAAAGAAATGTTATTACTCTTTTCTTCCATCCAAGCTACCTGTGAAAATGGTAATTTCTTTTGGAAAGCACAGGTAACTCGGTAATAAGAAGATAGTAGTGACCATGGATATATCAATGTGACAATATTTGGTACAACCTGTGAGTTGTTGTGCACCCACCGGTGGCCTGGCGCTCTAGGGGTAAGGTGTCAGACTTATGTGTTGGGGGTCCGGGGCTCAATCCACGGTCCCGGCAGAGATTTATCTGATTACCAAACACTTCCTTCACCTCTGGCAAGACGTGTATTAATCACAACTTGTGAATGTTAGGAATGCCATTCCTCCATCGTGGTTCGGATCCCACGTTAAACTGTAGGTCCTCCAGTTCATCTCACAATCACCCTATCATTACACATCAGCGTAAATGCGTACAACCCGAACGGGTAGTAAGAAGCGGTGCTAGTAATAATAATAGTAACAAAAATGATGTTGTGCACCCACCTGTCTGAAGGAATGTTCTGTTTCTGGTGATGTTGACGAGATCCATCATCGGACGATATCTCGGGGTCGGTTACCTGAAACCACAATAAACTCCACGTGAACACACTTTTAGTAGTTCCGGTCTCCTTCACGCTCTCGGACACTTCTGTGGTTAACGAAACATTACGTTCAAACGTTCGCGCGTGGCTTAATCCGCCCAGAGCCGTCTTGATATCGAAACAGAGATGGATTTTATGTAACTTATTACGTATTTAATGGGCTTCAGAGAAGATAATAAAGTTCCTTTCTTACTCTGCCTGTTCGAATGTGACTCTTATATTGTGGTAAACCAGCAGTGACGCGTTTATTTGAACTATTCCTATTGTTTTCGAAAGTTAGAACAGATATAATTGAATTACGAGAACAAAGTAGGTAATATTTATTAAAGTTGATTCAACAAAATAGGTACGAAACTAATGGCTTCGGTGACCGCATTGTCTAACGCGCTAATCTCTTGTTAGACTAAGCTGCCGATGACGAGAAGATTGAGGTTCGAATCTCGGGTCGGGTGAACTAAGGATGGTTTTTCTCAAATGGTTTTCCACTTTTCCTCCACGCAAATTTGAGTGCCCTTCCTTTGAATATAACCTTCATAAACCCCGAAGACCATTGCGTACCCAAAATCAAGTAGTAGAATTTCACAGAACTGGTATCACGGTTGGTCGTCAAAATATTAAATATTACATTCAGTCATTTCACACGCATTGTATTAAAATCAAGTAGTTAGGTTAGCTTAGGTTAGTTAGAGTTGTAATTACTTAGTACGCTTTTGTACTGAACAATCCGAGTTTGGGTGGACGAGTTGATGTCGGAGGGTAGACAAGTTGATGTGTTTACTTTCTTCGGTAGAACAAAAACCGTTGGTGAGTTGAGTTAAAGCCTAGTAAAAGACTCACTTTTATCGTGGCAACATGCAGGTTTATTTTCCCCACTAAATGAGTGTAGGTAAATAGTTCAGTTTAAAAAAAAAAATGTGTTTATTATGAGTCCATCTCACTCCTAGGACAATACATAATTTAGGTTGTTATTACAACTTGAATCAGACCTCAAATCTTGTGATGTTTTCTTTATTTTACTTTAAAAAATAACGGAACTGAAACCAGCAAGTTCGTTTTATTATAATTAAAACCATACAACATAGTTTAAATTATATCTAAAATGAAAACAAATATTTCACTGATCCCAATTTCTTTGTTTTAAACTGAAGGGAGCATTTAACAACTCACTTAAATGATATCTCTGATTCGAGAGTAATCTTGCATTTTATATGCCAGTTAATTAGCCGTGAGATAAGTTCTTAAACAGCCCTTTCACACTATCAGGTTTCACAGGATCGGTTTAAAGCCTGGAGGGAAAAATTAGCATCAGTTTTGTATCAGGTTTTCATCAGGTCCGGTTTTAACATGTATTTTCTTCCCAAACTCTGAGAGAGCTCTCCGTCTGATTTCGAACATGACTAAAGGTATTCTTATTGCCTTGTGGTACTTTCGTAGGAGACGTAATAAAAAAAATGAGAATTTGGGCACACCCGTTGCTTCAAAAGTGTGATGAGCATGGTGTATTTGCTACTGAGGAACTCAAGAGTGATGGAAAAAAATAATTCCTAATGTCAATTTCATCTTTGGAAGAATTACACGATAAATTACAGCCACTCTTTCAGCGTCAGAACACAAAAATGAGGAACTGCATCCAACCTAAAGAAATGATTGCTGTAGCTATCAGATAAGAAGAAATAAATATATAGATACTGCATTTGTTTAGTCTTCTAAATATTTATGTTTCTACATACATTTTGTTATCTCATAAACATTAGCTTAATATTCATTATTTAATAGACCCCTATGTATTAAGTATATTTTAGAAGAACTAGTTTATTGAAGACTATATTTTATACTAGTATAGTATTCTGTTAAAGGTTTTAGTCTAGTTAATCTAAAACATTACAAATATATGCAAATAATATAAATACGAAAAATGAAGTGAAAAGCATTTAATAAAATAAAAATGAGTTATTTAAAATCTACGTATATTATTTGGGATTCCGTTGGGGAGGTCACGGTTGAAGATGAGGTAGAGGAAAAACATTAGTAGCTTTGAGTTGCTGTGGACAAAGGTTCAAAGGGTTGAAACATTAGTAGCTTTGAGTTGCTGTGGACAAAGGTTCAAGGGGTTGAAACATTAGTAGGTTTGAGTTGCTGTGGACAAAGGTTCAAGGGGTTGAATTATTAGTAGCTTTGAGTTGCTATGGACAAAGGTTTAAGGGGTTGAAACAGTAACTTTGAGTTGCTGTGGACAAAGGTTCAAGGGGTTGAAACAGTAACTTTGAGTTGCTGTGGACAAAGGTTGAAGGGGTTGACGGGGTTTTCGAGGAAGGAATGAAATGAATGACTCGGTCCGAGGAAACTGCTTAGTGGGATATCGAGGGGTAGGTGGAGGTGTTTTCTGATAAGCTGTGACGTTATGCATGAACGGATGTCGTGAAATATTGGCCAGGTAAGTAGAAGGAAAATATGGATTTTGTCTTTTGTTACTTTCTCGCTATCTTACAGGTAGATAAAGTATTGTGATCGTCAAAGAACATTGAATTCGTGATTTTGATGAATCAGACATTGCTGGGATAAGGAAGTCTTATAGATTACGGTGGGCAGGACATGCAGAGCGAATGGGAAATTCTAGAACCTTGTTCAGAGTACTGACTGGTGAACTCAACAGGAAGAGACCTTTGGGAAGACGTAGATGCATATGTGAGGATAGCATTAGAATTGACCTGGGAGAGATAGGGTGTAATGAGGTGGACTGGGTAGAACTAGCTCAAGATAGGGATAGGGTGTAATGAGGTGGACTGGGTAGAACTAGCTACAAGATAGAGATAAGGTGTAATGAGGTGGACTGGGTAGAACTAGCTCAAGATAGGGATATGATGTAATGAGGTGGATTAGATAGAACTAGCTCAAGATAAGGATAGGTTGTAATGAGGTGGACTGGATATAACTATCTCTAGATAGGGATAGGATGTAATGAGATGGAATGGTGAGAACTAGCTCAAGATATAGATAGGGTATAATGAGATGGACTAGATAGAACTATCTCAAGATAAGGATAGGGTATAGTGAGGTAAACTGGATATAACTATATCAAAATAGGGATAGGGTGTAATAATGTGAACTGGATATAACTATCTCAAGATAGGAATGGGTGGCATCCTTTTTTAAGTGCGACAATGAACTTGCGACTACCTAATCTCGTACAGAAAATAAGTATGAAGGTTTAATTCAAACAATTTGTTATATGCCAAGGAGACTTACAAATATGGTTATTTCAAACAACCTAGAAATTAGCCACAAAGTGTTTTAACCTAGACACAGATATTATACTTTGACAAATTATCAATTCAAACATCACAATATGGACATAATTTTTTATGTATTTTATAAATTTTACAAAAACTGTTTGAGCTATAAACTGGCTTAATATACTTTTTTTTTTTAGCACCAAGTTTTACTACCTGTTCAAGTTATATGCATATATGGTAATTACTCTAATGGGGTAGGGGTGCGAAAGTAATCGTTTTAGAGATAGTCTACCCGCATATGCCTGGAAGGAGAACGGGAAATTCACCTCTGTAGACCTAACCAGGGCTTGAGCCCCAATCTCTCTGTCATCAGCAGGCCAGAAACATACATTAAATATCAAGGAGGAAACTTTTAATTTCATAATTTAAAGATATGTACTCATTCTCTTACCTTATTTTAGCCACGTCATATTATCATCCGCACTAAACTTATATTAAGGTGATTGGCCCTTTTCATTTGGTGTGAAAATGCAGAGCCATGAGAACAAACAGTTATGTTCAACAATTTCTATTGTTTTGTAATTTTATTTTCGGAAACGGTTTGTTCAAGAATAGAAATATATTGAATAAGTTATAGTTTTTATATGTACACCTCCTATATAATTTTTAACACTGATCAAATATTGATAAAATTGACATTTTTCAATAGAAAAATGCTGGCTTCGTAACAAAAAATAAGAAAATGTAACAATTAATAAACATTGATAAATTATCTTAGAAGGGGTGTTGAAAGTATTAACAAAAAAAATTCACTCTTTCTCGAGCAAACTGATATTTCTATTTCGATAATTTGGTTCAAAATGGTCATTTTGGAAGTGTTTTACACTATAAATAATGTTTCTTAGATAAAAATTGATTTAATGGCAGTTTGCCTTTTAAAATCTTTGATTTTTTTTTCAATTGTCTCAAAAATTTGTGTTTAAAAATATATCTGAAGACTAATTCATATGCGTAGCTTATATTAAAATTTTATTCCAATGAAAACTTATTTAAAGGTAGCTATCGATGATTGATTTTTGAAAATTTGGGTACTAGCTCTGACTGACTACGATAAAGATGTGGTACCTCTACGTTGGGGTTAGCTCTCGGTATGTTATTATTCTATAACTTTTTAAAGGACGGTTGTATTTTGGTTGGATGTGATATTACGCACTTCAAATCTTTATAACTCGTGTAGAAGAACTTGATTTTATATTCAACCTTTATTTATTTTGTTCAACACTGCCGGAGCAAGTTGTACCAAATTTTGCGATTCAAAACTTTTTTAAGTGTGAATATATTATTAACTAATATAGGTCAGACTCGCTTTGGTGACCGAATGGTCTAAGGCGCTACTCTCACAATAGTCTTGACTGCCAAAGACGGGGAGTTCGGGGTTCGATCCCAGTCGGGTGCACTGAGGGGGTTTCCATGATGATTTTTCACTCTCCTTCCACGCAAACGTGGGTGCACTTCCTTTAAATTAGACCTTTTATAACAATTAATGCAATAGTGTAATTAGTACATAGGTGTATAACCTGAACGGGTAGTAAGACAGGTTGCTAAAAAAAAGTCATACATGTAACGCGATGCTAAGTTGGATTGTCAGCTAAAGTATAATGAACTTAAAGAGATATCCGGTGAAGGGAAAATGATGATGTTTTCATAAAGTGTCTTCGAAAATATTTTGTAATTAATACTTAAGAAAGATAGTCCAAAACTGTCTTCAGAATCTAGACTTCTTAAATTTTGAACATGTTTAATTTGGTTGGGTCTATTGCTTTAATAGTGTAACGATCTATCACGAGGTCTGAAGAGAAGGGGGTATTTAAAAATGGGATTTTTCATATTCTTTAAAGAACAATAATGATGCATTTACTTAAAACATAGCCTCTTTGTTTACTATCTCGTATACCTTCGGAAAGAGGAAGTATTGTGATGATGAAAAAAAAATAATGAGTCCGATATTTTAATGGATGTCGACGTTTCATGATTCACTGAACCCGGAAATATGGTTTTCGCGATGTCGTCTATCTGTCTGTCTGTCTGTCTGTAAGCTGAATATAATGTCAAACACATATATTTGTAGGCTATGCATACTTTCACTTATTTAAACATTATGAAGAACTTACTCAAACCTTCGCTGACTTAAAAAATGTGTGTGCTAAAACTATCAGCAACTTTAGCTAAAATTATGTTATTGACTCTAGTAAAAAATATATTTTTGTATTTAGAAAAAAAACTATTTTTTTTAGTAAGAAATATACTATCTTTGGTAAAAAAAATATATTAATCTTTTTAAATAAATAGTTACTTAAAAACTTTATTTGGCCATTACCTTATATGGTTTTAAAATTATATTTTAATGGGTTTTTTCTAAGGTTTTTTTACGTTTGGGTTGTACGCTTAGTTTTTAACATCGCGTCTTACTACACATTTGGGTTATAAACCTACGTACTAATTACTATATGTGCTATTGACTATAAAGGTTGAATTAAAAGGAAGTCCACCCGTATTCACGTGAAGGGAGAATGGAAAACAGTTTAGGGAAAACCACCCTCACTCTAACCGACCGGGATTCGAACCCCGATCTCCTATTCATCGGAAATTTATTATCTTGTTAAAGTGACGCCTTAAACCATGCGACCACTGACTCGATTAAATATGTTATGGAGTAGATATGAGTAAGGTAGACTGTAAAGGAAATTTAGCCGAATTTGTTTGGAAGGGAATCAATAAATCGTTAAGGGAAAATAACTCAAAATACCCGGCTGGATATTGAACCCAGACCTTTACGTTGTTGACAAATTAATTTAAATGAGTCTGATATTTAGACCACGCTATCGACGATGCGGATTTACATAAAGTGTTTACGGTTTTAGATACTCCTAAGATTTATTTTTATTTTTGTGGTTGGCATGTCTATCTAAATTGATAAAAGTTAATGAATTGCGACAGTAGTGGAGTGATCTGTGACATGAACAATTAAGTACTATAACTCTTACTGCTCTGAAAATTATTTAATTAATTTACTACCGCGTCTTACTACCCGTTCGGACTATACGATTTTTAAGTACTAATTATGTTAATGGATTAGGAATTAGGAAGGTTGAATTGGAGGATGTGAACCCGCATTTGCGTGGAGGGAGAGTGGAAAACCAATTAGGAAAAACCACCCCTAGTTCACCCGACCGAGATTGGAATCTCGATCTCCCCGTCCTCAGCAGTCAAGCTCAACACGACTAGTGCGTTAGCCAACTACGCCACAGAGGCGGGTGCTCTGAAAAGGAATTAATATTAACAACATGACTAGTTTCTTCTTTCGGCATCTTTTGACATCTAACCTTAAATAATTAAGACATTTTTCCAATGGCGAGATGCGACATCGTTGCCATGTTAACCAAAATTAAAAGGCCCTTGGTCTAGTAGTCATCACTCCTGGCTACCAAATTAGAGGACCTAGGCTCGATTCTCGGTGGAACCATAGGTATTTTTTTTAAAGAAGGGGATTGTTCCTATGATTGCCATGGTTTGGTAATTTAGGCTTAAGCTTAAGTTAAGACCTCTACTGGCAACACATAGTAATAGTAATCATTATCATCACATCAGGACGAAGTAAACGCTCCTAAGTACAGGATGCTCCAAAACTCACAGGACGGTTAGATATCTACCACTATCAGTAGAAGACCTGGAATTTATAACAGATAATACTTGTTAAAATACGTTTAAAAGATTATTTTTTCAATTTAATTTTAATAACATTAGCTCAGTCGGTAGCGTAATTGTCTACTATACTTAGATAAGGGTCCCGGGTTCGATAACGGACGTGGCCGAAAAATATATCATATATGAATTGTGGGTGCACCCTTTCTCAGTGATGAATTAACGGCTGGGGACTGGATGTTGTTCGTGTCTTAGTAGTATTAATTTAAATTACAAGGCATGAAGCTATGACAGGCCTAGCAAGCTGGTAGTGTAAAATATATATATATATATATATGTAATATATATATGTAATATATATCTTGAATTAAAAGCTGACCCTAGTCATAGGCTCAAAATTGTAATGGATGTAAAAAAATGCGTCTTATTACCCGTTAGGTTAGTTCTCTTGGACTGCATTAATTACGCTGTTAAGATAAGGATGAGGAAGGCAGAGTTATAAATGTAAAGTACACTTATTTGCGTTGTGTAGGAGTTGGAATAAATTTAAGAAATACTTCTCTCTGTACACTCGAACGGGTTTCGAACTCCGATCTTCCCGTCATCGGCAGTAAAGTCCAAAACTAAAGTGATGCCTAACACCGTGATACCACCTAGGTGGCTATATTATTATTATTTTTAGCACCGCCTCTTACTACCTGATTAGATTATACGCTTATATACTAACTACGCTAATGAGTTAGGGAAGAGTAATGTTTAATTTAGAGGAAGTGTACCCAAATTTGAATAGAGAGATCAAGAGAGAAAGAGTGGAAAACCACCCTCAGTTTACCCGACTGTCATTCGAACCCCGACCTCCCTCTCATCGGCAGTCTAGTTTATTGCGAGAGTGGCGCTTTAGTCCATGTGGCCACTGAAGTAGGTTATTATTTATTAAATACTTTGAAGTGTTTCAGGGTTTTTGGTGAACATAGCTCCTTATCTTAAGGGTGCAACAGGGAAGAACACCGAGAAGGGTTGCAGACGTCTAGAAATCCCGGATTACATATGAAGTGGTTTAATATTTTTTAATATAATTTTCACCCAAATAGAGGTGAAATTCTAAATAGTTAAAACATTTAAATTTTAAGTTTAAGGCGTTTTAAAGGAAATGTATGATAACTTTTATCAAATAAGCTATAAAACAATCTAACATTATCTTAACATTTTCTGTTATGACCCTTTCAAAACATTATTTTTAATTGATAGAGGAAGTCTTAGATATAGGTTTCTAAATTTTTTCTTTAGTCTCAGAATTACAAATTTTATCGCAAAGCGTCGTTGAATTAAAAAAAAACCTTTTGACTCAAAATCTAAATTTTTGATCAGTACCCTTTTAATAATTGTTAACTGCATTTAGTTGAAAATTATATCAAAACGTATAAACCACTTCTTAAATAATCTGGGATTTCTAAACATCTTCAACTCGTCTCATTGTTCCATCAAGTAGCACCCATTAAGAGCATTATTTTAATCAAATAAGTTAAATGGGACACTTACACTTTTGTATTAAGTAACTGTAAAGTGAATGAATGCCAACTTGCTTAGGTGGTTGCATGATTCAAGGCGCCACTCACTGTTATATTAAGACTGCTAATGACAGGGAGATTGGGGTTCGAATCCCAGCCGGGTTTATTGAGGGTTTTTCAAAATAGTTTTCCACCATTCCCTCCCTAATTTGCGGATACACTTCCACTTAATTCAACCGTACTCATCCCTGACTCTTCAGCGTAATTAGTACATGTGCGTATAACCTGAACGGGTAGTAAGACATGGTGCTAAAAATGTCCTCCTATATGTCTGAGTGGGAAGGGAGGCCTATTGCAGCTCCAAAGAAACCCAATTACCGCCACATAAGTGTGTATAAGAATTGAGTATGTGGGCGCGAGCTTTTCATATAATGCATTAAATTCTTTGGCCCTGGGCTTGGAAGTTAAGTGGGCTCTTTTAGCTTAAAATAATTCGTAAGAAGTTTGTTGATGTAACATTGAGTTTAAATTAGGAACGTTAAATGTATTCTCATAAAATACATCAAAAATAAATTAAATAAAACACACTCTTTAGTTCTGAAACAAAACAAAACACTAATCGGACAGGCAAGTGTAATGTTAGGTTACTAAATAGTAAGGACATTTTTTCTGACCTGCTTAGTTTTCCGCTAGCGACTAAACTCTCACATAATCTAAAAATAAAGTTTTATATAAACATTTATTTAACCTTGTACCCAATACGTCTATACTTATGAATAAAAATGTTTTGAGTTTCATCCTTAAAAATACGTTTGATATTGAAATGCCAAACATGCACAGCAATTTTAGAAATGAGTTAAGGTTGCTGTAGTTATGTAGGTCTTGGAACTGAAATATATTAAATTTACTGTTAATATCTTATCTTCACGCACTAGAGTTAACTCACGAATAAGTCTGTCAAAATATACATTTAATATATTTACCACAATGTAAACACTTTTTTTTTAAATCGTGACAGCAAAAATGATTACTTGTAAAACTATGAGTTATTTAATAAATTTCACAGCTGAGGTTATTTAGGCCTGAATGACATAATTTGAGAAAATTAAGATTAGGAATGAATTAATCATACAAATCGATTAAAGCAAAAAAATTAATTTAGTATCGTAGTATTTAAGACCCACCAAGGCGGGCCTGTAGGGTACGTGAGTCAGGGGTAGTATTTTTGCAGTTTTTATGTCAAAACACTTTTTGGCAGAAATAAATCAAACATTTCTTTGTTAGGAACATAGTTTAATAATCTTAACAAGGGTGATATCAAAAGATCTTGAATATCTGTCAAGGGTGTCCTGGAATTTAATGACAACTTTTCTCTTTATTTAAAAAGTTTGTCACCTAATGCGGTTATGCGGATATTCAACAACTGATGATATCAACATGTGAAGAAAATTGAACGCTATGTCTATACTTGTAGCAATATTATATTTATTTTTTATTTTACTATAAATACCGTAATAAACACTGGCCTTGACTCGCCATGGTTTAGTCACCTTCTTGTATAAGAACCTACACTTTGCAGCAAGGTCAGTCAATGAGTAAAAAGAATTTACCTCAATACACCCTGCTGAGATTCAAAATATTGACCTCCATATCATCAAATATTTTGTATTTTGCTAGTCTGCCACATCAGACAATGCTTCCACCAGTGAGGGTATAGTAGGGGCTATTGTTACTAACCAAATTAAAAGTTAATATCAAATGCTGCATTAATGAATTAATGGCGAATTCTAAAATACTCTGAGAATGGAGACGCTAATATACGAAATAGAATGAGAGGAAATTTTTATTTTTATCACCGCGTCTTACTACCTGTTCATGCTATACGCATAATGATAAATACCCTAATAGAGTAGGAACGAGGAAGATAGCATTTTAGAGGTAATCAACACGCATTTGTGTGGAAAGAGAGTGGGAAACTGTTTAGAAAAAAAAACCTTTAATATATCCGACCGTTATGTGAACCCCCGATCGCCCCGACATCATCGTATGATTATAACACAAGAGTGACGCCATTAGACTCTTCGGGAATTGAAGAGGGTAAGGAATAGAATGAGCTCTCGCTAAATCACAGATGGGCAACGCCCTTAACAATTGGTGAAAAACTATATATATATTTTTTTGTATTGGATATATTTAACGTGCACTTTCTGAACCAACTGATAATATCAGCAAAAGACTTGTGAACTAACTTAAAACACGCTTCGGTGACCACATGGTCCAAGGCGCTAATCTTGCAGTAGACTATATTGTTGGAGACGGGGAGATCGGTGTTCGATCCCTTTCAAGTGAACTAGGGGTAAGGGTGAACTTACTCTAAATCAAATCTTCCTAATTCCCGACACATCAGTGTAATTAGTGTATAGGAGTATAGCCCGGATGGTATTAAGACGCGGTGCTAAAAAATAATAATTCAAGAACAGACACAACATCCAGCCCCCGGTCGTTAATTCATCACTGTGGAAGGATAAACCCATATTTCACCAGGAATAAATTGTTCAGCCATGCTAAGAATCGAATCTGGGACCTTTATCTCAGTAGATAGGCAAGCTACCGACTGAACTTAGGTGTATGATTTCTGTGTTAGGTGTCCGGGGCTCAATCCTCTGTCCTAGCACAGATTTATTTGACCAACAAACCATTCCTTCACCTCTGACAAGACGTGTATTAATCACAACTTGTGAATGTGGGGAATGCCAGGCCTCCAACGTGGTTCGGATCCCACGTTAAACTGTAGGTCCTCCATTTCATCTCACAATCATCCTACCATTACACATCAGCGTAAGTGCGTATAACCCAAACGGGTTGTAAGATGTGGTGCTAATAATAATAATAATAATATATTTATAATGATGTACCTTTTTTTACACAAACGTTATTTATATTTTTTCAAAATCATTTCTTGGCTATAATCCGTCAATGTTTTTTTTGTTCGTCCTACTTAGGCGGACGGTGTTCGATTCCCGCCAGTAAAACTACTATTGTGCCTTTTTCTAATATCCACCTTCCTTATCCTGAAGGATAGCTTATTTTTTAATTCCTATGTATTTCGTTTTTTTGCCTCGTCTTACTTTAATCTTCTCAGCCAACACTCATTTAATCACACTGATAGGGTAAAAGATGAGGAAGGTAAAATGAAAAGGAAATGTACCCACGTTCCCTGTATAGAGCGTGGAAACCCATTTAGTAAAGGCCATACTCAGTACACCCGGCCGAGATTCGAACTCTGATAGATTAGAAAGGTGTATTTAAGAGGAAATGTACTCACGTGTGTGTAGAGGTAGAGTGAAAAACCACTTAGGAAAAAAAAATCATTACAGCCGATCGGAATTTGGAACCTGAGATATGAAAAAGGTAAGATCGAGAATAATTGTATCCGCGTTTTCGTGAAGATAGAGTGAAAACCCAACTAGGAAAAGAGAAATAATATTTAATGTCCACCAGGTCGGGAATAGAACCCCGACCTTCCAATTGATTGAACACCAGAGTAAAAAATCTGACATTTAGGCCGCGTGCTGACAGATGTGGATCGTTCCAAACAAACCAGAGTAACTCTATTTTGTCCTTGTTAAACTCTAAAGTTTAATTTGTAATATAATTACTATCAATTCACTAAATATCAGAAGCAGTTCACTAAACATCTATTTATTAGTTATTTAAAAACATTATTTATTCATGGAAATGCTCTATTTTTCAATCAACTCATAAATCAATTTAGTTATCATAAAGTAATTAGTAACGTCTTGTTACTTAAATCTTGGAGGCAAAGGAAGGGAGGAAAAATTATGCCAGAGGGCATGCTCTCACTAGGGTCACCCAACACCCTAAACGCCGCCCTGCTAGTGGAACTATAAGTCATTCACGAGCTATGTTTACCTGGATGACAGCTCGAAATGTTACTAGAAGTAATCCCTAATATATCACTACGCCAACAGCTGACATCTATCACTTTGGATGACTGTAATGAAAACATACGGTAATATATTAATGTGATAGTTAGCCACAGTAATTTAGGCCAATATTGTTTATATATTTATTTGAGGTCGGACTCAAAGTTTATTTATAGTTTTATTCTCCTTTAAAAAAAATATTAACACCACGTTCAGAAAAACTTCTAACGAACATAACTTCAAAATGGCGACTGACGAATCTAAACCATATAGTTGAACATGATGGTAAACAAGTTTTTTACAATGATGCAGACACGCAGTTGATGAAAATATTTTATTCAGTTAAATATTTCAAAATAACGATAAAATAATCATAAAATCATTTATTGTGTGTAAGAAAATGACAAGAATTTTCTCTTTTCCAAGTAAATACGATGCCTGTATTAAAAGGTATTGATTTATGCACTACAATACACAAAATCAGTAACGTTCCAAAACGAAAAATAAGTACTTTTAATTATATTTAAAATATTGTTTCGAGTTGGATGAAAAGAAATTATTTAAAAAAATTAAATAGTATGAGAAAACTTAAGTTTACGTTATTTTAAATGTAATATATAAACAGGTAATTAAAGATCTTTACATTAATAACAAAACTGTGATCTTTTACAAGTATTGGCAACACAAAACCTAAACATATGATTTTCGAACTGTCATCCAGGTAAAAACCTATCGTGAACGGAATATATGCAGTTTATATTTATTTAGCATTGCGTCTTACTACCCATTCGAGATACACAAATACGTACTAATTACGTTAATGTGTTAGTGCTGAGTAAGGTTGAATTTAGAGGAAGTGTACACGCATTTGCATGGAAGGAGAGTGGAAAATAATTTGGAGAGAAATAATGCTCACCACACCAAACTGGGAATCGAATCCCGATCTCCATGGGATCAAAAATCTCAAGATTGGTGTACTAGGGCAGTGTGGTCCAAATGGCGGCCCACATTCATTAAAAATGTGGTCATCATAGTATCATGGGAGTATATTAAAAGGAAACCCTGTTTGGGGCGTGGGGATCGGGGGGAGAAGGGGTGAAATGTGAAACAGCTAATTATTCAAATAAAAATATTAATTTAAAATTGTCATGTTTGCACTTTACTATGTATTTATTTTATTAGATTAATAAAAATAAGTATAATATCTAAGTATAATGCTAAGTTGTTTCGTGAAAGTGTGTATGAGTGAATATTTTACTATACGTTTTTGGGCGATTACTAAACTTTTTGGTGGTAAGATTTGAAAGATTCCACCAACCAAAAATAAAATTTATACCTAAGTATTAAAATTAATTTGTTTATTAAAGGTTGTTTGTAAGCCTATATTAAGTTGATGGGATTACTAAATCAATCTTCGGCCCGCGGTGAAAAACTGGTCATCTGAATGGGTTGAAAAAAAATAATAATTGGACCTCCCTTTGTTAGGGCTGAAACCACGTAGCCACCGAGGCGGGTTGGAGCTATGCTCTTTAAGTTGTCACTTAGGATCGTTTTAACAAGCTTTGAAGGTCCCTACTCTATCTAAGTGAACGGTATTAACACAAACAGCGTGATCCCAACCAATTAACGTCTCCTGAAAGGCCGATTAAGTTGCGGGTAAACTAAAAAAGGTGATTCAAGGTTAAGTCTAGCTTCGTGAGTGTTGATTTAAGTACGCTCCCATCTCGTGGAAACCTTCATCCCTTTGGATTACAGTCATTTATAGAGATTAACACATCTCGCGGTGGTGGCTTGTGGTCTACCAAGTAAGTGAAGGGACCGGGCTTAGAGAGACGGCACCTAGAGCCTATTACAAATAGTCATTGTCATCAAATAGGGGTTTAGAGGAGGAGTGGGGTAGAAGAGGTGCGGGGGACAAAGTTGTTGGCAAATAATTAAGCCAACCTTAAATGCCCAATTATCTTATTGATGATATAATGGGGGGGGGGGGGAAATGTTACGGCGCACCGTACAAGTTTGCTTTAATTTTTTTCC
>CABEEJ010000100.1:382323-404818 GCA_901482245.1 Timema douglasi
TTATTATTATTATTATTATTAGCACCGCGTCTTACTACCCGTTCGGGTTATACGCACTTACGCTAATGTGTAATGGTAGGGTGATTGTGAGATGAAATGGAGGACCTACAGTTTAACGTGGAATCCGAACCACGGTGGAGAACTGGCATTCCCCACATTCACAAGATGTCTTGTCAGAGGTGAAGGAGGGGTTTGGTAATCAGATTAATCTGTGCCGGGACCGAGGATTGAACCCCGGCTGCCAGCACAGAAGTCTGACACCTTACCGCTAGACCGCCAGGTCACCAGGGATAAATGAAATACGATACATTGATACAGGAACTTTGAGAAAATATTACCCTATTTATATATCTATCTATCTATCAAAGATCGTAATAATAAATTTAACACTCTCCCGGACCTCCCTAGTCACTGGCAAACCAGACTAGACGAGCTTGACACCTTTGTCTACTTGCCCACTGATGCGGGAATCTGACTCGTTACTTCCTCCTAGAAAATGGCAAATAACTTTTACTGACTCTGCAGAGATTTTCTGATTGATAACTCTTTAACATAATTTGACAAAGCTGAGGAGAAGCGTTACGTTGAACTTACTCTCTTAACCAGAGGTAAATAGTAAATTTATCGTCGGAGAAGAACTAATCATGTCTTTATCGTCATTTATTGTACAAATGTTGACCTCGGTAATATTGAGGTGAATTACTAGTCTCAGGAGCCAATGTTCGTAGATTCGAACCCACCTTAAGTCAACTGGACTTTCTTGAGCGATAAAAATTCGTAGCACAACTTCCTTCGAAGTGGAAGTAAATCCGTCAGTTTCATGTTGATTGTGACATGTAAAGGAACGCTGGAAGGTACGTTTTATGTAGAGGGGGGAGGGGGGGGGTCGGGAATTGATAGGCTCTTTCACGCTTGCTCATATAAATAATTGTGGAAGTCAAAAGAAAATCACCACACTGTCTAAATTATCCTGGTAAATTGGATTTCTATCAGTTGGTGCAGGTAACCAGCTGAAGGTGTGAGTTCGTGCCCAGCTTAGGATGGATGTAAATCAAACAATTTTTTAGGTTGTTGACTTAAGAAGAAGAGGATTGTACTAATCAAGGATCAACTAAATATACCTTGTTCGATAGTTTCATCGTTTATTTCATAACTATTGCAATTTACTTGATAACTGGTGATCGTTAATTTGTATTTTTAATCCCGGTTGCGTCTAGTGTACTGGTAATAGGTTTTCCTACATGGTTCCCTCTATGTAAATACTGGTAGGCCTACATTTCCTCTAATTTCCACTTTACTCATCCAGATTCCAGTAATGTGAATATACGGATCACCCTTCACAGTCCTGCCACCATAAAGATAACCTGGGGGATATATCAGTAGCTGAGTAGATACATGTCTCTAGTTCCCTTCACAGTGCTACCACCATAAAGATAACCCGGGGACACCAGTAGCTGAGAAGATACATGTCTCTAAATCCCTTCACAGTGCTGCCACCATAAAGATAACCTGGGGGATATATCAGTAGCTGAGAAGATACATGTCTCTAGTTCCCTTCACAGTGCTGCCACCATAAAGATAACCTGGGGGATATATCAGTAGCTGAGTAGATACATGTCTCTAGTTCCCTTCACAGTGCTGCCACCATAAAGATAACCTGGGGGATATATCAGTAGCTGAGTAAATACATGTCTCTAGTTCCCTTCACAGTGCTGCCACCATAAAGATAACCTGGGGGACACCAGTAGCTGAGAAGATACATGTCTCTAGATTCCCTTCACAGTGCTGCCACCATAAAGATAACCCGGGGGATACCAGAAGCTGAGTAGATACATGTATCTAGTTCCCTTCACAGTGCTGCCACCATAAAGATAACCTGGGGGACACCAGTAGCTGAGAAGATACATGTCTCTAGTTCCCTTCACAGTGCTGCCACCATAAAGATAACCTGGGGGACACCAGTAGCTGAGAAGATACATGTCTCTAGTTCCCTTCACAGTGCTACCACTGTAGTAGTAGTAGTCCGAGATTCTGCGAGCCTGTAATTCTATAAAAAGACACGCAGGTTTAATCTGATGCCCAACAGTAAAACTAGTTGACTCGTCAACCAAGTTGTACTGTCTCGTCACTCTGAGAACGAGTAGGAAAGTATTGTAATACAACTCCATCAGTAGCGTCACACGAACACACTATCTAGGATGTCTGGAGCGCATCCTGCGTGAAATGTGTCCTCGATTGTTGTGTTATGAAGGAGAACCAAAATGACGTTTGGTGGTAGAAGAACACTTAAGAGTATATTTTCAGTCACATTTGCTATGATTTTTTTTCTTTCAGAATGCCTTAGTACCCGTTCGTACTACACGTATGTTAATAGCCTTCTAAAATGGGTATTTAAAAAATAAATATATTCTTCTATAAATTAAGGTGGGAGTGTAAGGAACACGTGAAATGGCCAGTATTTTTGCATTTTTTATAGAAACACTTTTTTACTGAAATAAATAAAATACTAACCCAAGATAAGGAGAGAGTTTAATGAGGTGAACTGGATATAACTAGCTCAAGATAGGAATAGCGTGTAATAGGATGGACTGAATATAACTAACTACCTAAAGATAGGGATAGGCGGCGTACTTTAGTAAGTGCTGCAATGAACCTGTACTCCGTGGAGCCACTCCGTGGAGCCCTTGGTGTACACCAGTTATCTCTAGCTCTGTGAGGAAATTTTAGATATTCTTTATTTGTTTTATACACTATAAAATAGCATACGTAATTAGAATTGTCAATTTTTTTAAAAATATGAATAAAGAACATTTTGCCAAAGTCGCATCCAGGACATTAGATGTTTTTATTTTATTTTCATTTATACTCATATACTCGTACAATTTAACTTTCGTTATTGAATGTTCATTATATAAGTGTACACATTAAATGAGGGCTCCAGAAGGTGTTTTTTCTGGTGAAAGGGATTCTTACGTCTAAAATGTTTGTGAATCCCTGCCTTAGAACATGACGACTAGGATGGGTAGTATTAAATATATTCATAAGAAACGCTACCCAATTAAAACAACACGATGATATAGGAGACAGTTTCTGTATAATTACACTATAGCCTGTGAATTAAAAGTTTGATACAAAACGAAAACTACTAACATATGTGATCTCCCACTTAATAAAATGTCCTGAGTTATATTCTCACGTACAGGTGTTATTTTTCAACGATATATTATATGTAGGTAACGTGAAAAAAAGTTATGTGTTTATAGTTTTTATAAGTTAGCAAAACTTTTTTCTTTTTGACAAACTAAAATAAAATATTTCTCCATTAGAAACAGAGAGTTTAATTTTTTTTTTCTTAAGGTAATCTCAACAGATGTTTAATATCTACCAAGGGTGTCCTGAAACATGATGATTTTTTTTTCTCTTTATTTAGAAAGTTTCTACTCTAATAATAATATGCTCATGAGTCATGACAGATATTCATGAATGGTTTATCTTACAAAATGAAGAGAATTAAACTCTACGTTTCTACTAGAGCAATTTTTTTCTTGCAAAAAAAAAAAGATTGTTATAAAAACTACAAAAATTCTTACCTTTTTTTCGCGTTTTGTACAATTTCACCTTATATTTTTTTCTTAATTTATTTGAGGTATTTAACGTGCACATTCTGAATTGACTGTTTATATCAGCACTATACTTATATACTAACCTAACTCTAGAACATACACAACATTCAGCCCCCCGCCGTTAATTTACCATTCGAAAAGGGAAAAACTCCCATTTCGCCATCGACAAATTTTTCGGCCATTTCATCCAGGAATCGAACCTGAGACTCTTATATCAGTGGACAGACACACTATAGACTTATCTAAGGTGTTGGACCACACTTTATAGCGAGAGAGTTCAGGTGATTTTCAGTCTGTATTGACGTTAAAACTTGATAATAAAATAGGGAGTTAATTGTAGCCAGAGACACCCGCCTCGGTGGTGTAGTTGGCTGACGTGCTAGTCGTGTTGAACTCGACTGTCGAGGACGGGGAGATCGAGGTTCTAATCTCGGTCGAGTGAACTGCGCGAATGCGGGTTCACTTCCTCTTATTCAACCTTCCCAATTCCTAATCTATAAGCGTAATTAGTACTTAAAGCGTATAACCCGTTCGGGCAGTAAGACTTTGTGCTAAATAATAATAATTGTAGCGAGCTATATCCGAGTGGTGGGTGGTACTAGAACCAAGAACCTCTGCAGCGATTGCATCTCAACTGTGTATAGTCTGTATGCGATAATATTTGACCTTTTTTTTATGTCATGTCAAAAACCACTAAAGATAAATCTAGTGTAATCCACCTCATGGATATGTCTGGTCATTTTAATAAGTGAGATGTAAACTGAATTTAATTTTTAAATTTACAAAACTTATTTTTCATAGCACCGCATATTACTACCCGTTCGGGTCATACGCTTATATACTAATTAATCCAATGGTTTTATGGATTAGGAAAGTTATATTTTTATAGGAAATGTACCCGAATTTATGTGGAAGGAGAGTGGAAAAATCTTTTTGGGAATACCACCCTCATTACCTCCGACCGAGATTCGAACATCTATCTCTCCATATCTCTATGTCTATCTATATACCTGTCCGGGTTGATGAATTTTGTTCAAACTTTATATAGTCATACCTAAGGGATTCTTCAAATTTTTGGTATAGCCCTAATATTAAGAGAAGTTAATTGATAAATGATTTTTGAAAATTAGAATATTTTTGAAAATGACCTACTATTTTAACATTTTAGAAAACATTAATCAATTATTTAATCTGAAAATTTTGTTTAATATCGATGTGCTGTTTTTTACATAACAATGAACAATGTATACTTGTTTTAAACCAAACATTAATTTAAGGGTTAAAAACAATATTTTAATATCATGACTGATTGTTGAAAATTTGTATTCAGGAAAAATATTGATAGCAATATTGTTCGAAATTGATTAATTAAGACAACTTTATATTATTATCAAGAAATGTCAAGAAAACTTACTAAGTGGTTATTTATTAATAACGTTTTTTTTTAAATTTGTCACAAATTATTATGAGGGATTAGGCCTGTCACTGACAGGTGCAATTTGGGATTTGGTGTAAAGTATGTTCCATCTTGTCCTGATTTATTTTTTCTCTAAATAGCAGATAGAAAGATATGTGTCAGAATATCAGTAGTTGATTTTTTTCAAGTTTCGGATTTTTCTCATAAATAATATACTGCATGGTTCATAGGCCAAAACTTTATCTATAACTTTAGTCATGTGATCGCATTGCGTCGAAGCCCCCCCTGGTACCAATCCCTTTAAATAAAAACTGTTTTAAGAATTTTGGAGGTGTCTACAACACTTAAGTAATCAATGTACGAAGTTTCAGATTTGTAATTTTTTTTATCTTATCGAGAAGTTTGTGAATAACTTTAGACAAACATATATAATAGTGGTGTGATAAACCCACCCTGGCGCTACTCCCCCCTACCCCCTCATGAAATCTAGGTTTTAAGAATTTTGGGGTTAGCTACAACACTTAAACAATCAGTGTGTGTGAAGTTTCAATTTTGTAATTTATCGGGAAGTTTGAGAAAAACTTTGGCCGGTCAGTCACCACATGAATGTTATTATATTATTATTATTATTATTATTAGCACCGCGTCTTACTACCCGTTCGGGTTATACGCACTTACGCTAATGTGTAATGGTAGGGTGATTGTGAGATGAAATGGAGGACCTACAGTTTAACGTGGAATCCGAACCACGGTGGAGACCTGGCATTCCCCACATTCACAAGATGTCTTGTCAGAGGTGAAGGAAGGGTTTGGTAATCAGATAAATCTTTGCCGGGACCGAGGATTGAACCCCGGCCGCCAGCATAGAAGTCTGACACCTTACCCCTAGACCACCAGGTCACCAATGTTATTATACAGATAGGCAATAGGCTAATAGACGTACATTGGGTTTATCTCTCTGTGTGTTATTTTATTATACAGATAGGCAATAGGCTAATAGACGCACATTGGGTTTATCTCTCTGTGTGTTATTTTATTATGCAGATAGGCAATAGGCTAATAGACGTACATTGGGTTTATCTCTCTGTGTGTTATTTTATTATACAGATAGGCAATAGGCTAATAATGAAACAATAGCCGAAACTGTCGTTAATGCATTTTAGTGGGGATATTCCCTCTTAGATATCATATTCTGAAAATTGAAAAATGACACCTGGACACGGGAATCGAACCCGGGACCAGGTGTCATTTTTCAATTTTCAGAATATGATAAATAGGCTAATAGACGCACATTGGGTTTATCTCTCTGTGTGTTATTTTATTATGCAGATAGGCAATAGGCTAATAGACGTACATTGGGTTTATCTCTCTGTGTGTTATTTTATTATACAGATAGGCAATAGGCTAATAATGAAACAATAGCCGAAACTGTCGTTAATGCATTTTAGTGGGGATATTCCCTCTTAGATATCATATTCTGAAAATTGAAAAATGACACCTGGACACGGGAATCGAACCCGGGACCAGGTGTCATTTTTCAATTTTCAGAATATGATAAATAGGCTAATAGACGCACATTGGGTTTATCTCTCTGTGTGTTATTTTATTATGCAGATAGGCAATAGGCTAATAGACGTACATTGGGTTTATCTCTTTGTGTGTTATTTTATTATACAGATAGGCAATAGGCTAATAGACGTACATTGGGTTTATCTCTTTGTGTGTTATTTTTTTTTAGTAACTTTTGAACTCAGGAAAGTCCGAAGTAGGCGTGAATAAAGTACAGTGTCCATGTGAAGAGCCTTTCCGTCACGTTTTCCTGTCGGAGGATTATGTAAAAAGAGGCGAAGCGCTTGAGAAGACCTTGAAAGTTCTGTTACGTACAAAGATGATACAGGATCTGTTTCTTTTTTGCTTTAATAGTTCCCTTGAAAAGAAGAGAACCTGTATCCCTCACTAAAGTGAATTGGAAGACTGTAGGCCTATACAATAACACAGTAACAACGTGAATCTTGGACATCGAATCAGATAAATCAACTAGCAATTACCCGCCTCGGTGGCGTAGTTAGCCAACGCGCTCGAGTCTCGAGTCTCGGTCGGGTGAATTGGGGTGGTTTTTCATAAAAATGCTTTTCCACGCTCTCTTCACGCAAATGTGGGTTCACTCCCTCTAAATTCAACCTTCTCTATTCTTAACCATTAGCGTAATTAGTCCTTAAGCGTCTAACACGAATGGGCAGTAAGACGCGATAGTATATAAATAATTATAACAACAAGCAATTAGTCCCGACACCTTATTTCAACCGGTTGCGTGTCTGTTTAACCAGTCCCGGGTTCGATTCCTGGCACGGTCGAAAAATGTATAGTTGAGGAAATATGGGGTTCCCCTTTCACAGTGATGCATTAACGGCCAGGGGATGAGTAGTCTGTGTCTGTCTGTTCTAGATTTAAGTTAGTTTATAAGTCGTGCGCTGATATAATCAGTTGCTTCAGAAAGTGCAGGATAAATACCTTAAATGAATTATATGTAAAACAAGCAATTGTTTTATGTATTGTGAAAGAATACAACTGATAATCTTGTTTGATTCGTAGATCTTACAGTCCTTGAACTAACAAACAGGAAACAGGATTTCCAAATTATTTTATGGTGGTTCATTCGATTTGCCTCAAGACTTTTTTTAATGACAATTTTATCACAAATATTGATTCCAATGGATAAAGAAACACACAGAGAAAGAAAATATATGTCACGAATATAGAAAATATACACAACCTGGAAATATTTTCAAAAACAAAAATCTATTATCACCATACAACTTACAAACTAGCAATAGTTATTTCACCTTAAGGCGGCTGTCTCGTTCAGTGAAAAAATATCAATCGCTGTCAGGCCATACGGTTTAAAATACAATTATATATGTCGTTTTATAGAATTACTTTTCTATTATATACTACCCGTTCGGGTTATACGCACTTACGCTAATGTGTAATGATAGGGTGATTGTGAGATGAAATGGAGGACCTACAGTTTAACGTGGAATCCGAACCATGGTGGGTGCCTGGCATTCCACACATTCACAAGATGTCTTGTCAGAGGTGAAGGAAGGGTTTGGTAATCAGATAAATCTGTGCCGGGACCGAGGATTGAACCCCGGCCGCCAGCACAGAAGTCTGACACCTTACCCCTAGACCGCCAGGTCACCTAAATTACTCTTAACTCTTTATAATACAATTCTCTTACTAAGCATTTTATGCTTCCGATTAATTTTCCGCCAAGTAATTGGAAATTAACAGTTTCATTGTCTACTTAGTCTATCGCGTCACTTTTGTCAGAGGTGGGCAAAAATATTTTTCAATGTTGCCACAGGTGGGGTGAATGACAAATGAAATTTGCCACACTATATAAAAAATTTAGGAAATAATTGGTTCACTCGAACATTTAAAATAACACACACTGTTTGAAAAAAGTTTATTCAAAACAAGTACATTTGACTACTGAGTTGCAACCACTTCTGTCACAAATGATGAAAATTGTTCAAGAAGAAATTGTAAGAGAATTTAATGCGAAATTTGACAATCTTTTTGTCTGACAGTTTGTAGAAACATTAGTTTGATATTTGAATTCAATGCGCATGCGTAATACTCCCAATGTTATGCAGGAAATATCAAACTACAACCATAACACGCCACAAGGAACAAGTTTATTTTACGGTGGGAGATGGCAAACACAAATCCGCCACACTTTTGTCGCCATTTCGCCACTCCACTTGTGGATACTGGTGATAGGGTTGACCACCCCGGTGGATTGATGGTCATGGGGATATAGTTTGAATCCCGGCCAGGTGTGTACTGAGGGTGTATTTTCCTATATGTTCTCCCATTCTTTCTCAACGCCGATGAGTGTACTTCCTCTAAATTCTCCCTTCCCCATCCTTACCTGATTTGTACTAATATATCGATAGCTAAAACGGGTAGTAAGATCTAAGTCCGATACCTTAGTTCACTTGATAGCATGTTTTCCTACTGAGTTAATGGTCCCGGGTTCGATTAGTGGCAATTCTAAAAAAAAAAATATTTTGGTGAATTTGCGGCTTCAACTTTTCATAATGATTAATTAATGGATGTGGGATTGGATTTTGTGTCTGTTCTAGATTTAAGTTAATGTATAAGCCCAGCCTTTCACAGTGATAAATTAACTGACGGGGGGCTGGGTGTTGTGTTTGTTCTAGATTTAAGTTAATTCATAAGTCGTGTTCTAATATGATCAGTACCCGCCTCGGTGGCGTAGTTGGCTAACGTGCTTGTCGTGTTGAAGCTCGACTGCTGAGGACGGGGAGATCGAGGTTCGAATCTCGATCGGGTGAACTGGGGGTGGTTTTTCCTAAATGGTTTTCCACTCTCCCTCCACGCAAATGCGGGTTCACTTCTTCTAATTCAACCTTCCTAAGTCCTAATCCATTAGAGTAATTAGTACTTAAAGCGTATAACCCGAACGGGTAGTAAGACGCGGTTCTAAATATTATTATTATTATTATTATTATATGATCAGTCGGTTCAGAAATCGCGTATTAAAATACCTCAAACTAAAAAGAAAAAAATATAGAAAGACGCGGTTTGCGCAACAGATAATTGTAGATCATAATTGCAAGAGCTCCAGTGGTTGACCAAGTAAGTCTCCATGTGGAACGTCGGCTCATCTAGGTTCTTATAAAGTGTAAGATTGGTCGGTCGGTGGGTTGATACGACGAGGACACAGGCCCATTATTCTGTCAATTGTTGCCCGAGTGCCCATCAGGAGGGCATCACTGTCTCGCTGGGTCAAGCAGATAACTCTCTCGGAGAACATAAAACAATGACGCGCCGTTCATAACAGGTGCTGATGGTGCAGTCACGTTAAGTTGGGAAAGTAGGGAACATGATTTAAATACAGTATTTTTGAAGGTTTTTATGGCATAACATTATTTTGGTTCAAAATAAATCAAATATTACTCGAGTATAAAGATAAAGTTTAATTTTCTTCACGCGGTGATATCAAAAGTTGTTGAATTTCTGTCATGCGCATAACGGTATTAGATGTAAAACTTTTTAAATCAAGAGAAAAAGTTTTCATTAAATTTCAGGACACTCATGAAGAGTTATCAAAAGATAAATAAAAGTTGTCACAGGCTAAATTGTTCATTTTTTTTTTTACTATTCTTTCCATTCTGTAAAGTGTGATAGTGCTTAGTTTCGTCAAGTTAAGATGCAACTCGCTTCGAAAAATAGCTTTTAATTCACAAAGTAGGAACTGTCGTTAAGGTGGGAGTGTAGGGGACGCGAGTTAAGGTAAGTGTTTTTACAGTTGTTATATCAATACTTTTTTGTTGTTGTTGAAAGAAATCAAATATTGCTCCAATACAAATATAGAGTTTAATTTTCTTCACATGGTGACCTTAATGGTTCTTGAATATCTTTAAAGGGTGTCCTAGAATTTAATGACATTTTCTCTTAATTAAAAAAAAATTCTTATCAAATACCATTATTCTCACGATAGATATTAAATTATTATTATTATTATTATTATTATTATTATTATTAGCACCGCGTCTTACTACCCTTTCGGGTTGTACGCACTTACGCTAATGTGTAATGGTAGGGTGATTGTGAGACGAAATGGAGGACCTACAGTTTAACGTGGAATCCGAACCACGGTGGAGGCCTGGCATTCCTCACATTCACAAGATGTCTTGTCAGAGGTGAAGGAAGGGTTTGGTAATCAGATAAATCTGTGCCGGGACCGAGGATTGAACCCCGGCCGCCAGCACAGAAGTCTGCCACCTTACCTCTAGACCGCCAGGTCACCGATAGATACTAAACAAATTTTGAGATCACCATTTGAAGAATATTTAATTATCTGTTTTTATCGTAGCAATTTTTTTTAGCCACAAAAAAAAGGTTCGCTATAAAAACTGCAAAAACACTGGCTTTCCCTATACTTCCACCTTAAGAATTGTACTCTTAGTACGCAAGTGACCGTGTCACTCGGGGTCATTCATTCTAAATGGGTCGAGACTCTCTCGGGGCAGTAGATCGAGCAAGAATCAAACCAGGAAACGTTGTTAACCCGGACCAGGCTACCGAGACCACAGTCCATTGTGTGTTGACATTGTCTTGAGAGTGGGAGGAGGAAGGAACTATCCTGTGTTGGGGGACATTGCTGTGTTGCTGTGACTGGGCGACAACAATGGCTCTTAATGTGCGTGCTCACGTTTCTGTCTACACCTTGCGACAGATGCAGCAAGGTCAGGTTCACACTCGCGCCGTTAACAGGGCTTACCTTGCCACATTGGGCGTTAGTGCTGCTGGAACTGTGGCCACAGCTTTCATTAGTGTTGTTGGAACTGTGGCCACAGATTTCATCAGTGTTGTTGGAACTGTCGCCACAGCTTTCATCAGTAGTTGATGGATTTGTGGCCACAGTTTTCATTAGTGTTGTTGGAACTGTCGCCACAGCTTTCATTAGTGAAGGTGGGCCTGTGGTAGTTGGTCTCAGCTTTAATTAGTGATATTAAACCTGTGGTCATTGGTCACAGCTTTAATCAGAACTATTAGCCCTGAGCAATGGTAACTGGTTGCTTTCATTAGTCTTTCTAGCCCTGCTTATTTGTAACAAATTTTCTTAGTGCTTCTTTTCGAACTTTTATATCAGTCAGTAGCATGCCCTTCCTATTAAATTTAGTGTCCCATGCTATATTTCAGGTATATAAAAAAAATTCAATGGTAAAATTGGAGTTTCTTCTTTCGCATTGATAAAAAAAATTACTTGGGGTCTGGTTATAGTGTGTATTCTAGAATTAATTTAATTCACGAGTTGTATGCTCGTTTCAGAAAATTCACTTTAAATACCCCTAATAAAATAAAAATAGTTCTACTATAATCTCGGTCAAACAATTTAGAGAAATAGCACAAGTTCACCCAAATAAAATTTGAGCTCGAACTTTATAGTAACCAGCAAACTAGACCAGGTGGGACCGAAGCTTTTGTCCGGATACCCAACGGTTTGGCTGGAAAATAATGAGAAAATTGAAATTAGTATTTATGCATCACGATAGTTGTTGAAAATTATTCTTTTGTAGACGTAGGAGAAACTGCAGCTGATTAAAACACGGAATTCATTGGATACGCCCATCACGCCGAAGATTGAAAATGGAAATTGAAAACATGATATTAACAACCAATTTTGACGGCACGATTTTATTGCTACTGTTTGTCACATTTCCTGCATCAGAGCATGGCGGAGTCTCGTGCTGTCTGGGTCGAATATCAACCGGGAAACTATGGTATTTCAAGCTGTAGTCTTCGAAGATCTTTCATTTAAATTTGTATACTAGTTTTGAAAACGCTTCAGAAAAAAAAAAACACGATTGAAATTATACACTCAAAAGTATAATATTCTACTATAAAAAGTTTTGTTTTCAGTATTTGAGTGGTCTGTCTTGGAACCATATTAAAAAATATATAATGTATCAAAAGCGCAATTGTATGCCTATATTTTGAAAATAAAATAAAACTATTTTAAAGTTAGGATATTTAACATGTTAGTGTCTTGACAATAATTAACATACTCGCTTGGGTGACCGCGTGGTCTAAGGCGCTAATCTCGTGTTGGACTAGACTACCGAAGATCGGGAGATCTGGGTTCGATCCCGGTCGGGTGCACTGAGGATGGTTTTCCCTAAATGGTTTTCCACTCTCCTTTCATACAAATTCTGGTGCACTTCCTCTAAATTAAGCCTTCCTAATCCCTAACACAGTAGTATAATTAGTACATAGGCGTATAACCTGAATAGGTAGTAATGCACGGTGCTAAAAAAAAGCATCAGCCGTAAGGTCTAGTGGCAGGTGACTGGCCCAACTAAGTTGAACGGCAGACCACAGTACGCGTAATCTATGAGCTACCTGACTATTCACTCCTCTAAGCTTTTTTTCAAACCTATTGGCCTTCAGAGACTTGTACACCATTAAAAAAAATTGCGTAACCTCAAAAAAACTATTGTTTAGATGGGTTCTCAACCATTGATATTTACCTAACTATAATTTAAGACTCGTAAGACATTTTTTATAACTTAATTTACATTATAAATAAATTAAAACATTATTTGTTAAACACAATATTTTTTGTCTATTTTTTAAAATTATTTTTTATAAAGAATAATAGTCTTGTTTAACTTTTTTTTAATTTCTTTAAAAGAAGACAGGTAGATTTGCATGTCTGCTTTTGCACTCATTCTGTTACAATATTTTGTTTTAATTAATGTATTTAAAGAAAATGCAACCCCACAAAGATTCTAAAGGTTTCGAGGAGTCTCTAAAGGCATCTCGGGGATCCCCAGGGCTCCGAATATCACACTTTGAGAAAAGTTGTACTGGACAAATTCTCACGAAACAAAACATTGTCTTATGACCACGGATAATACGGAATCACAGATAATCGGAACTCTCTACTTCATTTTCAAATGTTCTGTAATACTTTAATATTTCGACGTGTTACGTAGGTATCTTGCTGTAACAAATCACACCGTTAAGCCTATCGAACCGTTTCTGGCCCTTCCTTCGCCCCCCCCCCCCTAAATCTTCTCTATCCCAAACAACTTAAGAGGCGCTGCCTACCACGGGAACTCTTAGAGGTATTACAAGCGTACATAAATCCTTGCGTTACTTAGAAAGTGGTTTGTTATTTAACAAAATATGGCTCACGACAAAATTGAAGCGAAAAGATATTTAACATGTCCCCATGGGATTAAAAACCTTATATTTTAAATTTATTTTTAAAAAAGGTGAAATTTTCTCATTTTCAACGACGCTTCTCATTAGAAATATAGTAGTGTGAGGATATTATCCTTTAAATAGGTGGCGCCATTGAGGACCACTCCAAGTAACCATAATCAACAGTCAAGTTAGTTGGTTTGATTCAACTTGAGGACACCTTGTAAAATAATAGTATTATACTTGTATTAAAATTAAAATTAATGTAAATACTTGAAAATTATTTGTTCAATTTAAGGAATATTCTAATAAATCTCAACTTGTATCCATTCTTAGACCTTATATAAAAGTGGTTTGCATTCTGTCGTAAGCGTATCTCGTATATTTAAAAAGGGTACGTGAAACTAATTTATTAATGACCACAGTTTTCCGCTTAAAGTTAACTGTTATTCTAATTTTAACCTAACATTAAAAATATAAGTTAATCAAACCCTAAATCCGAATTTTCATTCAAATATGAATCATGGATTCTCATTAATGGTTTTTTTCTCTATGTTTATGCTTAATCTGCAAATAAATTTTACCTTAATTGCTATTAACGTATTTCTTCGATTCTAAGACACATAAAGCCCCCCTCCCCCCTTCACCTTTTGAACGTCTCTTAAAACGGGGTGCGTCTTAGAATCGATGACGTCCTAGAATCGCAGTTCTTTTTCGACCGATGCTCTCGATGGCTCAGAAGAATCAGAATGATATCGATTCAGAAGGGAGTGAGAATAACATAACCTCTGATAAAAAAAGATACTAGTGTTGTTTGGTTCTATAGTTAAAATACTTCTTATAAATAGAGTATTTTAGATTTTAGTTTTTATTTATTTTCTTAGAATCAAAGCTTTTTTTCTGTTAGTGGTACTGAAAACTTAAGGTGCGTCTTACAATAATAATAATAATAATAATAATTATTATTATTAGCACCGCGTCTTACTACCCGTTCGGGTTATACGCACTTACGCTAATGTGTAATGTTAGATTGTGAGATGAAATGGAGGACCTACAGTTTAACGTGGAATCCGAACCACGGCGGAGGCCTGGCATTCCCCACATTCACAAGATGTCTTGTCAGAGGTGAAGGAGGGGTTCTTAGACTCGAAGAAATACGGTAGGGCCTATATGTGATGTTTGTAAATGTTTTTACTGTGCTAAAATAATGTTTATTGATCGTTTTGTGACTTTCAATGTTAAATCTATGATCAATTTTACTTGAAATGTTTTATTCAATATAAAACACTTTCTCGTTTTGTTATGTATATAGAAATAAAACCCACCAGTACGAGTAGGGAAAAGGGTTATAAATTGTACATTCCACATATTTACTTCAACAGTGTAAATACACGGATGTCCCGAATGTGTAGTAAGACGTTTTGTAAGAAACAATGATAATGTTGTGTTCATCTGACAAACGTAAGTCATCTTTCTGCTAGCCTTATTTTTAAAATTAATCTATATTAATTTTAATTTGTTAGTTTGGAAAAAAATAATCACTCATGAGTTGTTGAGTCATCACAGGGATTCCCCGAGCGTTCAGTGACCAAATTGACTCAACCATCATCTGTGTATAATTCTCACTCCCAAGATAGAATTTCAAGGTTAGCAGAAAAAGCTGATTCTGAGGTTGCCAGATGAACACAAAACAATAATTATTATTTCTTACACTACGTCATACTATCCGTCCAAGCTAGCCGCATATTTACACAAATTATATAAGGATGGTGAAGGTTAAATTGAGAGAAACTGTACCTGCAACGTAAAAAAACGTGGAGGGATAATATTAAACAATTTAGGGAAAACTATCTCACCTACCCTCACCTCCCGCTGCCTATCCCCTTAAAACCCAGTCCGGGATTTGAACCCTGACCTTCCCGTCACCAACAAACGAGAGCAGACAAAATTTACGACTTTTTCCGCGTGTCCACCGAGGCGGGTAAAAAAATGTTTTTTACTGAATTCAAGTTAATATAGAGATGGTTGTGATTTTTCCCTTTACGCTTCGTCACGCACTATATACAGTCCAATTTTCATGGGAGGAAACTTAAATAACAGCTAGAAAAGTTACTAGATGTACCTTAATGAATTCATACGTCAAGTCATGTGATATGTAGCTGTCACTTTTTAAACAATATAATTAATACCTATAAAATAATACTAACAAAATAGTACAACGTTATTAGTTTTAATCACAAAAAGTATGAAACTGGTTAAGATTGTGGATAATTTCCTGGTTTTTAATAAATTCAAAAGTGCTCCTCGCTAAAATACGGAATGGTATTTATTCTGGTTTGTTCTTTATGAAAGCAGGTCTAATAAGTTTTAGGAGTTTCATATAAGAGTCAATAAATAATGGACGGAATACACGGAAGGAGTAGGGTAGAAAGATTTTTAGAACACAAAAACGTGTTTTTTATCTCTCAAAATTAATCACGTTTTAATGTATTATTAGTGTTAGTTTTTAGGTATCGATAATCTCTATAAACAGTGGCAGCTGCAGATTTTTGTCATCCTATGGCATATGTGACCGGGAGGGACATGACATCAAGGTTCGGTCGCCATATGTGTGGACTATTAGTTTCTTTGGTGGCTCAGAACGTTGCCCAGGGTACACCATAGGAAGTTATCCACACGTAGTACTCGCAATTAGATGATGTGATGATGTTTATTATGAAGTTGTGAAGCTAAGGTGCGTCTTAACCTAACTTAAACCTAGTTAACCAAACTCTGATGATCGTTGGGATAATTCCCTTATGGTAAAGATACCTAAGGTACCTGTTGAGACTCGAACAGGGGGCCCCTAGGATCGTAGCCAGGTTCATTGACCACTACACCACAGGGCCGGTTACAGCTGCAGATCATATGATTTGACGTATGGATATATTAAAGTAGATCTAATAACTTTACAATCATTCAGATAAGAATATTAATATGAAAATTTGACTGTACTTAAAATGGATATGGTAGATTATGTCACGTTTATCGTTACTGATGATTCAGGTTCACTTATAATTTTGACGTCCAAATTGATACGAGCTATATTCCATTCAAATTGTATTTTTTTTAAATAGCATCTCTTTCACCTGTATTGTGCCAAGCATCTGATTAGTCACGTGAGAAGTAATTAGTCAAGAAAAGTGTCGTCCTTTACCTTCGTAAACCTTAATTATCTGACAATTATTTTTGTCTAGACGTTAAGCTAAGCAAGGTTATTAATGGATAGAAACTAGTGATTTAGTAGAAGTAAGATTTTTTTTAAAGTTTTATTATATAGATAAAGTTTTGCAATCGTGAAAATTTCAGATCTCGAGATATTAAGTGCCCCCGAACTAAAAAAAAAGTTGATCTTACATTTGTGTCTGTAATTGGGGTTACAACCTAAACGGTTTGATGAATTTAGTTCAAGTTTTATATTTAGATGTTTTATAGATAGTATGGTCGTACCTCGAGACGGAATTGTGAATTTAATTCTAGTCCTTGAATTATTACGGGAAGTTTACTAAATACTGAGTTTGAACATTTAGAATTTAAAATAGAGGGGAGGGGAGTTTAAAGATTTTGTTCAAAAGGGATGCTTGAGGTGTATTTTACATTGTACTAACACCATATAATTGTTTTACAGAAAATACTAACTTAGGGATAGTTTACTGAAGACTCATCATCATAACCATCATCATCAAAATATGTGTACAGCCGGTGGCCGGGTCAGTTTAGTAAAATAACTCCCTCTCCCTCTATCTTTTCACCACTCTTTCTCCTTTAATTGCTCCCATTATTCTCTTCTCCCTTGAACACTTTCTGTTATCTGATCCTCCCACCTCTTTCTTGGCCTCCCTTGCGATATTTTCCCTACATACTTCATCTCCACTACATACTTCATCTCCAACCTTTTTTTTTTTTGCATCCTCTCTTTTCCCATCCTCATTACATGACCATACCATCTCAGTCCTGCTTCCTCTACTATCTCATGTACTCCCTCTATTCCTACTCATTCCTGGATAACTTCATTCCTTATCTTTACTGATTACTATTTTTTTAAATTCAAAGTTTTTCCAAAATGGCTTAAACAATTATTTTTCAAAATGTGCGTTTGGGGAGTGTTATGTATGATAGATAAAAAGAATCATAAAAAAACAATAATTTGCATTTGAGGGTAGTTTAATGAAAATATATATTCGAGAATGTTGCTACAAATTGATATAGACTATTTTAGAACGTTTGTACGATTGTAATATAATTTATTTATTTCACACGTTTTAAGACAGAGCTATTTAGTTGCTCAATATATGGTGTAGGTATGGGGATAGTAACTCCAGTATAAGTGCACCCATATTAGCTTGGAGAGATGATGAGAAATCAACAGGAATAAGTCACTCTCCAGTGCACCAGGCTTAGGTTTAGACCTAAAGCTTCCTGTCACATAGATAACATCTTACTATATTATTAGTTTTGAAACAAAAAAGTTTTAGCAAGAAGAGATCCCCTTTGTAGTCCAGTGGTCAGAATTCCTGGCTACAGATCCAGAGCTCCCGGGTTCGATCCTTAGCGCTTACAGATTTTTCTTTGAAGTAGTAGTTCTGGAATGGTTTCTACTCAGCCTCTTGAGGACGAATAAGGAGTTACTTGATTGTATAAGTAGTGGCGTGCTAACCACATGATACTTTCTACCTGCAGAATTTGGCACTATCTTCGCCAACAGGTGGGGACCACTTGGTCGGTATGTTTAGATTGCAGGCTGAAGCTACTGAGTTTTTATATAAGTAAATTAGAATAATTATATGCATATATATATATATATATATATATGACTATTTTGACTGCTTATTACAAAGAAAGTAACGAATGCAATAAGCTGATAACTATACAATTAATAATAATAATAATATTTAGCACCGCGTCTTACTACCCGTTCGGGTTATACGCTCTAATTACTAGTTACGCTAATGGATTAGGAATTGGTAAGGTTGAATTAGAGGAAATGAACCCGCATTTGCGTGGGGGGAGAGTGGAAAACCATTTAGGAAAAACCACCCCCAGTTCACCCGACCGAGATTCGAACCTCGATCTCCCCGTCCTCAGCAGTCGAGCTCAACACGACAAGCGCGTTAGCCAACTACGCCACTGAGGCTGGTAACTTTACAATTAATTTGTTATTTCTTATGTTCAAATAACTATTGGTAATTTAAAAGTATAAATAATTTATATACAAAATGACAGCTGTAGATCACATGACTTGGCGTATTAATGTATGCAACTAGTAAGGGTGAAAATATGTTTGTAACTGTCTGATACTGTTCTTCATAATATGTAATAACAAGATGTTATCATACACATTTTTGGTAAGGCACTGCAAATATATTTTTTAGTTTACATTTGCGCGTTTTTGATTAAGTCGTGTGCATTTATTACAAGTTTTTGTTACTATTTAGGAAATTTAAAGTTTGTTTTATTATCTTTAGCTCATCTTTAGGCCATCAAAATTTGGGCACCTGGCTATAACCAATGAATTAAGAAAATCAAACCAACTAACTACGTAGTTTTTAATGGCTTGTAAAATTGATTAAACCCTTCAGTGTCGTTTTTTCAATATTCAATCTCATTAATATTATCTAACAACCCTTAATAGCTTTAATATAATCGTTACCACCAACTTAATCTAAGACTAAGAGATGAAGAGGCTATATTAGAGGAAATGCACCAGCATTAATATGAAGAGACCTTGGGAAAAGTGTAGTGATAAATGGGAAAACCCTACCTTTAGCACACCTAGCCAAGATTCGAACCTCGATCTTTCCATCACAATATAGTCTAGTACAATCTTTACGCTTTAAATCACGTGACCACTGGCTTGGTTTGTAAATTTCATGAATGTATCTTATTCAGTGTTAAGTGTTCAGTATAATCAAGTTAGCGTGTATGTGAAAGATGAAGCAATTATTTACAGTTTACGTATGAAATTTATGACAATTTGACACCTTAGCTCAGTCTGTAACGTGTCTACCTACCAAACTAAGGGTCCCAGGTTCGATTCCCGACATGGTCGAAAATTTATCATTGGTGGAATGTGGGTTTACCCTCTTATATCGATAAATTGACGGCAGGATATTTGATATAGTTCCTGTCCCAGTCGTAAGTTAGATTGTAAGACATATGAAGCTACGACAGGCCTAGCAAGCTGATAGTGAAAATATGTGGCTTGAATTAAAAACTTACTCTGACTATAGGCTGGAAACAGCAATAGATGTAAAGTAATGTGTGTATCATATGTTATCCATACGGATATATTGGGTATTAAATTTAATTTCATACTTATTATTTAGCAGGCTTAGTCACAATAAAATACAAATATATTATAAAACAAAATATATTCCAAATAACTTAGTGAAAACAATATACTAATTACAAAATTTGAGCCACAAATAACATTTTAAAAATAATATGTTTTTTAACATAACTAAACATATTACCAAACATAAATCACCCCAAATATATTTAAAAGAATAAATAAGCTTTAACTCACCTTATATCTCATTTTAGTGGAGGAAATTTTCTTTCGTTCGTCGTAAAGGTGTCTCTTCACTTTGTCACAGAGTCATTTTTTTTTAAATGTCTCGCCACAGAAAAAGTCATACGTATTAAGAGAGTTAGCACAGGTTATTTTTGGCGGAATCTTTTCTTACATATTTTACACTATTCTATTTTTAAATCAACTAAACATTTTAATTATAAAACAAATCTTAATTTATGTTTCTAAATCGTAATAGTAATTAAATAGGAGACAGGTTTGTGTAAGCCCCAAATATCGCATCGGATGATTTGTTTCGGATCGACTCGACTGTCGACTGTTTTAGTAGCGGGAGTATGTAAGCGCGAACTTGTTTAATAATAATGGTCGTCGTTAAGTGACTCGCCCGCCGACCCTCCCCCCCTGAATACGAGTGTGTGAATCGGTGAGTGGTGTGAAGAGCAGCTATAGACTCTTCGCCAAGAGCAGTCGTATGCAACTGTCCTTAGCGCCCTTCACTGTCCACGCGGGTTTTCGCGCCGTTAAGGGGAAGGGGGAGTGAGTAAATGGAGGGGGAGGGGTGGAGGAGAATCTCGCGACTGCCGCGATCAACCATTCGCTCGTGGTACCGAAAGAAACAGTCTCTTCTTCCTTCCTATTTCTATGAGAGGTTATACTTCCGGTTAGTTAGTCAACCGTGTGCGACAATCTAACGCTCAAATTAAATAAATAATAAACCATATTGCTTTACCATGTTTAAGTGATTTTTTTTTCCACTTCACACGGTTTAATACGAAACCACTTAAACGGCAAGTTTAAAGACAATTCCGAGGAGAAAAAATATGACTGGACCTTTAAATCAAATATTGTTTGCAAAACTTGATTGTTCTTAGAACAAAAATAATACTTCCTGTAAAAAACAAAAGTACCTTGATCACGATACATGATTAACTAAGGTGTAAAATAAAACTAAAATAAATTAAATTACCAGTCAACCCTATAGTTAATAAATAATTCAAATATTTTGATTTTATCAGGAGGAACAGTCCTGAAGATAATATAAAATTATTATTATTATTATTAGCACCGCGTCTTACCACTCGTTCGGGTTATACGCACGTACGCTAACGTGTAAAGGTAGGGTGATTGTGAGATGAAATGGAGGACCTACAGTTTAACGTGGAATCCGAACCACGGTGGAGGCCTGGCATTCCACACATTCACAAGATGTCTTGTCAGAGGTGAAGGAAGGGTTTGGTAATCAGATAAATCTGTGCCGGGACCGAGGATCGAACCCCGGCCGCCAGCGTAGAAGTCTGATACCTTACCCCTAGACCGCCAGGTCACCTACAATATAAAATTAATTAAAAGAGGAAACTGATATCGAAACCAGAAACTTTGAATTCGCAGCTTTAAAATAAATCTTCCACGTTGTGTGTGTCAACCCCCCCTCACCCCTTCCATACGCGGGAAAAATGAGAACGGAAAAATCCATTACTTGCACAATAATTTTAATAGAATATTTATTTGTATTTTTTCCAACTTTCTATTTGCGAGTTGAAACAAGAAATATCGCATATATATATATATTCGTGTTATTAATATTTAATTGCATTTTTCCAATTTTTTTTGTGATTTAATACACGAATATATGTCGCATTTGCTGTGAAATTACGTAACGCATCGCAATATGAGACTATACTCTCAAAATACTAGACAGATGGGAACCCAGTGATTGCTTGGGAGGGGCAGGAGAGATTCGGAGGGGGGGGGAATCACTTGTTGACACACTGCCTCAAGTTGCCTAACCTTCTCTTTCCTTTTTTTAAATTTATTTTATTCTTTTATTTTATGAGGGTCCAGAAATAATTGTTGCGAACATTTGGGACCTTGTCACCAATCTGGCAGCGAGTTTAGTTGTAGCCGAGTAGTTGAAATAGCAGCAGCACGTTGACCTACGTGGATGTCTATAGCAGGATTCTGGTAGAAAGGAACTTTCAGAAAATGCAGGGGAAAACAAATTATGGTCAGCATTTATAACAATTTACTTTATTTTATTATTTAGCACCGCGTCTTACTACCCGTTCGGGTTATACGCTTTAAGTACTAATTACGCTAATGGATTAGGAATTGGGAAGGTTGAATTAGAGGAAGTGAACC
>CABEEJ010000100.1:404836-421034 GCA_901482245.1 Timema douglasi
CCCCCCCCCCCAGTTCACCCGACCGAGATTCGAACCTCGACCTCCCCGTCCTCAGCAGTCGAGCTCAACATGACTAGCGCCTTAGCCAACTACACCACCGAGGCGGGTCAATTTACTTTAAAAGTAGTGCAATTTTATATTGATATTTTTAAAATAAAAAGTCACGTATCGCATGACTTCACGTATAAATATATGAACATTATTTTAGTAGCGTTCATAACACTATAAATAATGTTCTTTCCTATTTAAATTGGACTTTAAATTAGTCGGTTGTCTTCAAAGAGTGCTCGTAAATGAGTGTTTATTAAGAGCCATAATGCACTACATACCAATCGACTATGTCGTTTAGAAATTGTAAACTTAGACGAACACTATTGCACTTGGATCATTTATGATTAAACATTAATGGAGGTAAAGATTTAATAGAGGTTTCTAATACTGAACATTGTTGAAATATTAAATATTTTGATAAAAACTGTAATGTAAAGGCTGTTTTTGACCATTTTAGAACGGCTTCACAGATAGGCGTTGGGCACAAATCTTCATTCTGTCTTAATAGGGACACACTGTAGTTATTAACCAGAAACTTTGTTGCTTTGTCCTCCATAGTCACCCCGGAAAATTTCGGGTAATATTTAAAATACGAATGCACTGAACACATTTTTGACATATTGTAGGTCTTTTCCCTTTTATCTCCATACCTCGCGCGCACAAATGCCAGCCGAGAGCTGAGTTAGGCCTGCTATTCTCAGAGGGTGTATTATGACAAAGGGATGGGGGGAGGTTGGGCGCCACTTTTTTGGGATCTCATAGTGTAATTTATGTATGTAGATATTTCGACCGCGTGCTACTACCTATACAGACTTAAGGGCACTTTAATGATGCTAGTAAGATAAGGACAAGCTAAGTTAGATTTATAGGAAAATGTTCACACATTTGCGTGGAGCGAGACTGGTTAGACCTCAGTACATTCGGATGAGTTTCACAATATATTGAAATAAACGTTCGTTTATTAGACTACTATGCAGTGCTCACAATAATCATGGGATCATTCAAATAAATATTGAAAAATTATATCTGGACAAGATAATTGGATCTAGTACCTTAAGCTTAGCGTTTCAATGCTCTACCACTAATATAGAAAAGTTAATATTGTTTACAGATTCGTAAATCACTAATTTCCCTCTGGGCCATATATATCAGGTTCGATTCCCGTAACCTAGTGTTTACACACAACTATATTTTAATTTCGGACATTTTATGCTCTATCGTTGTAATCGTAAACTTTTAGTTACAATCTTTAGAGTTAACATTATTTTATTTAAAATATCGCTATATAAATATAATTTGTTTAATTTTCTTTTAAAAGTGATACAAACTGGTCGATTTTCTTTATTTAAGAACTAATTTGAATTTGGTTATTGGTTGATAATGATGATGAGTATTCAACCCGAAGGTTGGTTTGATGTGATTTCCATCCACCCGCACCTGGGCATGCACTCAGTCCTTCGGCTGGCTAGTACTGCCCGAACCATCTGGTAGAAATCACATGCACTAGGCGAGTTTAGGAAGTGTGTGAATATCCCGTTGTCTCACACACTGAAATTCTGCGAGCGAGGGAGGAAAAGCCTACCAATTTTGTAAGGAAAGGTTTTTTTCACATACCTTACAGAAATATTTTATATACCACAATCTAAATGGGACCGGTCGATGTACTTCCCCTCCAAAGGAAGTCGTGCTACGGATTTTCTTCGCTTAGTAAAAATCCTTGGACCTCAACTGAGTTAGAACCCACGAACATAGAGTTCTGAGGCAAGTACTTTACTCAAACACCACCAATGTCTACGATTATATGGCTGTGCAAATTAAAATTACTCTTTGCATATGTGGTTAAATACTCTGTGCTTATAAAGGTGTCAGTCTCATATTATTTGGTTTGGCTGCTGACACAGAGTTCTGGGTTTGAATTCAAGCGTGGTTTTATTCTCTTCCTCTATGCAAATGTGGATATAATTACGCAAAACTGTACCTTACTCATCCCTAGCTCATTACTCTAAATTTTTGGATAGCTCGGATGGGTAAGTAAGACGTATTTTGTAGAATTTTTTTTTCAGTTTATTTATTTTTTCATTCTTATAATACCAGTTAACCTTTCCTTCTGTTAAAGTAAACAAATGCCTGCTAGCTTGTAAAGTATAAATGGTAATTTCAAATCTTAATAAAGCTTCACGGGTAAGCTAAACAAAAGTCGTGACAGAACGAAGTAAAGGATTATAAAAGTACACAACGTCACGTAAATATCTGCATTAATTTGTTTATCAGATTACTATTATGAAAAAAAATGTTATGATTAATAAAACTCAGTGTTTTGTTGCGTACCTCCTGAACGCTAACCAAATTTAGGGAATCACTGGTTCAAACCACACTAATTATAACCAAAACCCGAACTTTGATGACCTAAAACTTCTAAAAAAATGACCTATAAATATGAACAAAAACTCGTAATAAATGTACAAGGTTAAATCAAACACTCGCTTTGCAAAATACTGAAATTAAAATATATGTATTCAATTAAAAACTTTTCACAATCAGACATTATCATTTTGCTAAATATAATATTGATCTACAAATATCTGCTTCAGAAGTAATAGCTATCCCCTCCCAACGCAACCCTCTCCAGCTTAGTTGCAGAAATATGTATTTTTCAACCATACAGGCAAAGAGGATACACAGTTCATTGATTAAAAATTATATTTTATGGATTATAAAATATCTTTAGTATATAAGATATACTTATTCAACATAATTGCCTAAATCTGTCTAAAAAATGCCTAAAATTTACCCAAAATTGACGCAACCAAGAAAATATGAGCTTAAAAATCAAAAATGACCTAAAAAACGTTTCCACACACAGAGGATCATGAAAATAACTTATGTACGCATGAAATGAGAATTGTTTCTGTGTACTGTACAAAAATAAATAGTACGGTGCACCGCAAATACTTTCTCTTGCTTTTTAAAAAAAATATATACAGTTACTAAAAACGCGTAAGATTTATGAAACGTAATAATAGGAATAGTACAATTTTACAATGATAAGTTATTTCACATCTAAAATAGTTGCGGAGAAAGGATGAGAATAGGAAAATTAAATGATAAAATGATAAACAGTATCTAGACATAAAATATAACCAAAATCGTTAAAGATAATTTCGAGAAAATCTATTTTTCTTGCTTTTTGCCCTCCAGTAAATTACCTTTAATTTCAGGGTTAGGTATATAATTCCAAAAACCCCTTGGGGGGGACCTTATAATAACCCCAGATACCAAGTTTTAGCCCAATTGGTCAAATAGTTTCGGCTCTAGCCCGACGTACAAATGGCATCGTAAAAACATTTTTTTTTGTTTCAGGGGGTCATGAAACGTTGAAATTTATCAAAATCTTGAGTTAGAATTTTTTGACGATCACAATAGGTACTTTCTCTCTTAGGTGTTGAGAGAAAGTAAAAAAAAATATTATGATATGTCATCAAAATCCGAGCCCTGTTGATAAAAATATCCCAGCGTAACTTTCAAATTTCTGTAGAATATTTTAAACGTAATAAAACCATTAAGAATACTGTTTTGAAACCCGATAGATAGATAGATGTCCTGCTTTCAGAAGCGTGTTACTGCATGATACCATATTGTAATATAATTAAATCTCAATGGTGCTTTCATTTGTTTAAACCAAGCATGTTCTGTATCATTGAAGAAGAAATTAATTCTTCCGTAACAATTCCTTTATAGCTTCACGTTATTTTCTCTTTCGCCACAAATCCATGACTCGTTTCCCTTTTACAACTTGGATACGGACGACTCAGCGAAATTTTACATGACTTTGAAAATAAATTCTCTGAAGAATTCGTAGAAGGGAAAAAAACTACCATTGTTCTTATTTATTATTGAAGATGCCGCATAACTGTTTGAAAACCTACGTGATTTGTTTTTAAATTATCTATGTGTTTTTTTAACCATTACAAGATGGAGTCACATATGAACCGCAAACCTTTAACAATAGAAAAACGAAGGGAAATCCAAAAAGGTTGGGTTGGTGCTACTGATTCACCCGTAAGAGTATACACAATGTGATCATTTTGTGGTTAGGCTTCCAGGGAAACTTTGAAGCGGTTAATGTAAAGACATAATATTTTTAAGAACCATAAACTGACGTGGATTTATACTTGTTGCATTTATAAACAGGTAGTTATAACATTTTAGAAAATATTTAAAAAAAAAGTTTATGGTGAAGCAATGGGTCTGGAACTGGGCCAATTTCATCCTCGTGAAGATAAATGAGGAGCTATTTGAATAAAGAATTAGCGGCTGAGATTAACGCCCAGGGGGGGCTCGTTGTGCTGACCCCATGACACCCTCTATGCACAAATGGTGGTATTATCTTTGTCAACATACGACGGCCGCTCGGTTAGTGTAGTTCGCTTGCATGATGACACAATGGAGTTTTTTTTTTAATATTTGTAAGTAAGTAGCGTTATATAAGATGAAATAATATTTGTAAAGAAATTGGTAGTTTATTTATTCTTAAAAAATGAGAACATTAAAAAGTAGTTTTGACAGTAGTGTAAAGATTAACAAATGTGATATAATATAGATTGAAAATAATACATTGATTTTTTTTAATATTCAGGATTTAAAATATTATATACAGTATTAAAATAAACATAAATATATGGTTAAGCTAGAGTATATGAAGTTGAAAATTTAAATTAAAAAATAATGTTTTGTTCTTGAAAGATTTTAAATCCCTCAAGTATTTTTTGTCATATGTAAGGAGTCTTAGTATGATACGTAGCGATGGACGCGTGGTCTAAGGCGTTAATCTCGTCTTGTCTGGCTAGCTGGTGGCAGGGAGGTCTAGGTTAAAATCCCAGTCGGGCTTACTTAGATTGTTTTTGTCTTAGATGGCTTCCTACTCCCTTCACGAAAATACTAACTTTCTCATCTTTCCATCATTAGTGTAACTTTTCTGATATTCTAAACGGGTGATAATACGCGGTGTAGGTTACACACAAAGAAAAAAAGTTCAAAGTTTCAATTTGGGAATAACTTACAGATTATATCATAAAACTATTTTACTCTATGTATTATATGTAATATAGGCCTAGAGTTCAATTTTCATAAGACTAACCTTATCTAATAGCTAGAAAATATATTAGATCTACTTTCACGTATCCATACGTCAAGTCATGTTATCTGCAGATGTTTCATTTGATAGATATTAATAAATATCTATAACTTACATTGTTGACCACAACAAGAATATATTTTGATATTTTTTAAAATGTTCATCCCGCCAAAATTTTACCATTCGTTCATTGAGACTCTACCGACAAACAATCAGAGTTTGATGGCTATAAATTAGTGTTGAGTTGCCTAATTTTTATTAGAATAATAATATTAATATTTAGCACCACGTCTTACTACCCGTTCGGGTTATACGCTTTAAGTACTAATTACTCTAATGGATTAGGACTTGGGAAGGTTGAATTAGAGGAAATGAACCCGCATTTGCATGGAGCGAGAGTGGAAAACCATTTAGGAAAAACCACCCCCAGTTCACCCGACCGAGATTCGAACCTCGATCTCCCCGTCCTCAGCAGTCGAGCTTCAACACGACAAGCGCGTTAGCCAACTACGCCACCGAGGCGGTTAATTTTTATTAGACAATATCTTACTACCCAATATGGTTAGTGCGTTTAATCACACTATATGTGTAGATTTCATATAGGCATAATTTAGAGGAAATGAACCTGCATTTTCATGGAGAGCGAGAGAGAGAGAGAGTGGAAAAAATATTTAGTAAAAGTCGCCCTAAATACACCTAGCAGGTATTAGAACACCGATCTCGCCGTCATTGACAGTCTAGACTATTGCGAGAGTTACATCTTAGACCCTGCAGCCACCAAAGGCTATTCTATAATATCGCCGTTTAATAAAGTAATAATTATTAGTCTATACTTTCTCATAGATTTTAAAATCCGCATTCAGTCGAGATTGATGTGTGCTCTTATCTTTTTTGTTGATATAACTTTTGGACTAATTTACCTAACACTGTATCATAAAGTTTAAATGAACTTTTTCTTATCTAATTCAAAATAACCTAAATTTATCTTAGTTAATTCTACACCAAAGATGGCCAAACAGTTAACCATGATCTACCGGTCGATCACGGCTTCTAGTTTGATCGATAACCTGGTCGATCGATTAAAAAATATCAAGAAAAAGAAAAAAATTAAAAAGCGCAAGCTCATAACGATTTTCGTAGGAAGATCCTGTTAAAAAATACAAGCACATTTTTGCGGTAAAAAGTAATAATATTGTATCATATTATTAATGTTATTTTATAGATATTTATAGTATATCAAAAATTATTGATGCACATCACATGAATTGACTTGAAAGTGGATCTAATAACTTTTCTAGTTACCAAATAAATTTCTTCTATAAAAATTGGACCAGTGATGATAATAATCTGTCATCTATAGATAATATTTATACCAGGAAACAACGAAGTACTGGCATCAATATAAAACTTCGAGTTTTTATAGTTGTGAATAGCAAATCTACCACTGGAAACCAATTTGTTTAATTACATATAACAGTCATACTAAATAAGTATGTTTCATGTTTAAATCATCATTTACATTGGTGGAAGGCCTTGAAGGCGTTACAAGACAAATGAATCCATATATATGATAGTTTTTTTTTAAATGCGCATGGAAGACATCCACGTCACACTTATTGGCATACATCCCAATGTGTCAGTTGGAATGCCAAGAAAAAGAAAGAAAACCCTGAAAGGTTGATCTATTATATCGGAACAGACAAAGATAATAAACTTATAATTATCTGCGAAAATTCATTTAAGAAGCGATGTTGTTTTCATATACCAGATTGAGCTTTTTTTATATTTATTTCACGTCTAAAGTGAAATGTACACTAGTTTCACGATTTATTTTGAGGGGGAGAGAAAAAGGGGAAATCATTGTATTTTGTTCTCCTTTTCTTTGTGAATTAAATTATGTATAACTTATGGTACTTTTTAATATTACTAGTTTAGGAATAATTGATTTAACCTATATTATTTATATTTGCGCTTTTTATTCATCAAAAACATTTTTTTAAACACTTAATATACAATTTTCCACTTTAAGTTGTTTTTTTGCGACCAAAGATTTTAGAATTAATAATCTATATAACTACAATAATAAAATGAAGAGTTTTTTTTTGTCTAACATGGGTATTGCGTGATATCTACCGCACGGAGAGGGCTGAAATTTTAAAAATTAGCAGACCCTGTCTACAAAAATATCCACCTGAAACTAGAAATTTTAAATTTGTTATAATATGTTTTTAAATTTACTAAAAACTGGATTGGAAGAAATAAAACTAAGATATATTTCCCCCCCGTATATTTGAAGTAAAGAAAAGCGTTTCTTTTGACAATCAATAATTAAAAGATATTTGACAAAACTAAATACATTTTATTTCATTAATACATATTATTAATGTTAATAAAAAAGTAAATATATAAAATTTATATTAAAATGTAGCAACATTGTTTGTACTAATATAATTAATTTTTATTAAAGTTTAATTCAAAATACATTTAAAATATTCGTATAAAAATAAATTAATCAAGTTCATATAAAAATTAATTTATCATATTTGTTTTAAATTTAATCAATCAAGATTTATATTGAAGAATTTTCTATTAACAGCTTACTTCCACCCCGTACTTTTCATGTTGCTTTCGTACTCATTTGTGAATGCTTACGAGCAAATCTTATTTCATTTTGTCTTGTACAGTGTCATTCATGAAATGTGATTTGAAGTACCTTATTTCGCGATAAATACTGTACCAGTAGTGTTATTTTTTGTGCATCACGTCTGGTCAATTTTACCGGTGATAGGGAGCCTGGGGAATATATTCTTGGCAATAAGTATCGATAGATGATTTCCCAATCTTCCCATAAATAAATAAGGGTACATTTGGTTTACAATTCTACCTTCCTGTTCCCTAATCCGATTATTGTAAATAATAAAATAGCTCGTATGGGTAGTAAGACGCGAAGCATAAAAAAAACGAGATCACAATTATAATCGAAGATGATAAGAAGCGAATAGTGAAAATAGGAAATTATTACTATTATTAGCACCGCGTCTTACTACCCGTTCGGGTTATACGCACTCACGCTAATGTGTAATGGTAGGGTGATTACGAGATGAAATGGAGGACCTACAGTTTAACGTGGGATCCGAACCACGGTGGAGGCCCGGCATTCCACACATTCATAAGTTGTGAATAATACACATGTCAGAGGGGAAGGAAGGGTTTGGTAATCAGATAAATGTGTGCCGGGATTGAGGATTGAACCCCTGACATCCAGCACAGAAGTATGACACCTTAGCCCTAGACCACCAGGTCACCTGGTTCTAGCTTTGTTGCCTACCGAAGTCAGGTGTTATCCCGTGGGTTGAGACGAGCTCTTAAACGAGAGAAAACTCTGATTATTTATGGGTAAAATGTTTGAAAACAGATATAAAATTGGAAAAACAAATTTAAGTGAACGTGCCAACAGCGCCAATGTTGTGGTATTGGGATACCACGCTATCTTCTAAGCTGTTCCAGAATCGCCGCCAACCTATTTGTTAAGAGTAGAGACGGTCGTTTTGAACACTTGTGGGACGTTGAAGTTAGATTAGGCTAGGCCCAGTAGTTTTTTTAGCACTTCGTCTTAATACCCGTTCAGGTTATACGTTCATGTACTAATCACACGAATTGTTTTGTAAGGACTAGGAAGGTTATATATGAAGTGTACCCATATTCACGTGGAAAACCATTTTGGAAAACCACTCTCAGTACACCCGACCGAGATTTAGACCTAGATCTTCCCCCGAAGTGGGTAGGCTCAGTATTGAAAATGACAGGAATAACTTACTTGGATACGAACCAACGTCTTTGTTGAAGTGCTTCTGACATATAATTTGAACAAAATATTTAATTAGAGCTTTCATTCTTTATGTAATATTTATCGCTAAAAACATTTATTTTTATCTTGCATCACTTGGTTTGCTATCAATTATATTTATTTGTGATCTAGCTCTAAACTTATATAAACAGTACTTTAAATATAATACCTACTCAATTATTTAATGATACGTCTTATTATTAAAACTATTATTTTGAATCCAAGCCAATAATGCATTATTACTAGTTTTTGCTTGAACACAAACTCAATGTGTAATTTGTAATAAAATGTTATTTGTAAAAATAACTCTCTTTATAAATAAACTCAACCAAAACGGATTTAATGTCACAACATTTATTTTAACATTACTCATAGTTTAAAATTACAATCATTAACATGCCCTCATACTAAAATATTGGGCCCACAATCTCTCAAAATAAAACAAATACAAAATGGTATTTAAGGCTTTTCTTCCACGCGCCGACATAACTTCCAAGCAGTCAACAATGTTCAAAGCACGACTTCTTTTTACTGCTAGTTATTCAAACTACAGTAGCCCCATGGCTTCTTTGGTGCTGACTGACAACTCACATATGACAGCTGACGGCTTTGAAAAGTTACCAGACCAAATAATGTATCCCTACGCCGAACCATATTATATGCAAAAACATGTGTTTAGCAGCTGTCACTTTTGACAGTCAAAATTTAGGTGTATACCTAAATGCTGACTGTCAGAAGTCAGTTGTGAGCTGTCAGCCAGCACCAAAGAAGCCACGGGGATACTGTAATATGCACCAACATAACCCCCAAGCAATAAACTGAATTTAAAATCGCACCATTTTACTACTGTCAAACACTAGTGAGTTTTTTGCAATTTAATTGGTTACGTTTTGTTATCGAGTGTTCCCGACCAGGCGGTTCTGACCAAACTGAAGATTGAAAACAAATTCTGAGTTGTGTTTAGGAAAAAAAAGATGGTAATAATAACAATAATAATAATAATAATAATAATAATAATGCTCGTTTGGGCTACATCATTCCTAGCCCATTAGAGTATTAGTGTACTATGTACCGTTGTCCAGGTGATGCCTGAATGTACTAATAGTACATCCTTTCCGTGGAGGCTCTTTCCATGTCCCGATGAGATGATGATGATGAGTGAGTATGAAGGTGTGTAAACATTTAAACCTAACTTAAGCTTAATCAACCAAACCCTTGTAACCGTTGGGGGTATTTCATCTTTCGGGGAAAATAGCCAAGGTACGAGCCGGGTATCGAAATAGTGACCCCTAGACTCGTAGCCAGGTGAACCGACCACTACATCACGGGGCTGGTTATCAACGATGGTGGCTGGGATGTATTTGATATAACAGCTCATATTTTAGTAATTGTTGTACCTCTACATGTCCTGTAAATCGATCGAATATGCACTATTTAATTGTATTCTTAACTGGACTGGTGTTTATATTAACTAAGCCTAGTATTTGCATTACATAACTAAATATATATTATAAAAATCTTACAGAAAACATTAAGTATGTATGTACGGGTGTGTAGGCCTAGATCAAATTATGCCCGTTTTTTTATACGTATCCAAACGTTTCATAGTACTTTTCAAAAACAATAATAAATAACTATAAATACACAAACAAAAAAGTGTTTATAAATCCCACAAACAATTTGAAGCGAAAAAGTGGTTTGAGCAGTATTAAAGATAAGTTATAAAATATACTTGTTCTCACACATTTATAACTAGGAATTGCTGTATCATTTTATTACTAGTGTTGTGAAGACGCTTCGGTTGCAAACATAAATATTAATTCAATCGCGCAAACACGCCTATACAAAATTTCCTCGCGCTCCTCATAATCTCAAATAATTGTGGTCAAACAATGTCTTACTTTATCAGCTTATTAAATGTTTGCCACATCCTTCCCGTGCACACCCTTTAGCAGGATATCACTAGTTATAAACGGTGCGTTAACTGGAAGTTAAATAATTAAAAATACACCAGCATATTAAGCACAACAGTAAATAAATGAGTAAACCAGGAGGTCAACTGTTCGCTATTGGTGCCAGCGTGTTCGATCATCACGTTCAACTCTAACCTGAGAGGTTCTGGAATAGGTTCGAACCCCGGACAGTTGCATTAGTGTAGATTCCACACTATGATTGTTAGTTTCTCCTTCTCCTTTTTGGGTGACCTGGTGGTCTAGGGGTAAGGTGTCAGGCTTCTGTGCTGGGTGTCCGGGGTTCAATCCTCGGTCCCGGCAAAGATTTATCTGATTTCCAAACCCTTCTTTCACCTCTGTCAAGACATCTTGTGAATGTGGGGAATGCCAGGCCTCCACCGTAGTTTGGATCCCACGTTAAACTGTAGGTCCTCCATTTCATCTCACAATCACTCTACCATTACACATTAGCGTACGTGCCTATAACCCGAACGGGTAGTAAGACGCGTTGATAATAATAATACTTCTTTTTTTCAAATAAATGCTGCTGTAGCTTGTTAATTATCGATCTCTCTTAGTCTAATTTTTTCTATCTAATCTATTTGAGATATTTAACATTTCTGAACCAACAGAGTATATCAGCACAGGACTTGGAAGATAACTTAAATTTAGAACATACACAACATCCAGAGCCCCCAGACGTTAATTTATCGCTGTTAAAAAAGGGGGGGAATCCACATTTCACCAATGATAAATTTGTCGGCCATGTCAGGAATTGAACCCGTGACCCTTAGCTCAGTAGACAAATACGCTTTCGACTGAGCCAAGGTGTCAGACCTCTCCTATTCTGAATTACTTAATTTATTTAAAGCCCGTATTCGTGTCTAAGAGGACTTGATTGTATTAAAAATGCCTCCAATAACTATTTATTATTTTGTAAATGGGCTCATCCTGTTTTCCACTTGGTCATATTCAGGCTCCAGAGTTGTGCATGGGCTGTCAGGAAGACTGTCTCATGTTATTAGGTTAGTTAGTAAGTAATGGGGCGAAATAATATGAGTGTGTTTAGATAGTACACGTTAAATACGCAAACTAAAAACCAGATAAGTTGGAGATCATTCTAAATGATCGACAACAACAAAAAAACTGTTTAATTTTTTAGCCATCTTAAAACTAAACCGACCTTCTTTTCATGATAATTGTGTCCGAGTACCTTTTCCATAACCATCAGTCAGTCAGTCTCTAACATCCCACGTTCCTCGTGTCTTCAAAAAGCCACACCCTTGCTCTAGCAATCACAATTAAATCATCATTTAAATAACTTATTGTTCATGTGTGGTGATGTCACTCATCGGGTCATACAATTCGCATGACCGCAAAAATTAAAAATAACCTCTTAGTCAAGGTTGGGTTTCTGAATTAGTAGGTACGTAACTTTTCAATAATGATCAGGGACGTATCTAGGGCTCAATTTTGGGGTACTTGGGTGATCTAATACGTGGAGAGAAAGAGAGAGAGAGAAAGAGAGAGAGTGGGGAAGAAGAGGTAAACGTTCAAATACTCATATCGTATCGAATCGGCTCATTACCACAATATTTTACATGAAAATGGGGGCAAACTCGAATCAGGAATAATATCTGAGCTGATCTGTAGTGATACTAACCGATGCAACCACCACGAGTGTTTGCTAAAATAAAAAAAATATATGTATGACGCGATAAAGACAGTTGTACTCACACACGAATAAAATACATACTGAGCCGATACGATGCGATACGGATAGGTGTGCTCACACATGAATAAAATACGGACTGAACTGATATGACGTGATACGGACAGGTGTGCTCACACACGAATAAAATACATACTGAGCCGATACGACGCGATACGGATAGGTGTGCTCACACATAAATAAAATACATACTGAACTGATATGACGTGATACGGACAGGTGTGCTCACACACGAATAAAATACATACTGAGCCGATACGGCGCGATACGGACAGGTGTGCTCACACTTGAATAAAATACATACTAAGCCGATACGATGCGATACGGATAGGTGTGCTTACACATGAATAAAATACATACTGGGCCGATACGGCGCGATACCGACAGGTGTGCTCACACATGAATAAAATACATACTGAGCCGATACGCCGTGATACGGACAGGTGTGCTCACACATGAATAAAATACATACTGAACCGATACTATGCAATACGTACAGGTGTGCTCACACATGAATAAAATACATACAAAGCCGATACGACGCGATACGGACAGGTGTGCTCACACATGAATAAAATACATACTGAGCCGATACTATGCAATACGTACAGGTGTGCTCACACATGAATAAAATACATACAAAGCCGATACGACGCGATACGGACAGGTGTGCTCACACATGAATAAAATACATACTAAGCCGATACGGCGCGATACGGACAGGTGTGCTCACACATGAATAAAATACATACTGAGCCGTTACGACGCGATACGGACAGGTGTGCTTCAACCTTTGAAGCACTCGTTCACAATTTTAGAAATATTGTATCAATATATTTGCTTGCGGTGATTCGATGAAAAAGTCCTTACAGTATGAGTATTGATTCTGCAGGAAAATAAAATAGTCTGCCTCAGCCAACACACTATATTGCAAACAACTGTATGATTCAGATGACCTCTTATGACGCATGTAGCAAAGGTTTCAATAATTTGCAGAAAATATTCAAATTTGTTTCTTGAAAATAGGAATTTTAATTTTGATTGATATTTTGGTAGGGGGAGTTCTAGAAACCCAAAAACTTCCTCGACCTTACCCGCTTCCTTGGGTACGTACCAATAATAATTATAATACTACTAAATATTAATTATAGCTAAGAGATAATATTATTATTATTTATGAAAAAAACAATATCATATCCTAGTTTTATAATTTAATCTATTAAAAAGGTGAATTTCAGTTTTAATTAAATGTAGTATTAATTGACATTTCGGTAAAAATGAGGAAGGGAATGTGTTCGAGACCCGACATTACCTCGGAGAAAGAATATAAACATGACAATATTGATTAAACAGTACATCCGGTTGAGGATTGAATTCCCTGCCTCTCGAATCAGAATCAGGCAATCCCCTTCCCCTTTTCCTCCCGATGGAAGAAGTTTTGAAATTATGTTTAAAATGTAAGTAATTATTCTAGAGGTAAACTTGGTTAGTATGTCATTTTAAGTAGTTTGTGAATATTACAAGTGTGGGCGTGTCATTGTTTGTGCGGCGTCCCCTTTCGTGACAATACGCCTGCACTCGGGAGAGCTCGTGACAATTCGGAAGCTACCGTGACATTCGTAACACTTAACGAAAACGAACGATGTATATCAAGTCGTTAGAACGATCCATAATAATGAGTAGTGCAGTTTGTAAGTGAATCCAATGGGTCAATGTGAAAAAAGCGTCTTAGCTTCGGTTTGAGCATGCTGAGAGGATGAGTATGGCTCGAGTGACGAAGTAAATATATGAAGGTAGAGTGTGCGCATCAAAAGGAATTGGTATGCCATCTAAGACGTGTCTAAATGTTGTAGATGAATATGTAAAAAAAAGAGAAACATGAAGAGCTTTAAGAATAAAGAACATGTTTGACTCGGTGTATGTATGTTGTTAGAATGAAGGGAATATGCAAGGATAGGAGAAGTGTGGAGAAAGTTAGTGAGGATGGATTAAGTACGGAGTTGTTTTTTGCGCTACGTGCACTATTTCTTGCCTACCCCGTAAGGGAACGGCCTGAATAGGTATGTAATAATAATAATAATAATAAGGATAATAATACTACTTTAATGGCATGCCCCGTCTCTTTCACTTAACAAATATAAACAATTAAACACCAGAACCGGGAATCACGTGATATTAGGTATCAAGCTCGTAATAGACTTGGCTACCGGTGAGGTCAAGGTTCACACCTCAGCCGGGTAAACCTGAGGTTGTTTTCTAGGTGTAATTTATAACTAGGTTTTTTCCCTCCTATTATTTATCACCGCCCCTAACTACCAGCTTAGGTTATATTCTTATGTACCATTTAAGTTAATGGGTCTAGGGCTTAGGAGGATTATATCAATAGGAAAAGTACCCGCATTTGCATAGAAGGAGAGTGGATTTTTTTAAAACACCCTCAGTACACCCGACCGAGATTTGAACCTCAATCTACCTACCATCGGCGGTCTAGTCTACTGCGAAAGTAGTCAGTTAGACAATGTGGCCATCGAAGCGGGTCGGATAAAATTAACTAAGAATTAAGTAGATTGTTCAAACTTAATTTACAGCTAACTACAGTTATTAAATAGAAACTTTTATATGGTAATTAATAACCTGAAATCTACTAGATGTTTACCTCTGGAGCGAGAAACGGGTCGTTTTATGAGAGTCAATGATAATGAATTTAAGATCGAGATACTATTTTAAATCTGGGAAATAAAATAAGATTTTTTTATTATGATTACTTATGTATATTGTGTTATGAATCCATAATAAATGTAAATATATATATATTTCGATTTGCAGAAACGAATAAAGAGATTTTAGTAAATTCTAACATCTAAAAACATAGGACCTGCCTAGGTGGTGGCATGATCTAAGGCGTAATTCTCGTAATATACTGGACGGAAGATGATGGGGGGAGCGGGGTTCGATCCTGGTCGGGTGTACTGAGGGTGGTATTTCACTAAATGGTTCTCTATTTTCTCCAAAGTGAATGCGGGTACACTTCCTCTAAATTCGATTTTCTAATCCCTAGCACAGTATAGTAAATATTAGCGTCTCGACGTATAACCCGAACGGGATGTTAGACGGTGTGCTAAAAAATAAAAAATCATAAGCCAACGGTTTTTGTTACTTCCCCTCCGAAGAAAGCTGTGCTACGGATTTTTTTAATAAAAATCCGTTGACCCTAGCTGGGTTTGAACCCACTTAAATCTAGTCCTGAGTTCAGCACTTGACCCAAGAACCACAAAGGTCAAGCGTAATTTTACTATATTTGGATATAAAATCTTTTAATAACTTTCAAGGAACTTATGCGGTCTTCAGTCGGGGGAAGGTTGGACATGTTTGCCTTATATCATTCTACCACCGAAGTGGGTAAGTTTATTTTTAAATGTAATGGCACTATTATGACAGGGTTTCTGATATCATAAAAAAAGTGGTTGAAATCTAAAAAAAAA
>CABEEJ010000100.1:431716-449974 GCA_901482245.1 Timema douglasi
TAGACGACGGTTACCTCATTTGGTCGCGGTACGGTGGGTATCTATCTATCAACGAGAGTCGCTGACGAATGGGACAGCTTGAGAAATGAGTGTTATTTGATGGAAAGTTCACAGTAAAATAGTTCTGGATCTACTCTTGTAAACAAATAACCAAGTGTACATGTGCACTTCGCTTAGCGTGAATTGTAGCAGTCCTTCCTTGACGGATTGCACTATGTCCCCATATTATAAGCTACGCCATAGTGGAATAATGCCAGAAAATGTATTATTTATTGTTGTTATTATTATTATTATTATTATTATTATTATTATTATTAGCACCGCGTCTTACTACCCGTTCGGGTTATACGCACTTACGCTAATGTGTAATGGTAGGGTGATTGTGAGATGAAATGGAGGACCTACAGTTTAACGTGGAATCCGAACCACGGTGGAGGTTTAGTTTAGTTTAGTTTATTTAGACATAGTTACAATAAAACATTACATTAGTACTACAATCAGTCAATACAATTTAGATAAACAACAAAACAGTTCTTAGAATAATAACCTTAACAAAAATAATATATTCAACTAAGTGAAATAGACAACCTGAACATTTCCTAGACCTAACTCCAGTAACCAGTACGGTGGAGGCCTGGCATTCCACACATTCACAAGTTGTCATTAATACACGCCTTGTCAGAGGTGAAGGAAGGGTTTGGTAATCAGAAAAATCTGTGCCGGGACCGAGGATTGAACCCCTGCCGCCAGCATAGAAGTCCGACACCTTACCCCTAGACCGCCAGGTCACCTATTATTTAATCATCGATAATTTAAAGATATTAATTTTTTTTTGATCACCGTGTCTTACCACCCGTTCCGGTTGTACGCATATTTACTAATTGCGCTAGTGGGTTAAGGATGAGAAAGGTTAAATTTAGATGAAGTGTACCAGTATTTTCGTGGAGGGACGTTGGAAAACAATTTTGGAAAAACTACCCTCAGTACACCGGATCGGGATTCGAACTTTAATCTCCAAGTCATCGGCAGTCCAGTCTATTGCGAGAATGACGCCTTGGATCGTTCTACCACCGAAGCGGGTTATTATGTTATGTATTGTTTTAATAGTAATAGTAATAAAAAACGTTTGTTTCTCAAACAACATAAGTTAGCTGAGTATATTTTATTTTCTATATAAGTTAATTTATCATTTCTAACATAATAATTATAATAATATTTAGCACCGAGTCTTACTACCCGTTCGGGTTATACGCTTTATGTACTAATTACTCTAATGGATTAGGAATTGTGAAGGTTGAATTAGAGGAAGTGAACCCGCATTTGCGTGGAGGGAGAGTGGAAAACACATTTAGGAAAAACCTCCATCAGTTCACCCGACCGAGATTCAAACCTCGATCTCCCCGTCCTCAGTAGTAGAGCTCAACACGACAAGCGCGTTAGCCAACTACGCCACCGAGGCGGGTCATTTCTAACATCAATGGGCTCGTTGTCTAAATTATAAGCTAACTTATTCTAGTTTGCTGGTGATGGGCAATTCGGGCTTCCAATCCCAACTGGGTGTACATATATGCTGTGTTTTTTTCTAAATAGTTTACTACTCACCTTTCACGAAAATGTGTTTAAAAAAAATCATCTACGTTACCTCTCAATTCAAATCTCCTCGTCCTTAACACATCAATATAATTAATAAGTTCATATATGTAAAACCTTAACGGGTAGTAAGACGTGGTGCTAAATATATTATTATTTGTTCACAAAAGTACAGTCCCATTTTTAAAGGACACGATTCAGTGGCCGAAGGGTTCAAGGCGTCGCTCTCGTGCTAGACTGGCCTGCTGAAGACAGGTGGTTTACCTAAATGGCTTCCCACCCTCCTTCCACGCAAATACAGGTATATTACCTCTAAAATGCTTCCTTCCTCATCCCTGCGCCATTAGAGTAATTATCATAGATGCGTTCAGCCTGAACAGGAAGTAAGACGCGGTGATAAAAAGAAATTCAAAGGGAGAACCTTATCTGACAGATATTGAACCCAATAATGTATATCTACTTTCAGGTATTCATACGCAAAGCTATGTACTCAGAAGCTGTCACTTTTTATGGATACTATCAATACCTATAAAATAACGCCATTAAAATGATGATATTTTCATCTTGAAAAAATAAGTTTTTAACTTATTTTAAAAGTTATTTCCTATTAAATTTGAAATGCACGTATAAACATTATATATGTGCTTATAACCTGGACGGTCAGTAAGATTCGGAGGGGAGGGGGGGCTACAGTTGTGGGGGGAGGGAATTCAAAAGACCTCACTATTTGTTAGAGCCGCTACTGAACTCTTACCGACTGAATTCAAATTGCATGGTCTAAGAAGTCACCTTGGCCAACTTTACATTAGGCCTGATATATTATTAGAGAGTACAGAGGCAAAAACCTTATTTCTGTTTGGTTCACTTTCGTCATTTACTTGACATCGCTGCTATTTTCATTAATTATATTTGCAAGGTTTTTGTGACTGTACATTACTCCAGGTTTTGGTGTCTTCTATACTCCTTGTTTGACGTGTCTTAAGTAATATCATAGCATTATGGTTTACAAAACCTTGAAAATAAACATATTTTGTGAAAACCTACATGATTGGTATGGTTACTAAATAATTGTTATTCCTTACATATTATATTAAAGAATGTTGTAAATTTAGAAACACGTTGTCCGACCCTTAACTCAGTTGGTACTGCATTTGCCTATTGTTTACGGGGTCCTCGGCTCGATTCCTAACATGGCCTAAATGAGTTGTTAGGGAAATTGTAGTTTCCCCTTTCACTGTGATGAATTTACCGCAGTGGAACTGGGTCTGTATATGTTCTATATTTAAGTTAAATCTTGGAATTATATTATAATCCTTTTGTTCAGAAATTACGCGTTAAATATCCCGTGTAAAGAAATTAAATAAATTTCAAACCTTTTATTTGGACCTAAAAAAATATACTATTTTAAGACAGTAATCTACTATCTACTCTGGTACCTAAAATTAAATTAGTTATAAAGTGTCGTTAGCTTCGATTTTGAATTTGGAGTGAGTTTACGTCATTGAGTACTAAACACTCTTCGGTTGTTGAATAACCTAACACCCACTTCGGTGGCCGCATAGTATAACGCTCTACTCTCGTGTTGGGTACTAGACTGCTGATGACGGGGAGATCAAGGCTCGAATCCCGGTTCAGAGGTTATGAAGATGATTTTTTTTTTTTTCAAAATATTTATCCACTCTCCTTTCACTTAAATACAAGTACACATCCTCTAAACGCAAGCTTCATAATCCCTTATTCATAAGTGTAATTTAGTACGAGCGCATATGTGGATAACTCAAACGGGTAGTAAGACGTGTTGCTAAATTAAATAGTCCTAAGAAGAGGAATTTTCTGATTATTTTTGTATGATTTAAATTATTATTATTATTATTATTAGCACCGCGTCTTACTACCCGTTCGGGCTATACGCACTTACTCTAATGTGTAATGGTAGTGTGATCCGTGGGATCCGAACCACGGTGGAGACCTGTGTATGATTTACAACTCATCGATGCATTTGTCCGTTAATATTTTTCATTTTAATTTATCGGTTACGTGTGAACTGGATTTTCGAGTAAATTTTTGCGGTTCCGAAGTGTAGCTGTTGACCTTTTAGTCTGACAAATATCATGCACTATTTTTCTAAATAAACCTATTCATTAAGGATGTTTTAATTTGTGAAATAATTTGAGATTTAATTTACTATTCAATTTAATTGTCCGTTTATTTATAATATCCGTGAAACTGATGATCTCTTTCTATAACTCTGGTAATATAGAGTTTTCTGTAAGATATGGTTATGTACAGTACCATTTTCATAGGAAAGGGCTTATCTACCAACTAGATTTGCTTTCACCTATTCATACGTCGTGTAATGTTATCTGCGGCTATCACTTTGCTAAATATTATAAATACCTATAAAATAACACTAATTTATATTAAATGTTCAATCGTTTACCGCAAAAAAAAAATTACTTTTAAAAAGTTTCTTTCTATCTAAATCCTACTACACATTATCTTCCACGCTAGTAATTTTATGAACGTTTTTATCAATGTGCTTTAATTCACGTTCGCGTTATACGTATATGCAATAATTACTATAATATGTTAGCAATGAGAGAGTGAAGCCCCATTTAGGAAAAAGTACCTTAAGTATACCTGACCGGTCATCGAGTCCCGATCTCTTAGTTGTTGGCAGTCCAGTTTATTGCGAGAGTGACGCTGAAGGGTAGACTATTCGACCACTGAATATGACAATTTTATGCATTAATTAGAAAGATGAGTACAATTTTCGATCTAATATCATAAAGTTAATATTTTCAATATGATTCCTTGCTACGTGGCTACCAGTTGTTTTCGTAAAATTTTGTCCTTATAAATCCCTGAAAAATGGACACATTAGGGTTATTTCTAAGACACATTAGAGCGTCGATAATTCGGACGTCAAAAATCCGGTTCGTTGATAATCCGTATCGCCAAGAAAAAATATTATTTATAACAATAATCACAGTGATATGACTATCAAAGACATGGATGCGAAAAAAACCGCACCTTAACGCTTGTTAAAAAGAAATTAAAGACCTTTTAGTTGTTATATTTTTGCCTTACTATTATCTTTGATAGTTTGTGATATTTGGCAACGAAAAAGAAAAAGTGTAAGTTGGTTCGTTGTTTAAATAAAGTGACCCGCCTCGGTGGCGTAGTTGGCTAACGCACTTGTCGTGTTGAGCTCGACTGCTGAGGATGGGAAGATCGAGGTTCGAATCTCGGTCGGGTGACCTGGGGGTGTTTTTTTCTAAATTGTTTTCCACTCTCCCTCCACGCAAATGCGGGTTCATTTCCTCTAACTCAACCTTCCCAATTCCTAATCCATTAGCGTAATTAGTACTTAAAGCGTATAATCCGAACGGGTAGTAAGACGCGGTGCTAAAATATATATATAAGTGAAAATGTTTCTACCTTAAAACTGAGTTTTCGTAAGTATTCCGTACATGCTTTTTTTTTTTTTTGTAATTATTGTATTTTCAAAAATTCTGACAAATCGATCATCCGGATTGGGTCGATGCTCAATTAGTCCTAATTATCGATGCTCTTCTATATGTCACGCATTGGTTCAAATATATTTCCTCGGCTAAATTTGACCTTAGATATCTGTAGGATAACCATTCCTTGTGGCATAGTAAAACATTGACTCATTATTATTTTAACTGCCCGGTAATCGTATTGCTTCATAAATAACGTACTACCCGCATCGGTGTTCGCACGGTCTAAGGCGTCATTCTCTCGTTAGACTGAGCTGCAAGTGACGGTTGTATCAGAGTTTGACTCCTGGGTGGGAGTAATGAGGGTCTTTTTTAATATGATTTTCCACTCTCTTATGGAAATGTGAGCGAATTTTCTATAAGTATCTTCAAACCTCATCCCTAAATGTTAAGCTTGTTTTGCCGGTGACGGAAATGTCGGAGTTCAAATCCAGGTTGGGTGGTTTCCCAGCTCTCTCTCAACGCAAATGCAAGTAAATTTCCATTAAATTCTACCTTCCTCATCCTTAAAACACTAGAATAATTAATACAGTAGTTTCCAACATTTTACGGGATGTTACCACAAATTTTTGTTTTGGGATCACTCTTTATTACCTACAAGTGTTTATTTCCCAGTTTTGAAATTATTATTTTTGCTGAAGCTTACTGCCCATCAGGGGCGGCCCAAATTAAATTTTGTGCCCAGGCGGGACTGATTTTTGGCGTCCCCTATGTAACCAGATATACTTTCATGTATTCATTCGACAAACCAAATGATCTGCAAGACCATATATTAATTTGTTGTCACTTTTGGTAGTCATAATGTTAACAAAAATATATTTCTTTTTATTGTTATTTAAATCTTCTGCTAGCTGTCAGCTACCATATTTCCTATAGCGATACGACTATAGAAAAATATTAAAATAATTCCCAAACCTAACATTATTTTGTAGACAATGCTATCTTCGATATTTTTTTTATTACAAGTTTAATAAACACTTTGACAATTTAAACGGTTTACGTTATAGTTACAAAATCGAGCCGTTTTAGGGTCCCAAATTTTTCAAAGTGACAAATGTAAAATAATCTTTTGAGAATGGTACTAAATTCTAATTTACTCCCCATAAAATTATAATAATATGTAAAATTTGATGTTAGTATTAAAAAGTGAACGATTATAACTCCACTATTATACCTAGGCTATGTTAGGTTTGGAGATTATTTTCATAGCACGCCCAGGCTACGTTAAGACTACTTTTAGCTCTGTTTGCCGCCCCCGGGCACCGCGTCTTCCAGCGTTCCGGCTATGCGCCCTTTAAACTAGCTAAAACTCAATTAGTTTGGATCCATAATTGGAATGGATAATTTTAAAATTTTTATGAAAAATTGTTACCATCAAGTTTGAGCAATGAGTATTTTTGGGAGATTGTGGTCGAGTGTGACGTACAGATTGGACATAACAAATATAAATAAAATACTCTAGTAGGAATTTAACAGAATTTTATTAAATAATGTAACATATTTTAGAGATAATTAATTTATAACAACTATATAATAATATTTAAAAATTAATTTTCATCCATAGTTGATTAAAACAATTTAATGTCCATACAATAACACAATTAAATTGTTAAATGTAGTATACTAATGTTATTGCTTTTAGTATTTGATCAATACCTAATTGAATATTTTATTTTAATAAAAGATTACTATGAAAAAAATTGTTTTAAATGTGACTTATATAAAGTAACAAATATGATCAAAACTAATAAATGTTGCGTTTTGTAAAGTAAAATCAATAAATTACATAATGAAACACAAGGAGAGTCACATTTAATTCAGGAAATATTTTATAACCAATGGGATCGAATCAGGTAAAATGCATGTGACTTATAATATATAATACATACACATAAAAAGATTAAATAGCGATACTAGAATAGTAAAATTTAAATATTTTTAAAAATAAGTTGTGTCAAATCAAGTTCTCCAAAATTTAGACAAGGTATATAGTTACATTTTTATAGGAAGGACCTTTATAAAATACAGGGTTTTTTTTCATTCAAAATTAATAGCACGTTAGTATTTACTAGTGTTATTTTATAGGCATTGATCATATAATATTAAACATGACAGCCTTAACACAAATGCATTTACGTATGATAACGTGAAAGTAGATCTATCGGATTTCCTATCAGTTAGATAAGGCCCTTCTTATGAAAATCGAACTGTACATATTATAATTGATTTGGGTTTAAGTCTAGAGCTGAACAAAATAGATTGATTATAAAGATTGAATATATTTGAACAAATGCATCCCAATTTATGTGAGCACATAGGTTTGTATTTTAATAAGGTGATTTGTTACTTACTTTTTATCATATTATATTAAAAACAATAAATAATATAAATGACTAACACTTTCGCATTAAAAAATTAGTGTACTGGTTGCGATTTAAGAATATATATATAAAGCTGATGAGATTAATTAAAGAAATCCAAGCAATTGTTCTTCCTCTAAAAAGAGAAGTGTCTATGAACTGTATATCGAATCAAAAGTGTTTTATTTATGTCAACTTCGGTGCTCACTTCAGGGTTCAGACCCAGCTGGGGTCGACGGATCTTTCTTGAGCGATTACAATCCGTAACACAACTTCCTTCGGAGGTAAAGTAAATCTGTCGGTCCCATGTCGATTGTGGCATGTAAAAGAACCCTGGATGGTGTGTGATAATATCTTTCCCTGGCAAAATTGGTAGGTCCGTTCGCTCTTTATCATAGAATTCTTGTTTGCTGATATAATCAGTCAGTTCATAAGTGCATGTTAAATACCTCAAATAAATGTTTAAAAATAATTTATGGTTTAAAAATTTCAGAAATTTAGCTGAATTTTAAAATAACGTATACTTTTTACATAAAGCTGTAGTGTTCAATTCGACCATTCATTTCTGTAAGAAAACTAATCAGTATATAATTTTAAATACATTTTGGATTCTAGTCTACAATACTACCCTACATAATTATTAACTCTCATTGATTTAGTTATATATATATACTTTTTGTTGTTTAAGAAGTTATTGGGTTTTTTTAATACTCATTTATTTGCTATTAGAATATTTATTTTTTCTAAGCTCAGATAGGCAGTGTGTTAGAAATACAGAGTTTTGAGACTTAGATTAAGCTCATCACTCAAATATATTGAATATTAAACAAACTAATTTTCATCGATCAATATTTCATGGGTCATACAAAAAATGTTTATTTTTACATTTATTTTAAAGTGAATATTAATTCAAATAAGACTAATATAAAATATATTCGCGATAAAAAAACTAGGTATTATAAAGGGTCCACTTTTTTTTATACAATAAGAATTTCAGAGAGAAAAAAAATGTTTGTGCGGTAACTATTATGTCATTGAGTTGGTATCTTATTATAATTACAATCACATATGAATACTCCACTTAAGGTATATTAGTATATTTTAGACAGATGTAAAGTTATTAAAAATAGATCAATGTTCACGCGCATTGAAAATATGTTTACATAATGTACACTTTTTGGTCAATACTTTAAAACATATTTGAAAGGTAAATTAATAAGAAACATATTTTTTACTCAACTTTTAAACTTTCAAATAAAAGCGGCGAATTCATCGTAAACCAACGACCCCATATTATAATATTAACACGTTTCAAAATGTCCCAAACAAACTTCACCTTATTGAGCTGTAATGTTGAGATGTCCATTGCTCAAAATACACCGCAACTCATTGTGATGATGATAATTATAGTCGAGTTTGATTCTTTTGTAGAAATATTAACCAAGACTTGGTTTTCAGGTACCCGGGTAGCGGCAGTATGTTTTACCATCCAGATCTTCCAAGGAAATCCAATCTTCCGTTGGTCCGACCGCTGACCAATCGTCTCGAACCTGAGAGAATGATCACAACAATGAGTACAGCCCCAGGTTGTTGATAAGTTGATGAAATCAGCTGCGCCACACAATCATTACCCGCTATCGTTATTACAGTCAGGAATACTGAGTAGGTATCGTACTTGACAATATTTTATCTCTCTTCTAAATACAGTGGAGTGTTATTTATTAAACGGTTGCACGCGTACCTACAGTGGTACACGACGTACTACTGAGTTTTAATAAACATACAAAGTTTTATCATAGAAAGGTTGATAAATAACTCCGCTCTTTATGTGGTATCTTTGGCTTTCATAAGCCTTTCATTATCTGTCACAGTTTTTTTTTAGCTTACCACCAAATCTTCTCAACTCCTGTAAACACCCTGACGAGATTTACACTATTGTTACCTTCTCAACATTTGTAAACATCCTAATGATTAAATTCTCGCTATTGTAGGTGACCTGATGGTTTAGGGGTAAGGTGTCAGACTTCTGTGCTGGCGGCCGGGGTTCAATCCTCGGTCCCAGCACAGATTTATCTGATTACCAAACCCTTTCTTCACCTCTGACAAGACATCTTGTGAATGTGAACCGTGGTTCGGATTCCACGTTAAACTGTAGGTCCTTCATTTCATCTCACAATCACCCTACCATTACACATTAGCGTACGCGCGTATAACCCGAACGGGTAGTAAGACGCGGTGCTAATAATAATAATAAATTCCCGCTATTGTTTCCTTGTTAACTCTCCTATATTTTTACCATTATTACTTTCTTAACTTCTATGAACACCTTGACGAGATTTATGCGAATGTCAACCTCTCAACTTCTGCTTACAATATTTTTACCACTGTGACATTTTAAACTTCTGTGAACACCCTTATGATTATATTCCCGCCAATGTTACCTTCTCGACTTCTGTGAATACCCTGACGAGATTCCCGCCTGCCAGTTTCTTGATATCGGAAGAACTCCACAAGCGGTCTCTAGCGAGTTCCGCCAGAAGCATAGGATAGCGAGACACGTCCTCCAAGCCTGTAGGTGTCCTGAAACATCAGTACGTGCTGCTCTAAGCGGGACAATGACGAACCAATATTTTCGGCTGCGTTTGCTCAAAGCATTACACACGGGGATTACAACAATACATCAATATAAAAAATATATATATATTTATCAAAACATTGATTTAAATACCGCTGATATATCGATGTTTTAGTATTCGATATATCGATCAATTTATTTATATCTTTAATATATTGGATTGATCCTTAAAGCTTGTAAATTTAAATAAATTGAACAATTTTTTTTCTATTTTAATTAAATAAGTCAATTTTTTTCCTATTTTATTAAACGTGTGTGCTATTGTCAACAAATAAATAAAACATTAAAAAGTTAAAAGCTGGGAAGAATAGTATTGTAGAACAGCAGCTATATTTAATACCGCCGTTAAAATTTACCTATACCACTGCAATTTAATATATCGGAAACAAATTATACATCGATATTATTTGATCCATTTATCGTAGCTTTCAACATATACCATACGATTTAACTAATGATAAATATATCGATATATTCGAGAAAATTGCTATCCCTAATTACATGGCGATCTTTACACGATAGTAGGGAGTCGATTGTTTTCGATTAGAAGGCAAATCATTGAAGCATAGAAGTGAGCAAATAAACACACAGGCTAGAAATGTAACTACGGTGAATTGTTGTACTTACAAGTTGATGCCGTCATAGCCAGCTCCTAAGCCAACATGATTTACTCCGGCCAAGGCTCTGATGTGGTTAATGTGAGCTGAAATTGACCAAACAAATCAGTGTGCACTGAATATATATACAAATTAATACTGATCGAAAATCTCTAGTTTTACAACAGTCATTATTGTTTTATAAAGATTTCTCTAAATACTTTACACATTTGAAGTTGGGTTTATTGAATTATTTTTTCTTGTGCTCTATTAGTTGTCGGTTGGCGCTTGCCATGAATGGACGTGTTTGTGCTGATCTCTGCAAGTGACCTCATTCTGTGTGCTGAGTGTTGTGTTCTGTGTGAGCTTACCTATCCTTAGGTCTGGTAAGCTGACTTGTTCAATATACCGGGCAGTGAGGACAAGCGTGCGAAATGCTCTCGTGCGTTTTCTGGCCGACAAAGATTTATTTGGCGTTCTGGCGCGTGTAAAGCAAGGTTTCATCTAGACAGCCTCAAAATTAATTATGTGGAATATGAGTTTTTTAATTAAGAAAAGTGGAGTATCTATTTGCAAGTGTGATCCATATACTAAAAAGGAAAAAGTTTCGTTTGGGGATGACACCCTCAACAAATCTACTTCTACACCCACTCTTCCTGAGTGGCCGGATAGGCCCATTTCTCAAGTAAGGCACTCTTATGAGGATATGAGGATGCTAAATCAGCTATTCAGGAGGCAGTGACAATATAGCTATTGAATTCCTCCTTGAGAAGCATGGTTTACAATCTGTCTACTAAGGTAAAGGATTTGAGCTACGATAACGCTGTTTTTAAATGACAAATTTCAGAGATTCTATCTTGTAAGTTCGCGGTATGTTTAGTTTCGGTTGAAATTCAATGCTCTTTTTCTTTGCCCTCTGATACTCAAATTTATTCTACCCCATCTACTTCTCACCTATATAATACACACACAAAAATCACCTAAATTCACCTCTAGCCAAACATTAAATTATAATAAAACAAGCTCTGCTAACGACTCTAAGATTGTTACACAATCACCAGCTGGATTGCAGTCCGCGTCAGCAAGCGCTGAAGATGAATTTACGGTTGTGACACGCCGAAAAAAAATAAGTCAGCGAATTCCAACATGCGTCAGGATCCGCCGGTTCAGCTTTCGCGTGTACGTAACTTGCTGACTGGTAACAAGACAACCACTTGCTTACAAACAATGAACAAAGTATTTAAAAAATATATCTATTTGCCACCCGTTTTTCCCCTGAAGTTTCTTCCCTGGACATTAAATATTATTTAACGAAATAACTTAATCTTAAGTACCTAATTTTTTTCAGAATTGAAAACAAAATTTATTTCATATTCCTCCTTTCATATTTCTGTTGAAGAAAATGATTTTACCCTGATAAACAATGGTGATATTTTGCCTTCCGGCCTTCTAATTGCACCCTTCTACGGAAAGTTGCTGCCAGAGCAGACAATCAGTGAGGAATCCCCCTCCCCTGTGTGTCTGTCCCTGAGAAAACCACTGCTACTGCTGACCATGACACACAAATGGCTATATCTGTAACCCCACTTGTGAACGTTGTAGAAGGTCTGGAGGATAATCACCCAATCCAACTCCTGGTTAATACTAGTGACATTTTATTATAGCATCAAAATGTTCGTGGTCTTCGAACTAAATCTAGGGGATTATTTACTAAGATTTGAATGAATTCTCTAGTATTTGTTTGGTATAAATTTGCCTCTCTAGTGAGTATGTCAATGATAATTACTTTTCCCCAAACTACAATGTTTATAGATCTGATATGATATATGATGGCGCTATTATCTCAAGGGGTGTTGGTGCTCTTATTCCCATTATTGACTATTTATGATATAATCAGAAAAACTGATTTAGATAATATCGAATGTCTGGATTGAAATCACAACTTTTGATCACCAATAACTGTTAATTGGGAACGTATATCTTGCTCCCCAAACAATAATAGAAGTTTTTCGTCGCTACATTACTTTTATTTAAGGTACTTTTGCCAACTACCTCTTTCGTAAAATACTATTAGGCGATTTCAACCGCCCCAAAAATGATCGGAAATATCATCATGTTCAAAATATATCTAATCTCTTCATTAAATTAAACACTACTCAGCTCCTTGCATCGACTATTAAAATAGAATTAGAACAATTTAACGCAACTTATAATAGTGACGCTTACCTCCTAGACTTTGTTTTTGCTAATTTCCAACACCCCTTGATAACTCATAGGTCTCAATTCCTTAGAAATATTGATTTAGCTCATCCGCCCTTATTGATTACACTAGATGTACCCATTGCAGCTAAAAATAATGCTACCCTCGCCACATATATTGATTATGTACGTTGTGATTACTTCAATCTTCACAATGACCTGGCCACTGCTAATTGGTCTTGTATTTATTCAAATAGTTATTTTAACTAGGCTACAAATAATTTCTTTCTGATTTTTTTCGCTTATTGTTACTGCTTTTTAAATACTCGTGCTTAATACTCTTTAGTTAATCTTTATTAATGTAATTTTTAATTATTATTATTTTATATTTTTTCCTAACTATTCCTATATATATATATATGATTGCTTATCCTATTTTTTAATGCAATTATACGTGCTTGTAAGGTATTTGTGTACTTTTTAGTGCTGGTCTGTCATAGGTCTCACGAACGTTGGCCAGCACTATAGTAAAATAAGTTGAAATTAAATTGTATACGTATATTTTTTATAAACTAGAACTATATAGCTATACTAATAATAATAATAATAATTTTCACGTTTAAATATAGTTCTTCTGGTCATCAAAATAAATTAAATAAGAATGAATATGTGCATTAATTTATTATATATATACATATATTAATTTAGATTATGCCTATAAACTGAATAGGTAGTACGATATATATATATACATGGTGTACCGTAAAATGTGGCTCCCCCTTCAGTGATGGACAGGGGACACAAAAACAAATAAAAGAGTTTATAAACATGTGTCCCATTTGCCCTTGCTAACATTCATATAAAAATTATATATTACTATGTTTACTTTATAGAGCGTATCTTTTCATGACTGATAAGTCAACTAATACAGTTTGTTTGAAATGTTAGTAAATTTTTAGATTTACAAATGCACTACATTTACAGTTATTTAATTGATTTGAAAAAAAAACGCCGATGTTTTTTATTATGAAACTTTGTTTGACATTTAAAATCAACCTTTTGCAGACGCTGCTTATTTTTCTCATCGATATTTTAATGGCGATATTTTTAAATAAATTTTACTAAGCAATGTTTTAAAGTCGATGTTTTTTTTTAATCGATTTACATCTTTACCAAGAACCCAGGGATTAATTTTCAAACATATTAAATGTAATTTATAAAAAGTTATTTAGTTTTCAACTACTTCTAGTGGTAATACTACGCTTCGTCAAAGCTTAATCAACATGTTTTCAAATGAGGTAAGTAGATTTAAATTATTAATCCAGATTTAAACTAAGAATTAGGTGCTAGGTTCACAAACCCGACTTCATCATCATCATCATCATCAACAACCTGTCTCCAGCTTGGGAACAACTCAGTTTAGTAAAATCCCGCCATCTTCCTCTATCCTGCCACTATTCTTTCTCCTTTAATCATTTCCATTCGTCTCCTCTCACTTGCACAGTTTCTGTTATTTACCCCTCCCACCTTTTTCTTGGTCTACCTTGCGGTCTTTTCCTACACACCCCCGACTCCCAACTTATCGTTGGTAAATTATTAAAAGCTAATATGTAAAATAATTAAGTATGTGACCCTCAAATCTTCAAATCCTTAAGATCTTTAAGCGTATTTGAGAGTCAATTATTCGAGAAAATATCGAATTCGAGATCCTAAATAGATTAATCGAATTTTGAATTGGGATTGGTTTTAGAGCTCAACTACCGCTTATTGATTGTCCGCCCGCAACTTAATTATATTTCAAGCGTAACAACCAGACCCCATATAGTTAATTTAACATTTAAATGGACGTATAAAAGTTATAAATTAATGCATTATAGCAAAGACAAAAAAAAAAACATTTAGTTTCTATTTATTCTTATGTTAATAGTAGAGTTGGGTCAAATATACTATTTTACTAATCCGAATCTTTATTTCATCTATGAATCCCGAATAATTAAGTAAATAATTTCAAGATATTTTGCTATAATCTATTAATTATAACTTTCATAAAATTATTTAAGTGTTAAATTAATGCTTTGAGGTCTGGTTGTTAAGTGTTTCATGTAATTATAATGAGTCTGAACCACCAATAAAATGTAATTTATTAAAGCTAAAAGACAAATCAAATTCAAATTTAAAAGAAATAAGATATTATTTGATTCTCAAATTTTATATTTTCTGGAATCCTCGATTCACGAATATCTTTAAGGTTTCGTGATTTTTGAAAGTTTGAAGATTTGAGAGTCCCATACTTAGCTTAAAGTTTTTTATCCAAAATTCTGATTCAAATTCAAGAGTTTTAATTTTTAGGTTAAATGAAGATTCGTGTTTGTAAAATAGTTGACTCTACCCAAATCTAAAAATAATATATTTAATCTTATTTTAGAATGAGAAATTTAGTCTCAGTCTTGTAATAACCTTACCGATGACGTCATGAAGAGTGGCTGTATCGGAGCAACTGAGGAAGTTGTTGTAAAAACTCACCATGACGATACCACCGTTTATTGCCTGGAAAGAGAAATAGAAAACGAGTCGAGCTTTATCGATTTGGATGTCAATACTTGTGGACACATAATGTCTAAAACAAGTATATCACAAACTATTTGCTACATTAAAAGTAAACTAATACACTCGTCTGGTTTTTGAAAGTGTGCCTTTTTACTTTCTCGCTATCTTGCAGGTAGAGAAAGTATTGTGAACGTCAAAAAAAATCGAACTCATGATTTTGATGAATCTTGACGTTTCATAACCCCCCGAATAAAAAAAAATTGTATCAATTGGGCTAAAACTTGGTATCTAGGGTTTTCATAGGGTTGCCAGGAGGGGTTTTCAACTTTTCATAGGGTTGCCAGAAGGGGTTTTTGAAATTGGATATCCAACCCTAAAATCGTGGATAGTTTACTGAAGGGCAAAAAGAGAAAAAGTCAATTTTCTCAAAATCGGCTCTAACGATTTTGATTAAATATCATTTCTTAACATTTATAAATATTCTAAAAAAAATGGCTTCTTTCAATATTTCGGTAAAATGACTTTAAGGGCTCCGGTCTGATGCGTAAATTATCTTTTTTTATAATATCTCCTGAACTATTTGAGATATTAAATTACTTATTGCTACAAATATGCAGGACTTTTTATAATACAAATATTTTATAAGAAGCATATATTTATAAAACCAATAACTTTCAAGCTATACGAAAATATATAAAAAAATTTAACTTTTAAAACACAAAAGGTAAAAGTATTGCGACCGCAAAAGAAAATCTAACCTGAAATGTTTATGGATGTCGACGTCTCAAGACCCCCCAAACTCTAAAAAGTGGTCTTTGCAATGACGTCTGTCTGTGTGTCTGTTTAGACTTAAAATTAAGAGTAGTTTAAGAAAGGGCGAAAAGAGAAAAAAAATCTCAAGACCTATTCTAACGATTTTAATTAAAATTCGTATCTAGGTGTTGATTAAAATTATAAATAAAATGAATTTTAGCGTACATTACAGAAGCAGAAACTTCCGTATCTCCGCAACTATGAGATACTAAATAACTTATCATCGCAAAATTGTAGTACTATTAAAAATAAAAAAACTATTATATGAAATATATTTTTATAAGTCCAACAGTTTCTGAAATATTGGTAATTATATTAATACAATTTTGTGAGCTTTAATTGTAAAGATATACTACTTAAGTTTTAACGCAATAATTCTCCAATGCCATAGAATAATTAAATATAAGTAAGTTTCTAAAAGTTTATGTTGTTTTTCCTTAAACCTCTTAGGAGAAATATTTGTACAACAATGATCTATCTCCATTTTAGACTCAATAGTCAATATTTAATTTTTTTATTGGTCAAAATTAATAAATGAGGAATTTAATAGCAATGCGATGGCATGAAGATTTTCAACACCTAATAAAATGTCGAAAATTTTAACTGGAAAGTTGACATTTTAATACGAAGTGTTGTTGACCATTGTGGACCCAACATTACTCTTTTTTATCGGTCCAAAAATAAAATGAGGACATTAATTCTTTAGAAATAAAATTATAAAATTTAAAACCGGGACTAAAATAAAAAAGTTTTACATAAGTATAGTTTGCTAGTGTATATTATTCCGTTTCACATATATTACGAGTTTTGAGTAAATATCTCCATTTTCAAACAATAGAGCGAGAAAGTCCGTGAGGAGTTCCGTACTATTTATTTTATTTATATATATATATTGTTAATTATTTGACACCTACGATATAGGGTTTAAGTTAATTAGTTCTAAATTATAAGAGAGGAATAAAGTCAAACAATATACATAATTACATTAATAAGTAACCGTTTAATATGATTTTAAAAAAACTATAATGATCATTAGTAAAACGTTGATTGTCTGTGGAAATGATAAGTCGAAAAACTATCAAAAAAATAAGGGATACACATTAAAAACTCAATAAAATATCCCTATTTTACTTTATGTCTTAAGAAACATGAACAAAATATATCAAAACTAAATTGTTTTCATTTGGCACGTCATTATTTTTTTAATTTGACATAAGTAGCCACGTGTACAAAACGACAAGGTCACATAGTTTAGTTTACTGATGATGGGGAGGTTGGTGTTCGAATCCAAGTGGCTTTTACTATATGGTTTTTTCACTCTCTCTCCAATTAAGTGAGAAGATATCTCCTCTAAGTGTCCCCTTCCTCACCCCTATTCCATTAGTGTAAATAAATGCGAAAACTCCGCACGGGTATTAAGACGAGGTGAAAAGAAAACACATTTCTTCACAGCTTTTCTACACTAATATTATAAAGAAGAAAGATTTGTTTGTTTTTTTGTTTGTAATGGATAAACTCAAAAACTACTGGACCGATTTTAAAAATTCTTTCACCAATATAAAGATACATTATCAGCGAGTAGCAAAGGCTATATTTTACTTTGAAAATTTAATTATTCCTCATAAAAACGTCGATAGTCACTCATATTTTATGGTAGAGTCTATGATTATTCTTCAATATGTGTGTTGAAAATAATAATTGTGGAGGAGGGAAGGGGGAAGGGTCTAGTGTTTTATAATGGTATTGTACTGACCAGCTTGGTGAGCACGTGGTCTGGTACGTTGCGTGAAGAATTGCAGAGCGCCAAGGCGGAGGAGTGTGAGAATATGACGGGCGCCTTGCTCACCTCCACAGCGTCCAGCATCGTCTGGACCGATACATGCGACAAGTCCACCATCATACCCAGGCGGTTCATCTCTCTGATCACTAGCTGTGTACAAACAGTCAGGTATAGAGGTTCATCTCTCAGATCACTAGCTGTGTACAAACAGTCA
>CABEEJ010000101.1:0-51025 GCA_901482245.1 Timema douglasi
AGGACCTACAGTTTAACGTGGAATCCGAACCACGGTGGAGGTCTGGCATTCCTCACATTCACAAGATGTCTTGTCAGAGGTGAAGGTAGAGTTTGGTAATCAGATAAATCTGTACTGGGACCAAGGATTGAACCCCGGACCCCCATCACAGAAGTCTGATACCTTACCCTTAGACCGCCAGATCACCTTTGAGGTTAATATTAAAATTTTCCAAAGGACAACATAAAAGGAGGATAACAGAAGTATAAAAGGTTCCAAAAGTGGATGGTGGAAGCAGCAGAGGAGATATGCAGAGTAACTAGTGGAAAGAAAAGATTGGAGGAAACTCCACGGTGGAACGAAAAGGTAAAGGAAGCAGTGAACGCCAATAACTAAGAATTAGAGAATGATTCACTAAGAGAACAAGAGATACTGAGGATAAGTATAGCGAGAAAAAGAGAAATGCAAAGTCGATAGTAAGAGAAGGGAGAAACACATGGATGGGTGAGTGGACAAAAGTGCTACAGACTGATGTGGAAGGGAGTAAGAAAATATTGTAGAGTCAAGTGAGCAAAAGGAAAAGGAATGAGGAGGTAAAGAAGCTGTGGTAATCATATTTTGAGAGATTGTTGAACCCAGAGGGGGAAGGATTGGTGGGGAAGGAACCAGAATAGAAGGAAATGGGCAAAGAGATGGAGGAAGGAAGAATTGGTGGGGAAGGAACCAGAATAGAAGGAAATGGGCAGAGAGATGGAGGAGGAAGTAACAGACCTAGCCTGGATGGAGGTAGAAGAGACCTTGAAAAGGATGAGGAAGGGAAAGGCACCAGGAGTGGACAAACTCACAGAGGAAATAAAAATAAGAGCATGAGAAATGGGTTTAATGTGGTGGTATAGAGTAGCAAGGGCTGTGTGGAAGGAGAAGAAAGTGTCAAAGGATTGAACAAAAGGTATTATTTTAACAATATTCAAGAAAGTGGATAGGAAGAGGTGTGAAAATTATAGAGGCATAACACTGATACATCAATGCGTGAAAATGTATGAAAAGATTCTGGAAAGGAGGATGAGGAAAAGCATAAAGAAAAGACGGAGAGAGGAGCAACATGGGCTCAGAGATAAGAGTTTGTAAAGGATCTGGTAACAGCATTTATGGATGTATAAAAGGCCTATGATAGTGTGGATAGAACGTATAGAAAGCAATTAAGGAGGCTGGAGTAGGAAGAGGAGTGGTAATGAGAGTAGGAAATATGTATGATAATAATGAGAGTAGTGTAAAGAAGGAAAGTGGGTGGGCAGAGTGGCTTCAATTAAAAAATGAAGTCAAGCAAGGAAGTGCCCTCTCACCATTACTATTTGTATTGGGATGGAAAGCATAATGAATAGCGTGGCAGGGAAACTGAGTGAGGAGAAAATGAAAGCAATGATGTTTGCAAATGGCTAAATGGTATGGGAGGGTATGGGAGGAAGAGGAAGTACAGGAACAGTTGCAGGAATGGAATGATGAGGTGAAAAATTGTGGAATGAAATTTAGTATGGCAAAAAGTGAAGTGATGGGGATGACAAGGCAAAAAAACAAGGCCAAAAAGGGTGCAAAAACTGGAAGGAGTATATTTGAAAGAAGCAAAGAGTGTGAAGTATCTGGGTAGTGTGATTGAGGCAAAAGGGGGCAGCAGAGAAGATATAGTGAGACAAGGGTAGCAGGGAGAGGTATTCTACAGGTGTGTAAGAGACCTACTATGGAAAAAAGAAGTGTTCTTAAAGTGTAAGGAAGTGCTGTATAGAGCATACTTCATACCCATGGTAACGTATGCAGCAGAAACTTGGATCTGGGATAAATGAGAAACAAGAAAAGTGGAGGCCATGGGAATAAAGTTTTTGAGGAGATAGCTGTCACCAGAAGAGATAGGATTAGGAATGAAGATGTAAGGTCTAGAGTTGGGGTACATGGGGTGCAGTGGTGGCTCAAAGCTAGAATTAGTGGGGGTGCTGCTAACACGAGAAGCAAAGCAGTGCATTTTTTACTTCACAGCCACAAAACCAACTTTTCCGTTTGTAGCATTCAGAATTAAAGCTACAAATATATTTCTTGTTGTTGCTATTGCCTGGCTGAGATATTAGAATATCAGGTGTTGAACAAATTCTTTTCTTAACTGTAACTTTCTCATGGAGATATAGCTGTGAAAACTTAAGATGTTGAAGTTCACTTACAGTTAGAGAATTTATTTCTTGGGTATGCAAGGCTATGGTTAAAGTTTTCTGTTAAATAAGAGAACCGAAAAAAAAAGAATCAAATAGAATAGCTGGAAGCAGAATAATAATCTAATTCTACACTCTTCTACACTTTATCACATTCAAGAATATGGTACACAATTTTTAAGTACAACACACGCTGAGTAAAAAAAACACACTTCCTTCCACCATCACACCAGAGCCGGCACTGCGAGATCAACAGTGTTCTCTCTACCCAGCAGTCCCGCCTTCCTTCCCCGGCCCCTTCCTATGTACGCATGTGCATAACAGTCAAACACCACAACGCTGGCACTGTGAAGCGCACAGTTCCATACAAAGATTTTTGTAACTTTTTCATAAACTGGGGGATGGCTACTGAAGTACTGACACTAAGCTTAAGGAATATATATTGTACTACAAAAATAAAGAATTAAAGAAAAAAGAACTCATTATATTAAATGTTATCGATAATATCAAGTGGAAATAGGGGGTGCTGCAGTTCCGCAGTGCCTATAACACGAGCCACCACCAATGGGGTGCATGCGATAGTAGAGGAAGCTAGGATGAGAAGGTATGGACACATAATAAGGATGGAAGAGGAGAGGAGGATTCCAAGAAGATTGATGGATATGAAGTATTTAGGGAAGAGACCGCAAAGGAGACCAAGAAACAGATGGCAGCAAGTGTGCAAATGAGACGAGCAGAGTGGAAGAGAGTGCAGGAGGAAGAATGGAGAAAGGAGAGAGGGAGATGGAGACATTTTACTAAACAAACCCGACCACAGGCTGGAAACAGTTCATAATGATGATGATTAACTTTTTTATTATTCTTTATTACTACTAGGCCCTAATTTGTTTCAGTTAAATTACTAACTAAACAACAGTATCATCAGTTTAAGTTCATTAGTCTAAGATATCAAGGGGAAAACATATTGCACCCACAGCAGAACAGTGACGTAAATGCGAATTTTGCTTAGATTGAGATAAGTGCTTCAAATTGTTACAAAAAGTTCATTCTTTTACCCTGGAACAATGACATGAGTGTATTTCTCAGTCACCAGTATAGCACAATCATGCCATTGTTGCTTTTGGCGGGAACCAATCACAAATTCGGTGCCACAGCGGCATAATGGCTAGTAGCGCATGAGCCTTCGAGTAGGGAGTGTTGATTTTGAGTGTAAAGTGACCTAAGAGCTACCTTCACTGTTAGAACAACAAACTTTAACTGTGTCCCGGTGGACCTGGTGGTCTAGGGGTAAGGTGTCAGACTTCTATGCTGGCGGCCGGGGTTCAATCCTCGGTCCTGGCACAGATTTATCTGATTACCAAACCCTTGCTTCACCTCTGACNTACACATTAGCGTAAGTGTGTATAACCCGAACGGGTAGTAAGACGCGGTGCTAATAATAATAATAATAATAATAATAATAATAACTGTGTCCCCAGAAGAACAATGATTTTTTTTACTTAGAATCCTCTTAACAATGTCTTTAATGTGTTTTGTGCTGTTATTCTCCTTTTATTTCTTATAATAAATTAACTGGTTAAATACAACTGGAAATCCAAACAGTACCAACCAGTTTCAAACGAAATTTGAAACAAGTTCTGCATATAGGCCTAACGTTAAATTATGTCGCAGCCACCTTAAAAAAAGAAATTAAATCACCTTCAAATAGACTATACTTCTTACTAACATCCAATCTTAATAAAAAATATTTAGTTGTCTACAGGGATAAAGGTTTAGACCACAGTAAAGGAAATAACAGGGCCACAACTGCTAGGTTAAACATGTTGCGCTCCTTTTCGAGGCTTTACTCCTTCAACGTTGGGATCACTAGGTGAGGTCCCCAGTGACTACAGCACAAACAAGTGAGCATTTTTTTAAACTACTCACTTTAAACTCGAATGTATTAGAAGGCAGATACAAAATATGAGCTCCTCGAGCTAACCTGTCGGCTGGCTGTCACCGAGCAAGCTTCAGGTAGCGCCCTCCTCCGTTTCTAACCCTAGCTTCTGAGCTATTGGCAATACTCGGAAATCGGGAGATTATTATGCTTTTTGATGAAAATCTGTAAAATTTAAATAACGGCCTATACATTTATTTCATTTATGCCTTTTGATGGAATGTGATGCTTTTTTTCCCCATCATGTTTCTGCAAAAATGTATATTATCTGGTTTCACAAATCTTACGAGTTTTAAGTAAATGTTTCTATTTTTAGACAAAGTAGAGAGAAAGTCTGTGTAATGCACCATACCATTTATTTATTGAGGTAGGCCTAGATATTAGCCTTAATAATATGAACACAAGTTAATATTATACAACTTATAAACTAGTTTGTAGTTTCGTCTTTATTAAAACATTATTTCTCACTTAGTAGATACTAAAACTAATACCATAGAAGAATCATCTATTGAAAACATTTATCTACAGTTTATTTCGACCAAATAGTCCATTTCAACTGTTATTTAAGAATAATATATTTAAATATTAGAAGTATAAAGCATAAATTTGAGGATTTATTATTTTTTATCTCTTATATTAAACTAAATATTGATTTAATGATATGAACATGAATTTGGATGTATGGGGATGATACAAGATTGCTTAAAATTCCAAACTACAAAGCCAATTTTGTTTATACAGACACAAAATTAGATGGGGGAGTTTGTGGTTTTGTTAGAAGAGCTTATTGGTTTCAAACATGGCCATTTGAAGTTTTTAGTAAAGGTTCCTTTTTGGCCCTAGACCAGAGATAGGACCAAATTTTGTGAAATTCATCAACCTGTAAGAAATGAAAATGGGGGTACAAAAGTTTTCAAAATTCAATGACCGTGCATCTCTTGAACTAGTGGACATGGAGGTTTAAAATTTAAAATGAATGTTTCTTTGGAGAATTGGGTGAGAAATTTTTAGGGTTTTTCAAATTTCATCGCCTAAAGGGGTGTAAAGGGGGGAAAAGGGGGCAGTAAATTCTATGTCCTCCAATCAAGATTAGATTTGATACATGGGGGTTTATTGGGTGGCAGAATACTAATATGAAATTAATTTATGTACGGCATCCACACTATTGGTCCCAAGGTGCGTTGGTAAGAAGTGTGTTCAAGTCTATCATAATAATAAATATATACTTTCCAAGGTGAAAGAAGATTGAAATTTTGCAGACAACCAATGGGACCACTCCAAATGATTATAAAAGTATGAACATTTTTGTTAAATAAGTGAGACCCTGGGACATAGGAAAGGGGATATAAACAGAATAAAAACTTTTAATGTATGCTAGAAAATTTAAATTTGACAGTCGTTTAAAAGGAAAGTTTCAAATAACTAAATGAGTCTTAAAAATGGAAAGTTCTAAATGATAGTTAGAAAAACTAGCTTAAATATTTACAAAACTAATAGAAACAACTAATTATCAGTGTGGTAGAAGATTGAAATGAATAAGTAAAGAAAGATACATGTCAGATTACAATAAGTTTGTACATTTTAAATTTTAAATGGGACCCTGGGATATAGGGCGGGGGAAGGAGTAAGGGGTTATAAAAATAAAAATATCTTTTAGTTGTGATAGAATGTTTAAATTTGGCAAGTAGGTAGAATGATCTTTCAAAATAACCAAATAAATCTTAATATTTGAAATTTCTATGTGGGAGTTGAAGAAATGGTGGAGGAAGGGTGTGTGCCCAACATTTACGAACACTAATACATTCAACTACTTCTCTTTGTGGTAGAGAACTTAAATTGATAGGTATAGGGACCACTCTAAATAAACCAAAAAAAAATATGAACATTTTAAATTTTAAATTTAAAAAATGGGAAATGGGGGAGAGGAAATAACATTTGAGATTAGGTTAAATATTAAAATTTGAAAGACAGGTAGAAATAAAACTCCAGATATCCAAATTAATGTTAGAATTTAAAATTTCTCAAAGTGGAATGGAAAAATGGGTTTAGTGGTTAAAAACTTACTAAACTATTAGAAATAACCTCTTCTCATTGTGGTATAAAACTAAAATTCTGCATTTAGGCAAAGGTACCATTCCTAATAACTATAAAAGTCAAAAGTTTTAAAGTTTATAATAGGAGTCCAGGAAATAAAGGAGAGTTTATAAAATAAATTAAGTATCGTAGAAAGTCTAAATTTTGCATGCAGCTAACCAAATAAGTCTTAAACTTGAGAGATTTTGAAGTGGGAGTTATAGAAATGGGGAGGGGGAGGTTAAAGTTTTAAAAACCAGTGGATAAACTACTTTTATGTGTGGTATAAAGCTGGAATTCGTCAAACAGAGATAGGGACCACCCAAATTAACTATAAAGTCTGAACATTTCAAATTTCAAAATGAGACTACAGGAAATAGGGAAGGAGGCGGTGAAGGAAGGGATAGGGGTGTACAAGTAAGAGGCAGAAAATTTAAATTTGTCAGGAATGTAGAGACAAAACTTCAAATAAACACAAATACATATTAAGTATTAGTTATTTCTAAAAGGCTGGTTGTATAGGGGGTCTCAAATTTTTAAAACTAGAAGACTAAAATACTTCTCAAAGTGTTAGATGATTGACATAAGTCAGGCGGGCTTAAAGATCAACTCAAACAGTATCAAGGCCTGAATTATTAGATTTCAAAATGAAGCCTTGGAAAATAGGGAGGGATGGTCCCCCCAAAATATTTACAAAGCTATATAAATACAATTTTTGTAGGGATAAAAATTTGAAAATCACCATGTAGTTTAATAATAAAACGGGTTTGAGTTGCTAGACAGGGATACATTGTTCACGTTAATTCATTTAAAAAGTTTCTCATCTAAAGCTATTATGCTCATGACAGATATTCAACAACTGTTGATATCACCACGTGAATAAAATTAAGCTATACATTTCTACTGAAGCAATATTATATTTATTTTGGCCAAAAAAATTTGATAAATAAACACGCAAAAACATTGGTATTTTCTCACGTTTCCTACACTCTTGAAAAATTGGAATTTCAAAATTGAAGCCCAGGAAATGGTAGTGCTTAAAATGTATACAACCAAAATAGAACATTCTTTATGATGTGGTTAGGTTGGCATTTGGTATCCACGTAAAATATCATATAAGATAACCAAATAAGATTTAAAATTTAAAATTGGAATGGTGGAAGCTAAGGAGGGTGAGGGGGAAAGAGGGGTTTGGAAATGGGAGGAAATTGCCATATTTCCAAAGAAAATATACTTTCCTGTATGGAAGAAAATTTAAATTTTCTAATTTGATGAAAGGACAAGCCCACATAACCATAAAAGTCAGAAAGTTTGGAATTCGAAAATTTACTGCTGGGAAATGAGAGGAGGCTTCTAAAATTTCCTAAACTATAAACTCGATCTGTTCCAAATGGGGGTAAACTTTATACTTATCAAACCTCCCTCATCCCAAATATAATAGCGTAATTATTAGTAAATAAGCTTATAACTCAAACAAATATTAAAGCATGGTGCTAAAAAATAACAAAATTGAAAATGTTATCGATGTTGACTGAAAAAAAAAAATCTACTTTCTAAAAGAACCTTTTTATAAAAATTGGACTGTAGTAAGATATTTGGAACACTACATTTGTAAAAGCAGAGAAAAAAAGTTTAAAGTACTAAAAGTATATCAACACACAAACTAAAGCCTATCTTAAAGTGGATACATTTTATTTACAAATACATAGCAATTATCGCATATCTAGGAGCGACATAACACTTAAAATAAACCAATTCAGGTGACATAACTTGGTGACCATGATTCTCTTTGGATAATAATGATGCTTCATACTTAATATGTTTCTGTAAAAAAGTCTATTATTTAATTTATACTAGGTGAAATGTGATGCTCTTTTCTCAAACATGTTTCTATGATCATGCTTAGGTAAAGTTTGCATTGTCAATGGAGTGTGACGGCCGCCCTGCGATTGCGCCTGTTTGTGCACTCAGATTGTAGACTAGGTAATATTTTCTTTCTACGATTTATTATTATTATTATTATTAGCACAGCGTCTTACTACCCGTTCGGGTTATACGCACTTACGCTAATGTGTAATGGTAGGGTGATTAGTGAGATGAAATGGAGGACCTACAATTTAACGTGGAATACGGACCACGGTGGAGGCCTGGCATTCCACACATTCACAAGATGTCTAGTCAGAGGTGAAGGAATGGTTTGGTAATCAGATAAATCTGTGCCGGTACCGAAGATTGAACCCCGGACCCCCAGCACAGAAGTCTGACACCTTACCCCTAGACCGCCAGGCCACCTATTTTTTATTTATTAATTGCCATAACTGATTTGTGATTTCCATGGTTATCTCAGGATTGTACACGGAGGATCTATCAAAATTATGACAGCTGGATGTTCACCAATAAAGCAAGAATGCTATAGCTAAATATGTCAAAGCTCGATATAATACACAGAGTGGCTATAAAACATATTTTACAAAATCCCTTGACTTTTTCAAGTCTTCCAGGCAACATTTTTTAATTTTCCCTGACTAAATTTTCCCAGTTTTAATGGTTGATGATGACTTGTTTTATTTATTATTGATCCCATATTTAAAAAAAATTTGTATCTACTAAACATAAAGTTTTATCTGTTATTTTAAAAATTAAAATAATATTTTATTTTGGTCTTATTAACTTTTCTTTTAGTGTTTATAGTTGCGAAATTAATGGGATATTTTAGACATATTTTTTAATTCCCTGACTTTTCCTTATTTTTAGTTAAATTCCCTGACATTTCCCTGTTTTCCTGTCACCCAAAAATTCCTTGACTTTTTCAGGTTTTCCCTGTTTTACCTGTCCATAGACACCACGAGTACATTACGAAATCAAAGTGACCAGAATATTATGAAATATATCAATGTCCAAATTTATTTGACACACATTTTAATCAAATTTCTGTGTTATTACTGTATTGATTTTTTGATGATAGTGATCATAAATTTAGTTTCAAACCTATCCAAACTACACAAGCAGAGCTTTTTCTTTACTTTAGTAGATAACTTTTATACCAAACACTAAAAACTATAGTTGTGCCTTACTAAACTCTATTTTATTGTGATGTATTTTTTTTTAATGTGCAGTTATTAATTGTATGAAAATATTGTTCAATTATAGTATAATAATCTTATACTGAAAGAGTTTTTAGTGTAATTTTTTTAAAAATATTTGTTTCTATTCCCCTTTCCTAAAATTAATAGGTATTTAATAATTTTCCATACAGACAAGAGAAGGTGTTGGACAAGTGTAATTGGACAAAACATTTTGAGCTTTTTGTTGTGTAATCCTATCACGCATTTAGGGATATAAGCTTCATTTTCAGACTTGATTTTACTATAAACTGATTTAAAACATATTGTTTAACTCTCAATGCGAATTAATATAAAGTAATAATACTAATACTTAGTAGCGCGTTCTACTACCCTTTCAGGTTATACGCTTAAATACTAATAAATTACGCTAATGGGTTAGGATTTGAGAAGGTTGGATATATAGCATGTGAACCTGCATTTACGTGGAAGGAGAGGGGAAAACATTTTGGGAAAGCCACCCTAGTTCAACCGAGCAAGATTAAAACCCCGATCTCCTCGTCCTTGACAGTCTAGCTCAACACGAAACTAGTGCGTTAGCTAACTATGCCACCGAGGAGGGTATTAATATAAAATAATGTTGAATATAATCATTTCAGTGTTTAAATTAAGGGGGTATTACCAATACTAAATATATACTTAGGAAACTCTTTTCATTGGTTTTTCCATGCTCTTAACTTTTTTTTTTAATAAAGTAGCAAATCACTTGTATAATTTGTTTGTATTAATTTGACAGGAAAATGTAAATATAAATGCAACCATTACAACATAGGTATTTAATTTCAATTACTAATATATTTTGTGCTCTGTGTTTTACTTCCCATTACAGCTATCCACGTATTTACTCCAGCGGATAAGGAATGAGGAAGGTAAAAATTTTGGGAAATGTAACTGTATTTGCGTTGAAGAAGAATTATAAGTATTTTAGGAAAAACACAATCAGTACATCCGATTGGGATTCAAACACTGATATCTCAGTTATGTGCAGTCCAGTCTAATGAAAAAGTGACTCATAAAGAATTGTGACGGCAAAAGCTGGTCACAAAATATTTAATAATTTATTTACAAATGCATTTCCAAGACTGCGTGTCACTTACGTTTAAACACTGGCATTGTATATTTGGGTCCAACACACTCAATTATTTGAAAAGTTTTGATCAATGAAAGGGGGGTGAAGTGGGGTAAGGGATTACCGCTACCTGAACTATTGTACTCAGAGAGATGGCAGCTCTTAGCTCTCAGCTTGTCTTTCTCACGAGGAACATTTTGCAGGTGAGTTGTTTTAAAGAACTCTCACTTGGAAGCGCTGTTATCGCTAGATAATTTAAGTTCTACCTGACTCGAGGGGCACAGCAAATTTCTGTAAGGCTGTGTATCTGTTATTTATCTGTCTGTGGCCTAGGCCTACCTACCACAATTGTGGATGAGTAGGCCTAATCATAAAACCTTGATTAAATTAAGTTTGCTATATTAATAGAATAATAAAATAGTTCTATAAATTAATGTTCTAAGTCCTCCTAAGTTTGTAAATATTCACCTTTTGGCCTTCATATGATGTGATCCGTGACAAAACAATAATAGGCCTAATACTATAAATCTTATATTAGACCCTATCAGTAACTGTTAACATTCAAACCAGAATATAATTAATACTAGGCCTATCGTTACTGTAACAAAATTCTGGGTTTAGAACACTTTTCGCCCCTTTAAATAAATATATATTTTTACGATAAAAACACCACCAAAGAAAATAAATAATGATAATAAATACATACTAAACTCACTTACTCATGAAGTTTCTTTCCTGATTCTCTCTAAAGTGGGGCAACTTAAAAATAACTCTAATACTATAAAATACAAATTTAATTTTAAAGTAATATTTTTTTAATGTTGTTGTTTATATATGTTCTAGTTTTTAACTAACACCAGCTAGAAAACCTAGCCTTAAATTTCTCAAACAATTTTAGGTTAAGTTAACCTGTATTTAGTTAAGAATTTGACTCGTTTTTCTGAAATGTAGTCACAGAAGCATAACAACATGGATGGAAGTGTTAATATTCATGGCAAAAAATGTATGAGAAGATTTATTCGACTCGCAAGAAGTTAATAAGAAATAACATGGACCTTACAACTATGAAAATATTTTTTTCTTTGTCTAGTAAGATAAAAAAAAAGTTTAATTCTAATTTAGGCCTACATAGCTAGATGACATAAAAGCATCTATCTGAGAACGTGCATAGGTCTAGTGGACAGCTATTAATAGGCCTATGTTTATTATTGTAAGTTATCCCAACCTGACTTGGAACCTAATCTTACATGCATCAATAGTTACAATTTTAATTCCAAGCCTAGTTGGGATGTGTAATTTATCCTTAAAATAAACAATTTTAATTTTAATACTTATTTTTTATGTAAAGGAATGGAATCCTATATGGCGTATTGGTTAATAGACTATGTTATTTTAGGATATAATATTTTAGATAAAACATATTGTTGACACATGGTAAGGTTTTGTTTTAATGAGAGAATCTGTAGGTTATATAATATAATTTAGTGCATACAATAATACAAGTACCGTCTGGGATATTTTGATTCCTTTAAATACAAGGGCTGTTTAATAAGATCGGTCCCCCCCCCCCAATATTTATTTAATAATCATCTGTATTTTGATGGTTCTTTTCAAATTGGTCTCCACTCAATGATATGCATTTATTACAACATTTATGTAAATCTTCAAAAACATGGATGTAAACCCTTTTTATTATAATTGCAAAGTTGTCATGAGTGTATTCTGATAGATATATTTAATTAAGTTAATTAATTATTAAATCAACCACTCAAAATATTTTAATAAGCACTGATTTTTTTCTTTTGGAATAAATAACATTGCAAGAGAAGATAAAAAAAATATATTTTCAAAAGGAACCATAAGTTTCCTCTACCCTAATTATTATTTTTTATTTAAAGTCATGGTAAGCCTATGTGCACTTAACACCAAGATACAATTAATAAAACATATTTTATTTTAATAAATCACTTCAGTTAGGATACAATTTATTTTAGTAAAGGATTAAGACAACTATTCATCTATAAGAAATAAAGATATACTTTTATAATAATCTTTGTGCAAGTTTGTAGAAAGTGTTTTTCTTTCAAGCCACTTAAAGTCTTGAATCGAACTGCTGGGATTAACAGATCCTGCTATGTATTGAGCCTTGAAAAAAAATACTTTAGCTCCAAATGGAGTATTATTTGAGTTTGTTTGCACTTCTTTGGGATACTTGTACTTATAAAAACCACATGGGGCCAACCCAAAAAACCTGACATTGAGTTGATCTCCACAATGCTCCTTAAGAACTCTTTCTGCCGTCTGATGCAATGTTTCCCCTTCACTCCTTAAACCCTGGGGCAGTACCCAAACAAAGTCTTTTCCCAATTTCTGGTGAACCAATAAAACAAGGTTAGCGTCAAGTTTCCTCAGAATTGAGCGATGGTCGTGCTCCTTACCAGTATCATAAGTTCTTGGAGAAAATGTGAACTTGTTCAGTTCATCTTGACACAGGTCTTCGAAATCTTGGGCAGTTTGCTTGGCCTGTTCTAAGTCAATTTCTAGAGTATCACCTTTTTTCAGTAGTTCTTCTTGCTTTACCTCAATTTCATGTCTTACTTCATGGTCACTCTTTAAGCTTACTTCAAATTCTACTTGCATAAGTAATTTAGAGAATTTTTCCTCAATAGGAGTTAAGTTTTTAGTAACTATTGGTTTTCTTTCTACACACACTGCACTAACCAGATCCCATTTTTTGGAGTCTTTTGTACTTGACAGGAATGGCTTATCTTTAAAACCCTGTTGCGTAGCAGTTACAGCATTTGTGCTATAATGTAAACGTTCTATTCCTAGTTTTAAAAATATTCTTCGACTAAACATTTTTGATGCCATTTATATGAAAATAAAAGCTCCCAGAAGTCCGCCACATCCACAATAAACTAACAGTTTTTAACCAACATTAGAAAAATAAATGGAACCAATCAAAAATACAGTTCCAAAAATTATAATAGATGGCAATAGAGTAGATAATTAGTTCCAAATATTCTAATAGATGGCAACAGAGTAGATTTTAAAAAAAATAGCATTGAGGGCAATAAGACAAATATTTCTAATAAATAGGTTTAAGGTACCACAATTTCTATATTTGAATCCGCGGAATGAGAAAACATATTGGGGATCATAATTCTATATGTCTATAATGACCCTGCATAAGTGTGAAACCTGGGTCTGCTGTAATTATCGAATTATATGTATTTAAAGTTAGATATTACTCCTCTACACTACCGCCATGTTTAAGCGGCCACAGTTTCTATATTTGAATCTGCGGCATGAGCACACATGTTAGGAATAAAAGTTCTACATGTATACGACGACTCTACATAAGTGTGGATCCCGGTTCTGCCGTTATTTTGGATATTATGATGTTATTTGCCACCCTACCTTGTGTTTCCCTATTTTTTTCTACTTTTGTGAACTATTTCTAGTTTATTTTCTCATTTAATTTGCGTGAAATCTCCGAAGCTCACCAGCATGTTGCCGGCCTGACTAATGACAATGTTTACATATATCAAATTAAGTAAAAGGACGGAGGGAACAACGTAAAACATTGTTTTAAATAATTTAAATAAGGAATTTTGATTTAAGGAAGAACACTTACCTTTTATTAAGCATATTAATTATCCTTCTAAGAAGTGTGATTGACTGTATTTATTTTGAAGGTCGGCCATATTTGTTTTAACGCATGCCCAGTGCTATCAAACGAGTGAGTAGTGAACCTCGTGATTTGGAAGGGAAGAAGAAAGGAAGAAAAAACGAGCGCGATTTTTAATTTGTTGACAGAAGGAAATAGACATTTAATTCTTTATTAAAAACATTATTCATATTCAATTGGCTATATTTAAATACTTACATTGAACCTACATTTCGTTTTTATTCTCTCCCTAGTCTATAGCCAACAATTCATTTTCGTTTTTATTTACATATAGTTTGTTTTCTCTTTGGACTTAGAATAGAACATTTTTAAAATTGAAATAAGATTGGAAGGTTTTGAAGAGTAGTGAGGTGGCTTCTTCTTCCTGGTGTTGTGGTCCAAGATGGAGCCAAATGAATGTAGGCTCACAATTTAAATTATTTTATATCTATTCAAAAGTGGAAGATTAAAGTAAAAATAGTAAAAAGGGGAAGCTAAGAGAGTGTGTAAGAGCTACAATGTTTAGGCTCATTTAAATTGTGGAAGAATTTCAAGTGGAACAAATTTATGAAGATGGTGTGTCAGTATGGACTAATTATACATGGGTGAGGTCAAACCAACTCTTCAACTTTTGATTATTGTAATCATTTCTTTTCTTTTTTCTTAATAAACCAGAACTCTCTTATTCCCAGAAGGATAGACTAATACAAAGAATTATTTAACATTTTATTTGATGTCTAATTATTAATTTTATTTATTGTATCTATATATTTTTTCTCTTCTTATGGTCTCAACAATACTGTGCTATACTTTATTAAATTAGAATTATAATTAACCGGAATTCCATAGGTAGGATTTGGATGTGGACAAAAAGGAAACCACAATAAATTCATAAAGTGCCAACAATTGTTTTTTTTTATACATTTATTTTTATTTGTAGCCCTAATTACATTTTCTTCAACAATCCATTTTTTTTATTTTATATAAATTGTTCATGTTCTTTTTTAGTTTTAAGTTCACCCAGTGGTCTCGAGGTTGAGAGTCGTTGTGCCACTGAGTTGATAGCCGAGGCAAATGTATTGTTCCTTGTGATTATTATTTTTCCCCTAGATACCAGGGGTGGCACCCAACTAAAACACGAATTATATAGATAAAAGAAGATATTATTTTTTCACTTAAAACTATTATTTTATTATATTATAAGTTTATTATTATTATATTATATATATATTTTTATTACAATATATGCCTTCAAACCTATATTGGACTCGAAATTAGCACTGCGCCACCGCCGGTTTAAGGCGCCACCGTTTCTATATTTGAATCTGCGGCATGAGCACACATGGTGGGGATCATAGTTCTGTGGGACCTGGGTCTGCCGTTATTATCTAATCATATGTATTTAAAGTTAGATATTACTCCTCTACAGTACCACCATGTTTAAGGGGCCAAAGTTTATATATTTGAATCTGCGGCATGAGCACACATGGTGGCAATTATAGTTATAGGTGTAAAAAGAGACCCTGCATGGGCGTGGAACCTGGTTCTGCCGTTATTTTTAGAATGATTGCCTTTAAACTATAATAACCTAATACAGATATGCTAGACGCTAGTTTATGGCGCCACAGTTTCTATATTGGATATTGTATATTTTGCATACTATTCCAATGTGAAGCTTCAGAAATATCGCGACCAACTTCAGATTTACCAATTTAGTCTGGGATGTTAGAAGTTTTATATTTTGTGTTCTTTCAAGGGTGTCATCCTGATTATGTGTAGTGTGATGTGTAGCTCTTTGTTTTCCTATGTTGTTTATTTTATTACATTACCATATGAAAATAGTGTACATAGAAGAAAGCTAGCTAAAGCTTAAATTACTAATTTCTCTTTTATATCACTAGCTTAGTTGATTATATCAATTAGAGTGAGAAACTAAAACTTTTCTGCCATATAACATTTAATTCATAAAAGGAAGTGATAAATCAAGATGAACATTCTTAGGACTTTTAAGTGAGAAATTTTGAATTAAATGATAAAATTTTTAAATAATTTAAAATAATTGATGAACATTACCCACCTCAACCTGCAATTACTCTATTTAACCAATATATAGGTTTTCTATGTATATTTTTATATATAAGATATAGTTGTGTTATAAGATGTGCAGAGGGTTCAATGAAAAAACAAGTTAACCGAATTACTTCCTGATTCATTTTTCTTCAAAAAATAAACCAGAAAGTAGGGGAGAACTGATATGACCCTGTTTTATTGAATTGATTTCTAGTGCATTTAAATTTAAGTTGTGTCAATATTCTTAAGTCTGACTGTACTGTTAATGTTTTATTTCCGTACATGTGCAAGCAGGCTACGGTGAATAACATTCAGTTTGCTTGTTTACATCCCTCACAATAATTAAAGAAAAATAACCTCGCACTGTAGGTGCGAGAAAGAAAGCAATAAGCTTCATTTGTAAATTATATTGTTTTTATGTTCTTTTTCTAGAAGCAGTTTTACTTGTGTCTGTAAAAGCTCAGCAGCTCCCGGGCAAACTCTGAGTTTGAAGTCTGGTAATTAGTTTTTGCTTTTACTAGACCGAGTTGTTAACCGTCAATTCGGGCTAAGACGTGTGTGTGCCGATATGGCAAATTCATTATGATATATATATATATTATGATATATATAGATTTTATATATTATGATATATAATATATATAATAATGTGTACCTGATGAAAGTTAACAATGTCCACTATATTTATATATATATATATATATATACATACATATAGTTCTAAATTTATGAAAGTAGATTTACTTTATATATATATATATGAAAGGTAACAATGCTCACTATATGGGTACATCTGATGAAAGGTAACAATGTCCCCTATATGTGTGTATCTGATGAAAGGTAACAATGCCCACTATATGTGTGTAACTAATGAAAGGTAACAATGCCCAATATATGAGTACACCTGATGAAAGGTAACATTGTCCACTATATGGGTACAACTGACGAAAGGTTACAATTTCCACTATAAGTGTGTACCTGATGAAAGGTAACAATGCCCACTATATGTGTGTACCTGATGAAATTTAACAATGTCCACTATATGTGTGTTTCTGATGAAGGGTAACAATGCCCACTATATGAGTACATTTGATGAAAGTTAACAATGCCCACTAATTGTGTGTACCTGGTGAAAGGTAACAATGCCCACTAATTGTGTGTACCTGGTGAAAGGTAACAATGCCCACTATATGAGTACACCTGATGAAAGGTAGCAATGTCCACTATATGTGTGTACCTGATGAAAGGTAACAATGCCCACTATATGAGTACACCTGATAAAAGTTAATAATGCCCACTATATGTGTACACCTGATGAAAGGTAACAATGCCCACTAAATGTGTACACCTGATGAAAGGTAACAATGCCCACTATAATGTGTGTACCTGATGAAAGGTGACAATGCCCACTAAATGTGTACACCTGATGAAAGTTAACAATGTCCTCTATATGAGTACACCTGATGAAAGTTAACAATGCCACTATATGAGTACACCTGATGAAAGGTAGCAATGCCCACTATATGTGTTTACCTGATGAAAGGTGACAATGCCCACTATATGAGTACACCTGATGAAAGGTAGCAATGTCCACTATATGTGTACACCTGATGAAAGGTAACAATGCCCACTATATGAGTACACCTGATAAAAGTTAACAATGCCCACTATATGTGTACACCTGATGAAAGGTAACAATGCCCACTAAATGTGTACACCTGATGAAAGGTAACAATGCCCACTATATGTGTATGCACCTGATGAAAGAATGTAATGTTAACTATATGTGACTTCACTATCTGCATGGTTCAAGGCAGTAATTTCCAACTTTATTTTTAACTTCCTGCCCCCTTCTGAGAATTTGATGCTGCTACAGCCCTCACCCCCCAGTTAAATGTAATAGGCATTCTGAAATCAATGATAATAACCTTGCAGAAATATTATCTTACCAATTGGTAAATATTCCCTCCTTTGAAAAAAACATGATTACAAAATAAATGCACTTTTTACGTAACATAATTTATAATTCTTATGAATAAAACACACGTTAAAACATAACTTATGTTAAATGGTTATAAACATAGGGAATAAATCGTGTTGTCAAAATTATAGAACATAAATACAGTATTTAATATAAGACCCTCGTGTTAAATATTTATTGCCTGTGTTTATTAGCATAAAATTATCCCTGCAATATCAGTAAAAAACCCATACTCTGCCATACAACTTCCTTGTCAATATTTACCATCTCACAAAACAAAAAATACCCCCTGGAGGACAGTATCACTCAATATGGGAAACATTGGTCTAAGGCTTCATTCTCGTATTATCATCGTCCTGGCCTGCTGACGACGGGAAAATTGGTTTTAAATCACAGTCAGGTATGAAAAACTACACCACAAAGCTCAGAAAAAATATGTTCACTATACGTAGGCTTAAATCACAAAATAAAGGAAAATCTTGTTCATTACACGTATACCACAAAGGTTAGGAAAATAATGTTCATTACAAACATTCCACGACGCTTAAAAATAATGTTCATTACACACATACCACGACGCTTAAAAATAATGTTCATTACACACATACCACAACGCTTGAAAAAATTAAGGTTCAAAAAAGGTTATCACATAATAAAAATAAATCTATATTATATATTATATCACAACATAAAGAAAAATTGTGTTCATTACACATACCACAAAGTGTAGAATATTATGTTCATTACACATACCACAAAAGAAAAGAAAATCATGCTCACCACACATAAATGCCTACAACAAAGTTTAGTAAAATTATGTTCATTACAGTACCACAATATATCACGAAACAAATTAAAATCATGTTAATTACACGCGTATCTCTAAATAAAGAAAAATCCTGATAATTTCACGTATATCCAGTGGTGGATCTAGGGTATGGCAGATTTGGCACGTGCCCGGGAGCCACTTAACGGGGGCGTGTATTTAAACAGTTTATACTTAGTTGCTATAGTTTATTTTACTTTATTATTCCAAATTCTTTTTCATTTTAAGTAATTTCATTTGTTATAATATTAACTACTGTATCGAACGTTAAATATTTGTTTTTAACGTGGAATCCGAACCACATTCCCCACATTCACAAGTTGTGATTAATACACGTCTTGTCAGAGGTGAAGGAAGGGTTTGGTAATCAGATAAATCTGTGCCGGGACCGAGGATTATATGTAATTATTATTTGCCAAAATATATTTCTCATTATTTCCACTTAAACAGCCCTTAACACTTTTAACACGAGTAAAAATAAGAAATCTATGTTAAAAGGGCCTCTGACACTAATTCTATATAAAAAGGGCTCTTGCAATCCTTAATATAATTTTTAAATTCACATTTATAGAAAACATTTAGGCTAAACATATTATGAATATCTATATATTTACGAAAGATATATATACAATGGCTTATACAAGCTTCTTAAATTTATGTTAAAATTGTTGTAAATATAGGAAATATTGTACATTTTTAAGCGGTGTTTTTTCAAAACATGGTTTTTCGAGGTAGTTTTCTTTTGCTTAGAACATCAAGACCAAATTCACAATTTTAGCAGGATTGTATGGTAAAATTTTTAACATAGGCCCTAAACTATTTATAATTTGTAATTTTGTTTGTTTGTTGATTGACCATAGTCCCCTCAGGGTGGACTGTTTATTAAATCCTTTTATCTCAGTAACATATCAGAACGCTGCTACATAAATAATAGTTGGTAGAACACACACTTGAAAACCATTGATTGATTGATTGTCCACCTCACGGTAGCTAATGAAAGGAATTTTTTTTATCTCCATAGAAATATCAGAAAAATTATTTTCCATTAGAAGGGAAAGGTTGCGTTGACTGGACATGTCTTCTCCTATCTTTCATAAATAATAATTACCTTTCCTACTATTAAATACCGTAATTTCAGATTTTTTTAAAATGTAAATTGACCGCCTGTTATTTCTTGTTGCTATGCAATGAAATGTGATGGGGTCATTGTTACATATTTTAAAAGACGTTTCCTTGACTTTAGCTTCTATTGATTACAATAAAATTTCTAAATTACTGTAAAAACAAGATCTTCATTTATCTCTGCATCAAGTTTTATATTTGTGCTAAACAAAAATCTGTTATTGTGTAAAGGGCAAGTCATTAATAATAATATTCGTTCAACATATAGCCAAACATTATGGGTAGAGTGCTATTGGATCTACCAGAGAAGACATTAAGATTAATTTTGAAATTTCTAAGATTCGAAGAGTTGACACATTTGAGAAGAGTATGTTGTTTATTAAGAAATATTGGGGGTGACATTTTGAACTCCACCTTCCTTACTCTAGGTGCTCGCGTGGATGATAAAATCAACATGATAAAATCAAGGATAAAGTATGCTTCTAGCGAGGATATCCCTGGATTACTCTTGCGCCAAAAATGTCTGCAGGTCTTGTGCTCCGAGGTCCGCTTGTTAAACGCTGTCTGTGGCCGCTATGTCGTGTCAAACTCTTACTTCTTCGCCGGTGGGTCCCTGCTGGATTGCTGCGAGAAGCTCCTGGATCTGAACACGGTGAAAACCAATCAGAACCGATGTAAAGATAAGGATGTGATAATTGGTCTCTTTCTTCTTGCTGAGCAATATCTCGACCATTTCGATAGGGTCATTGAGCCAACTTTGCTCAAGAGGCAATATTGGTCATACGCTTGGTTTGGAACTAAGTTGGTCGACATCGTGGATTGTTATTCGATGTCGCAGTATCACCTGATTGTCAACTACACTGGTATGACCTTCCATCTGGCGGGAAGGTACGAAACTTACCTTCCGACCACAGTGGACCCTCCTCCTCAACTCGTCGAGGGGAAAGAGGGCATCGCTTCTGAGGACGGCAAACAGAAACTTATCAGATATTTGCGGAACAATGTCAGATGGAACAACTTTTTTCAGGTTACGTATCCCACTATTTGCATATGTTCTATAAAAATACCTACTACCATATATACTTTTTCACCTGCCTATTAGTCAATTTTCATAGAAAGGGCCTCATCTATCAGCTAGAAAATCTATTACATCTAGAACACTTTCGTATAGTCATACTTCAAGTCATGTGATCTGCAATTTTCACCTTTAATAGATAGCCTAATATCAAATAACGTTAATAAAACCTATTTTTGTGGCAGCATGGTCTAAGTCGCGAATCTCACAGAAAACCAGAATACCGATGACGGGGAGATCAAGGTTCGAATCTCTGTTAGGTGTACTGATAGTGGTTTTACCATAGTAATTTATCACTTACCCTCCAAGAAAATGTGGGTACACTTCCTTTAAATATAACCTTCCTCATTCCTAGAATCATTAGCGTAATTAGTACATAAGCGTATAAGCTGAACGAGTAGTAAAAGGCACTTTCTATGAAAATTGTTATTATGCTAATGGCCTTTTGGACGAGAGAGGTTACATTTAAAGGAAGTGTATGCAACATTTGTGTGGAAGTAGATTAGAAAACAATTTAAATTTAGGAATAAACACCCTCAGTACACCCGACAGAGTTTCGAACTTCGATCTCCCCGTCATAGGAAATCTAGTCTACTCAAGGAGTAGCGCCTTAGACCATGCAGCCATCGAAATGGGCTTAATTAAAATTGAAATTATAATTAAAATACACCATTTTAAGAGAATTAAGAAAAAATATGGGCCCATGTTAATTTATTTTATTTTAAAATTGTTGTCCTGTGAACTATTGTAATTTATGATTAATACGAGGTAAGAGCTAAGTCCGCTGCACACGGTGCAGGATTAGTTGCTAGATAGACTACTCGGTGTTGAGTGACGTCACTGATGGCTCAGCTGCTGGAGAGTGACGTCACTGATTGATAAACTGCTAGAGAGTGACGTCGCTGATGGCTCAGCTGCTGAATAGCCTGCTCGTTTCCCTTGACAAGTCCCGTGCTATATTCCGTTCACGTTAGGTTTTTACCTAGATGACAGTTCGAAATTCATATGTTTAGATTTTGGGTTGCCAACACTTGTAAAAGATCACAGTTTTGTTATAAATGTAAATATCTTTAATTACCTGTAATATATTACATTTAAAATAACGCAAACTAAAGTTTTCTCATACTATTTCATTTTTTAAATAATTTCTTTTTATCCAACTCGAAACAATATTTTAAACATAATTAAAAGTACTTATTTTTCGTTTTGGAACGTTACTTATTTTGTGTAATATAGTGCACACATCAATACCTTTTAATACAGGCATCGTATTTACTTTGAAAAGAGAAAATTCTTGTCATTTTCTTACATACAATAAATTATTTTATGATTATTTTATCGTATTTTGAAATATTTAACTGAATAAAATATTTTCATCAACTGCGTGTCTGCATCATTGTAAACAAATTGTTTACCGTTATGTTCAATCATATGGTTTAGATTCGTCAGTCGCCATTTTGAGGCTATGTTCGTTAGAAGTTTTTGTGAAGGTGGTGTGAATATTTTTTTAAAGGGAATAAAACTATAAATAAACTTTGTGTCCGACCTCAAATAAATATATAAACAATTTTGGCCTAAATTACTGTGGTTAACTATCACATTAATATATTACCATCTGTTTTCATTACAGTCATCCAAAGTGATAGAGGTCAGCTGTTGGCGTAGGGATATATTAGGGATTACTTCAAGTAACATTTCGAGCTGTCATCCAGATAAAACTTAGCTCGTGAATTACTTATATGTTCCCTGTTCTATCGGGAGGTGAGCCAATCAGAGAGCAACCTTCTGTCACGTGACCAGGCACGCCGATCACCACTGTTTACGTGCAGTCAGAGATAGAGGTGGTTACGTTCATGTGGTCTCTTCCATTTTCTGCGTCTCCTTCAGTTATTGAAAATATCACCATCTCTAATTGTCTTCGACGAATACAAATTGCCTGCAAAGCATCGTCGTCCAAGAAGTCATCATCAAAGTCCATATTTGTTGACAACAGACCTAGCGTTCTCTCTCACTCTCTTGTAAACTAGCCCATGGCCTGCAGATGGCGAGCCTCGTCTAAAGCCAGCCCAGCAGCGCTGCCTGCTTGACACCCAGCTGCGCAGCAAGCATAGCAACGAGCAGCGAGATCCGGAAAGTAATCTAGCAACGAGCCTGCACCGTGTGTGGTGGGCTTCATACAGTAGTCAAGGTTATTTTGTGTCTGCTGCAGCCTGTTATTTTCTTAGCTTTTCTCTTCAATAAAACAGCATGAAATTGTTCATAGGACGATGTTTTTAAAACACCAATTTTATTTATGCACTGGGACTTACAGACCGTCATGGCTATCAGTATATTTACACTAATGGATTATTGAAGAGAAAAATGGAGTTTTCAGTAAATGTATAAGAATTTGAGCCGAGGGAGATTGGGAAACAGCGTAGGAGAAAAATTCTCCCTACAACCGGCTTGAATTCCAATACCAACTTTCTTGTCCGCGGCTATCAAGACTAGACATGAATGAAGCCTTGGGATTAGTGCCTATTGGTGTGAGATACTAACTCTATTGGCATTAGAAACTCTAAAGTTTATCATCTCACTTATAAAAGTACGCCTCCTATCCCTCCCTGTCTTGAGCTGTACTATCCAGTCCACCTCATTAAATCCTATCTCTTTCAGGTCCATTCTAATTCCATCCTCCCATCTGCGTCTAGGTCTTTCCAACTGTCACTTCCCATTGGGTTTGCCAGTCACTACCCTGAACGTGGCTCTAGATTCTCCAATTAGATTATGTAACTCATCATTTTGTAGCCTCCTCCACTTCCAACTATCTTATTCCATTTTAGACAAAATATATCTTCCTAAGCACCTTGTTTTTGAACACCTTAAATTATTTTTCGTTATATAAGAGGCCACGATTCACAACCATAGAGAACACTTGGTAAATTTATTGTTTTCTGAGCCTTACATTCCTTGAAATCAGGTGGGGTGACCACATGTTGACCAAGTCATAACATGTATTTCCTGACTATATTCTTTTATTAATTCTCAACATCGTTATTGCTAGTTAAAATTGTTACCAAATATTTAAACTCTGTAACCGTGTCAAATAATATATTGTTTGACGTAATCTTTAAGTTATCGTGCTCAATCTTTGTTCTCTGTGTTATCATACAACATTGCTAAATACAATATTGTTGAGCTTCCTTCTCTAAAATGTAATCCTTTAAGGTGGAGTGAAAGGGGACGCGAAACATGGTAGGATTTTACATTTTTTTAAATAGAAAATATTTTTTTTTTTGGTAAATATAAATAAACTATTGACCCAGTAGAACTAGAATTTAATCTTCCTCCTATGGTGATATCAACAGTTGTTGAATATCTGTCATGAGTCTAGCGACATTAGATGATCAACAATTTAAATGAATATAAAAAGTTCTTATTAAATTCCAGGACACACTTGACAGATATTCAACAATTGTTGAGTTCACCATGTGAAGAAACTTAAACTATATTTATACTAGAGAAATATTTAATTTATTTCGACCAGTGGGTGGGGGTAAGGGGCTAAGGGGGCTCAAGCCCTGACCCCCAAAATAAAGAAAGGAAGAGAAACAATGCGAAGAATACCTTTATTAAATCACAGACGTGTTTGTGTCTTATCATTTTGGAAAGTTATATTTGAAACACTTAATTTATAAATACGCCTAGATGTAAATTTACTCTTTAAAACATCCTAGTTGTTTGGGGAAAAAAAGCTTAAACTTCTGAGAAAGTTCTTATTCGGAGCGCCCCCGCCACCGGCCAATCAATGGTCCATGCTTCTCAAACACTACAGCTGACCAATCACGTAGCGCTCTCCAGCGTTGGCTTCTGGATCTTTCAAGAGAACTGTTAGTCTCCTTAGAAACGATCGCTGTGTCACTGTGCGTAGTTCCTGGACTATAAATGTGAAAGGACTTGTTGAAATCGTGAATTTGTTGGTGATGTGTTGCTATTTTTTGGTTCTTTATTCAGAATAAAGCGTGTGATGGCACAAACACTTGTCTATTCAATAAGTTGGGACCCGCTTTGGTGGTTGCGTGGTCTAACGCGCTACTTTTGCAGTAGACTAGACTGCCGATGACGGGGAGATTGAGGCTAAAATCTCGGTTGGATGTACTGAGGTTTTGTCAAAAAATGTATTTCCTCTCTCCCTCCACGCAAATGCGGCTACACTTCCTATTAATATAACCTACCTATTCCCTAAAAAATTAGCGTAATTAGTGCATAAGCGTTTAACCCGAACGGGTAGTAAGATGTGGTGCAACAAAAAAATTTGAGTCTATATTCTGTTCAATCATATATTTAGCTAGGTTTTGTATTTTTAAATGTAACTACGTCCTCAAATACAGTTTCAAATAGCTCCCCCAAACCATAATCTTGCGTGCCCAACTTATTTTGACCCCAAAAATTATTTTCTTTAAAAGGTGCAAAAACACTTACCTTAACTCGCGTATTATCCCACCCCACAACGGGCCTGATTTTTATGTTTGAGTGTTAGTGTATTGATTCCAAGCAGTCATATTTTAGTACTACCTTTAATTATTATTATTATATTTAATAGGTTCAACAATTAATTCACTTAAATGTCCCGTACAATATATTATATTTAGGGCAGGTATGTTTATGACATTTCATAGTTTTATTCTAAACTTAATTTTAATGCTGAACAGGATATTACAAATTCTGCGATCTGTCATGAAAATACAAATTTATACATATGATTTCATTTACAATGTTTTTCAGTTTTAGGTAACATTTTAAACGTATCTTGGACATTATGTGCACACTTTTAAGAATTTTCCAATTAAAAAAATATTAACAAACATTACATTAATTATTAATAATATTAACATAATCACAATAATAATTAATTATTAATTATATAACCATAGGGGAGGATTCAAAACTTAAGATACCGTATGCATAATTTTTTTATTAGCACAGTAAGGTTTTAACGTGTTTCTAAGTAAATAATATTTTTACATCCAATAATTTTTTACAGATTATAATAATAAGTTATTTAAATTTTATCTCCAAGAAATTCAGGCAACACTAGTCAATACAAAGTATTTTATAAAAAGTCATAGTTGTATTTTTGGAGTAAAATTTAATATTTAAGAATATACTTGGATATTTTGAAGAATCTACCTACATGATTTTTTAAAATGATTTGTTTTGGTCATAAATATATAAAAATCTAATTATAATATTTGTAATTACAAATGAGGTATTAAAATGTGTTAAAAAGTAGCCATTTTTTTTATTAAAGTAGCAAAGATAAATTATTGAGCATTTTCTAACTATCATCTTTATCATCATCGTAAACGGTTTCAAGTCTGTGGTTGGGCCTCCCTCCATCTTCCTCTAACATTCCACCATTATTCTTCCTGCATTCACTTCCTCTCTCCTCCTCTCACTTTCACACATGTTCCTCCCATCTATTCTCTACATACCTCATATCCAGGAATCCTTTCCTCTTCATTCCTCCTCACGTGTTCGTACCATATTATAATTGCTTCCTCAGCCATCATCTAATCCTTGAACATAATATAATTAATTTTAAACAGTACTCTCAGTATAACGGTGACCACTTTCAGATAGTCGACCAGGGAGAGGAGATTGTTTACAACAATGCTCCGAGGAAGGAGAGGAGGGGTAGCAAGTTCACTGTGAACCGACCAGACGGTCTGACGACCACAGAGATGTGTGATGTGCCCGGCCAGTACGGCGACATCTACCGCAAGGTGTTCAAGAGAAGCGTGGGGGAGTCCCCTTGTGGCAAAGGGGTGTACATCACGTTCGATCTCCAGTGCATGAAGGGAACCGCTCCGCTACGTTTGGAACCCCTGGACGAAGCGGATGTTTACACATTTGGTCGAGAAAGCACAGGCTCGCACGGAGAGTATCAGTTCAGCATGGAGATGAAGGTGCGCTACTCTACATCCCAAGACGCTCAATTGAGAGAATCTCTTATAAAGCTCTTCCACAACAGAGAAAAATGTGTCGTGTCTGAGAGTACTATAAATGTTGAACTCCTTCAGTGAAACGTTCGTATCAATCACTTAGTTTGTTGTTGACATTTGTAATTATTCAATCTTTGTGTTTAGTATCTTTCAGTTGTATTGGATCAAATTTGAAATATTAATAAAATCAATCCAAATCGATATACATAATTCTGTTCCCAAACACAACATAGGGTTCTTGAAGAACATAATGCAATGTAGTAGGAAACAACTTCTAAATATAATAATAGAATTCAATGTGGAACAGATTTTGAAATTTGTAGTTTAATGTAAAGTCCAAAGATAAACCTTGATTGAGTAGAAATTAGAATGGATTGACAATTAGGGAAATTCACTATATTTCCATCATAACATGAAATAGCTAAACATTAAATTAATATAATTAACTTACATATATATAACACATTAAAATAATATAACATAAACTTATAAGTTTAAGTTAAGTGTGAAGTTTAGGCAAAAAAACAGATTAGATATAAGTTATAATAACAGAAGTTTTTAAATAAGTAATATTGAAAAGTGAAATAAGAATTTGGACGAATATAAATTTAAATAAATTGAATTCTATTCTTATCTGGAATGTTCCAGCATTTAAGGAACAAGGAACAAGGGAATTAAATAACAGATAGGGTTTATTAAATTAAATTAAATTAAATTAAATTAAATCAACACAGTGTTACGCAAACTGTGTACCGTGGCAGCAAATCAGTAGATCCGTGCGGTCGCGGAACAGATCGTCGGAGTTAACTTTGTTGTTCTGTCGGAGGCTATTTCCACAATATGAGTTTGACATTTCTATCAGTTGGAAGTGACCCTGACCGTTTTGGTAACAATCACACTGTTTCTTGGAACAGTGGGGATTGACTCTCCCCTCCTGGTTACGTCACTCACATTATTATTGCTTTTATTGTTTCTATTGTTGTGGCCAGTCGAGACTGACGCCAGCCACCTGAGAGACGATCAGTCACAATATGGACTGAAATATTGTTGGGCTTGGAGAATATTAGCAAAGTATTATCATATATTTAATATCTTTTACATGTCTTTTAAATCGAGTCCAGGGGCTCCAAAAACTCTTTAAAAGTGGGGAAGGCAGCCGGGGGAGGCGGGGTGTGTGTTCAACTGATAAGGTGTCAAGAGGTCCTTCCCCAAATTTTAGACTCTGGATGACATTTGAATCTATTTGAAGGAGGTTTGTATCTTTCTTTGTCATTATGTAACGGAACAACATTGCAGGAACTTGTGTGGAAAAGAAAATACCTTTTTTCGGTCAACAATTAAAAATGATAGCTATACCCCATGATAAAAACGGGGGCTGGGGGGAATCTTGAGCATAACTAAAAAACGTTTATAATAACTTTTTCTTTAGTGTTTCAGTACACGTAGACTTTAGGTAGATGTTTTAATCAAATTTGTAGTAATATTAATAAACTGAGCACAATAAAATGTACTTAGAAACTTAACCTCAAATTGTATTTACCTAAGATTAAAGTGAAGTCACTTTCTTTCCTTAATATTCTCTAAACCCCCTAAAACGTCAATGTATTGTAAAAAACCCCATCTGAAGAAGCCATTACTCTCTACTATCCTTTAAAATAAGTTCTTCTTAAAATAAATATTTAAAAACATATTTTAATTTTACTAACACTTCAAATAATAATTAGATAGATACACACAACTCAGTTATTAAAACTTATAGGGTAATCATATTCTAAAAGATGACACCTGGACATGGGAATTTAGCCCGGGACCTTTGGCTTAGTACGCCAATGCTCTACCACTGAGCTATCCAGGATTTTTCCCGTGCCCAGGCCATCCCTTACAGTTATAATAATTATACAAGTGGCAGCAATAAACTTGCTTTAAAATTTGAGGGAAGAATGAACCTGGGCACGGGACGATTCCTGGATAGCTCATTCGTTAGAGCATTGGCGTACTAAACCAAAGGTCTCGGGTTTGATTCCAGTGTCCAGGTTTCATTTCTAAATTTTCAGAATATGATATATATAGATGTAAGTAAATCCTCAATAAAACAAATATCATAGCTTTGGATATTTGATTCTTATAGGGTTATGTTTTTCATCAACACGATGTTGATTGTAGATAATTGACTCTTTTATCTTGACCAGAGATTTGATCGGCCATCTCCCGGTGCAACTGACAAATCTGTTTGAGGTACGTGATTGGTGACCAACTCACATCTAATCTTTGATAAAGGCACTGATTGTTATCCGTGCAATCGACCCTAGCCTCTGTTTTTACTTTTAGTGTTACACGTTTCTACCACTACGATTTCAGTATAAATCAAAAATGTTACCAAGAAATCCACACCCTCTCACCCTAAATGTATTGAGAAATAGACCATGCCCCTATCAGATCCATTTTCCTGGACCTGTAATACTCGCATAATTACTAACATTCTACTATTCCACAATAAAATAAAACATTAATAAATTACATCCAAGGCGCTGACTCTATGATAAAGAGTATCATTATGATTTATTATTTGATATAAGAGAATTATTGCTATAGTGGATAAAATGGCGTAGGACATCATTAATTTCATATATTGTAGAATTACAAGTACAATAATACATACAGTAACATTTTCATGATGTTGCTATAGAAATATCAAATTATTAGTTGAAACAACATTTTATTTATTTATAAAATTCATTACGATAACTATAATAACAAACGAAAGATTTCAAATAATAACAAATTTGGTTGTGTTGTATTTTTTTTTAGTAAATATGAGAAGAAAAGTTTCCGTTTTTTAAACAGTAACCTAAGTGGTAAAAACATAAATCCATGACATTTTTTTGTTTGCAATGCAACGGATACCTCAGATAATATTAGAGGATATTTTTCATTATCTCAAATACGAAGAAGTATTTAAACTATCCTCCATGTGTCGTGCTTTCCACGACACGGCTTCAGTCGTGCTGAGGTCAGGAGTTCGAGCCTTGGTCCCTAAGATAGAACGTCAGCTAGTGGAGCTCGAGCAGCTCTTCCAGGAATATGTTCTCGGCACACTGACCATCAGAGAATACCTCCACGTAGCCCTCCTCCACACTGTCCTCCTGGTGCTCCATTCAGAGGCTCGGGTACTCATGGCCACGTGCTGGAGGTTCTTTAAAAGGGACGATTCTATCGAGCACTTCTGTTTCCCCGCCGGGGATCTGTTGGACGAGTTCGAACACATCCTAACTCTAGTCCGGGACAGAGAAATAAACAAAATCATAGAGCCGGAAATAACCACAAGAATCTATTTTCACAATCAAAGGTTCTTGGATTTCTTCGATAGCATCGTCGAGCCAAATCTAGGAAGAATTTGGCCGAATGCATTCCCTAACGAAATTAAAATAATAGACATCTTAGACTGTTGTCAGTGTTCAAATTTTCATATAACTGTTACGCATTATATTAGAGAGACTTCGTTTTTTCTATCGGCACTATATGACACACGAGATTTAAATACTATAGACTGTCCTCCGGTAGTTGATGCCAACATGACTTCATTAAAGAAAACTAAAATAATTTTTCGTTATCTTAGAAATAATGTACGCTGGAACAATCTATTTCGGGCACTGAGGACACTGTGGGAACTTGAGGACATTGCTGAAAATGGACAACAAACTGATGTGATGGAATTTTTTCTACAACATTTTAATATTTCTCATGGCAAATGGCTTAGTCTCAATACTAAATACTTCCATCATAAAAGAGAGAGGATCGAAGAAGGCGCTGAAGTGTGTAGAGACGAGTTCAAGAGAGAGTTGATGCAGATCGGTAGTCGTTTTGGTCTGACGTGTGACATCAGTTTGCAAAGTCAAGATATTGATCATCTTCCTCTAGATATGCATTTCTTAGGGGGGTTTAACCCCTCCTCTTGCTCGAGTAATGATAATTTAAGGTCATTTTCGTCCATTAGTAATCCACAGAATATAAATAATAGCTCAAAGACACTGGGCAGTGATTCCTCTGTTTGTGACATCCCCTCGGAAATTTCTATTGAGAATGACAACTACAATTTTTCATTAATTGTTAGAATTCAATTTCCATCTGTTTCTCGCAGTAACGTTATCAATGAAACAACATTTGATATACAATTTTCAAAAAGCTCAACATCGGTTTGTGTGGAAAATGTTGACGAGAAAATATAGTAAATTTTCTTTTCATACCTTAAGTTGCCTTGTAAGATACTAATGTATGATGCTATTTTAACATATTATTTTATTTTAAAGTACTATTGTAATATGATATTGTAATATACTATTGTGAGATAATATTGTTTCGAAACCCCATATCACGCCATATAACCGGAATATTAGATAAAAGGCTATGTTCAAACCAAAAACCAATGCGGTTTTCTGTATTGTTCACTTGAAAACAGGAAAATTGGGACCAGTGTAAAAAAAGATTTAATTTAAAATAATTAGATTATATTTTTGTTTTTTAAAAATATGATGCAATATACCACTTATTCTAATGGAAGCTACAAAATTTCGCGCTATGATACGAGACCTCATTCGATCTGTGTTGTAGCACGATTTTCTTCAAATAACCATCTGAAAAGTCTTTGCTATACAATTGGCTTCTTGTAGGATTATACATCTTTCAGAAGATTCCACCTTAGAAAACCAGGCTATACTTACCTAAGTTAAGCTTTATCTATGGTGTCAGACAACCTATTTCGGGTTATTCACATAATTTATATTTTTTACTTCATTTGATTTACAATTTTGTAATCTAGGTAGTGTCCCAACTTTTTCATTGTTTTTGAGCATTTTTTGGTCAGATTTGTTAAAAAGTTGAATTATCATGCAATAAATATAATTATAGAGTTTTATTTTCTATTATGTTAGTTGGTGAGATATATATTGACTTTTACCATCTTCCTTTTACAGACAGGGCATTTACATCGAAAAAGTTGACAAACCAGGGGTTTAGAGTTGAGAAACCATTCCTGGAGAGTTTTCCTGGAATACATCGATCTGCAGAGCAAGCAAAAAATTATATATATATATATACTCCACTATGTTTGTGGATATTATTATATATATATATTATATACATATATAATGTATAGGGGTGTATTTAATTATGTATATAAATTATATACATATTTATTAAATACAGGCTGAATAATAATTTCAACTATGCTTTTAGTGAACTCGGTTGTAGTGAACATTCGGTTACAGTGAGTGAACCTAATTCATCGGTCCCAGCCCACATGCTTTAAATGTGTTTTAAAAAAAATGTTTTATAATGAACCTTCATCTTCGGTTAGTGAACAGAGAGATTGAAACTTTCAATAATAAATATCATCCTTACATCATCGTTCTTTTAAAATCACAACCTTTTTGTTGTTGTTTGGACTTGAAGACGGTGATTCTCGACCTGCTGTTGAGGTAGTACATAGTTTGACTAGAATTACTGAATGTGTTGGGAGGTGGAGGAGGTTGGTTGAGCTTAAACAGTCCCTTTACTAACTGACATGGCTTAAGTTTGAATACCTTTGTCTGCGGCAAGTAAAGGAAGACAGTCTTCTGAGTTGTATTGATACAACAGGAGTTACAGGACAGTGAATGACAGTCTGTGGTCACTTAGTCATTGTTTTCACTAACCCCTTTCTACGAGAGGGTATATGAAACTCATCAAATTAAACTTTTCTACTCAGTTTAGTTTTTAATGTAGGATATTGTGAGGAAAGCACAGACTCCATAGAAGAATATGGAAAATATATGAATTAAAACAGTATATAATAGACCGCAGCATAATATAACAGATTTTTTTTAAGATCGACTAAGATATTTCAATAAATAGCGATTTTATTTGAACTCTTATTTTATTTGTCGCTAACCCACAACTTTCAGATCTAAAAAAAATCAGTTTTATTGAACTTCAGACATAGTGAACAAAATATCTGAGTCCGTAGAGACTCGTTATAAACAGAGTTGACTGTATAGACCTTTATGGCAGTACTGAGAACTTAGCTGCGCCAATAGATAATCCTATTGAATTCGGAATATCTGAGATATGTAGAAATCCCAACAAGGATTTAAAATAAAAAATGAAGAACTTTACCTTAAATAACAATTTAAAGCAATTGTTAAAAATAATTATATACACTTATATATTTGAAAGCGTAACAAAAAAATAAAATATATTAATTATATATTATTATCTTATTTATATTATAATTTTATTATTATATATTATTATACTATTAATTAATTAATTTAAAAATGGGATCATTTTGCTGTACGTAATATTCTACGTAATATACATAGCAAACAGACCTGGACTGTATTTACACATCAGGATGTAAAATTTTGTGGTGGTCCTGAATTTCCAGCCGGTTCAGACAATCACTACAGGGTCAAACCTGCTTTTAGTGGACATCTTAAATTTTCTAATCATGCTGAAATATTTTTTGATGGTCATCTTGAAATTAAAAGATGTCTAAACATGCCAAAACACGTTGAAACCTGCCACAACATGTTCAAAACTGTTCGAATTGTCTGAACCTGTCCAAATCTGAATTAATTTGTATAAACCTGCACAAACATGCACGAACCTGTATGAAACTGCTAGCCCTTCTAGAGACCTGTCCAGACCTGTCAAGACTTGTCTGAACCCTCACGCGCACTTGAAACTAAAGAAAAGAGACACAAGCGGCTCTTCATACCTACCAACATATAAAAAAAAAGTAATTAGATTTTAAATTCTATCACTATTTTGATAACATTAACCAAAGTATAATTTTCAAATGTTTTTACGGATTTATAAATTTCAATTAAAAATTTGTGTACATTTGAACGTTTAATGTTATATATTTTTTACTTTAGTTACAGTTTTAACCGTACATGTAATCAAACGAATACTAGTTAGTTAATATTTTAATACTCACCTTCAAGATAATCTTTTAAAGCTTCCGATTGTAAAATTAGCTCTGTCAATATTTCCGATTATTTTATTTACCGACATTAAATATGGTATTGGAAAACAAAGGACGTTACTTTGAAAGAGCCGAGCAGTTGGGTACCAAGAAAAGGAGGCGAATATTTTTATCATCACCTGTAAGGACTCACTTTAATCAACAAGAAGAAAGAGCAGCTTTAAAAAATAACAACTGTCAGGTACAAAGTTTGTAAATAGTGTAAGTAGGATTACTACCTTTCCTCCGCCTATTATTTTAACATACCTATTTGATCACATTGATTTGTAACTATGAAAAGTTTGAAATCATACACACAATCGAACAGCATTTATGGTTATTACATGGTTCAAGGTTGTGAAAGGTTGTGTTAGACGGGAATCAGTGTTAAAAGAGTAGTGCCTGCTGTTAATATATTATTAGTTTTATTTATATATTAATATGTAAAAAAAAATTATTGAAGGTATTATGCTTTATACCTCTTTAGTAAAATTACTACCAATAGAAACTATTCCCTACAAGACAACAAAAGTGTGAGATGCATTTTATTAAATTACTTCCATGCATTTCACCACCTATTACGTTATACGTATAAGTATTTGCGCTATTGTTGTAAAAATGATAGAGTTATAACGTTGAGTAAATGTACCCGCATTTGCATGGGAAACCATTTAGGAAAAACTATTTTTAATACATTTGGCAAGGACTCAAATCCCGACGTTCCCATAACCAGCAAACCAGAATTACTTAATTATCTCGACCATATGCTCACTGGGGCGGTCAGTTAAACATAATGTCAATGCTGCTAATATTAACAATATTATATTCGATTATATGTAAGTTTTAAGATAATAATATTATAGGCTATTGTTTATAAAACGTTTTATTCTTTTTGAATAAATTAAACATTTTAACTTTTTTTCATAGAAAAAGAAGATATTGTAATCGTGAAAAATTTGATCTCGATACTATGAAGAAAATTTATATTTAATATTCCTCTGAACCCAAAAATGTGTATCCGGAAATTCTGTGTGTTCTTCGGTATGCCTGTACCTGTTAACACCAGCTCAACTTGATCCATCAAACTCTCTTCCAGGCATGAACCCACCACGGAAACCTTAGCCTGCGAACTTTAAACCCTCCCCAAAATTACATTTTTTCTACGTCCATGACTCAATCTAAAATATATTCAGTAATATCGAGTGGGCAAGGAGGGGAATCCCCTTTCAACACCCTTTAACTAATGTTCACATTCCCATACCAGACAGTTTTATACGAGTAATTAAAATTAAGTTGTGTCCAATGCAAACAATTTTAGTGGGAAATTCATCTTTCCATATCTACCAAATGAAAGAATTCGCAAAGGTAGAACAAAATTTAATATTCCCCGCCCCCTGACCTTAAGAATGTAGGGACTTACTCTCTACCACCACGAATAATGGTGATTTTGATGTCTTGTAATTAGCTCAACTAGATGAGAACATATATTATTTTAAATCTTCAACATGCACCATGAATATATTTCCTAGGGGCCTGGGTCTCAGGATAATAAGGGGGGCGTCTCCAAACGAAATACAAATAATATCGATAACATTATATTACACAATTTCTTTCAATTGGGAATGACCACGTGGGAATAGATCTTTATAATCCTACCTTTTCTTAGTACAGAATTATTCATGGAGCAGAAAAGTCAATTTAATTTGCCCTTATTTTGAAAACAAATGTTCACTTCTATTGACGGCAAAACATTTATACATATTATAAATAATGTAATGTAATATTATAACTGATATTTGTCAAACTACCTCTTTTAAAATATATTCTGTAAATAGTTAACATTTTGCCTTTGTAGGGTTTGAGTTTCATGGTTAGTGTACATCACCTCACCGCTAGGTAGCACCACTAGTTCCTCGCACGTGATCCTGTGCTATTCCTATAGTAGTGTCCAGTATTAGTATCATAAGATATTTGATTCATCTTTCCCAAGACAATATCACTAACAGCCCAATGTAGATTCATATGAACATAAAGAGGAAGTATAAATATTATAGAATAATAAAAAATACAAATAGTAACTATATGTTAGCATTCTTTCTTACAATTCATTCAGTACAACATTCATGCATTCAGTTAAATGTTAAATTACTGGTCTGGGGCCTGGTTGTTAAGATAATCCTGTTTATAGTTGGTTCTGAACCACCAATAGGCAGTATTTAAGCTCTGAAATAAATTCAACTTTTCTAACATTATTTGAACATGAAAAAAAAACCTTATTTATTTTTATCATATTAAATATTTTGAATAAAAAAACCCACATGAAAATGAAGTAGAGCACCATTCCCTACACACGCAATTAATTATTGGATTCGTTATCAAGTATTCCAGGCAAGATTATTCATTTCTAACTCCGATTGTAACGGGACGACTACCAGTGCTAGAGTGATTGAATATAGAAGCTGACGCGGGGCCAGCTGTGACAAGCCCTCTCTTAGAAACATCGCTCAGTGTAAGATGTCTCCAGGTCAATGTCCCTGCCCTACTATTCCATTGCGAGCTGTACGAAGTGATTGGGCCATTCTGAGCGAGCCCGTTATACAATAAAGGGAGTTTATATTTTGTTTTTTCGTCTATGTGTATTATAACTGGTATAAGAAGACCTCTACCCTTACACCCTTTACATATAAAAGGCAATGGCAAAGAAAATAACTATATACCATCGAACAGCTCAGTCGTTTGAACACATAAAAACCGAGACTCTAACTTCTCAAGGTATCCGCAGTGAGGTAAAAAGGAAGGATATTTTCTGATTTTTATGTGGTCCGGTGGAGAGAAACATAATTACCAGGGAAACTTACCCTTTGAAGTGTATCCACAGTAATCCTTGGATCTCATCTTGAATTAAATTCAAGTGAAATAAAGGGAAGGGCGCCAGTAAGTTGTGTGACACTTACAAATAAAAGTACTACTATTCTGGCCTTGGAAGGAAAAAACAACAACAAACAATCTCACCAGAAGGGTTGAACATAAGTGTAAAAAGAAAGTTGGTCAAATAAAACCATCTAAAAAAGAGTAGTTTAAGAAAGAGTGAAAAGAGAAAGAATCGATTTTCTCAAAATCGACTCAAACATTTTTGATTTAAATTTGTGTCTAGGTGTTTACTAAGATTATAAATAAACTGTATATTTTCATTTTACCATGAAAATGATTTTTAGGGTACTTTACAGAAGTAGAAACTTCCGTATCTCAGCAACTATTTGAGATACTTAATAACTTATCATTGCAAAATTTTAGTACTATTAGAAATAAAAAAACTTTTATATGAAATATATTTTTATAAAACCAACAGTTTCTGAGATATTGGCAAATATATTGATACAATTTTGTGAGCTTTAGTTGTAAAGAGATACTACTTAAGTTTTAATGCAATAATTCTCCAATGCCATTGCTCATTTAAATATAAGTAAGTCTCTAAAAGTTTATGTTGTTTTTACTTAAACCTCTTAGGAGAAATGTTTGTACAACAATGATCTATATCCATTTTAGACTCAATGGTCAATATTTACATTTTTTATTAATCAAAATTTATAAATGAGGAATTTAATAGAAATGCGATGGCATGAAAATTTGCACAATATAATAAAATGTCGAAAATTTTAGCCGGAAGTTGAAATTTTAATACGAAGTTTTGACCCTTGTGGACCCAACATTGATCTTTTTTTTATCAGTCCAAACATACAAATGAAGAAATTAATTTTTAAAAAACAAAATTATAAAAATTTAAAACCGGGACTAAAAAAAAGTTTTACATAAGTATAGTGCAATTTATGCTTGAATTTGCTAGTGTACAGTAGCCCCGTGGCTTCTTTGGTGCTGACTGACAGTTCAAAGCTTACTTCCGACAGTCAAAATTTAGGTATACCTAAATTTTGACTCTCAGAAGCGACAGTTGAAAACTCATGTTTTGGCAGATAATCTGGTTTGGCGTAGGGATACGTAATTTGGTCTGGTAACTTTTTAAAGCTGTCAGTCAGCACCAAAGAAGCCATGAGGTTATTGTATATTATTTTGGTTCACATATATTATGAGTTTTGAGTAAATATCTACATTTTCAAACAATAGAGCGAGAAAGTTTGTGCGGAGTTCCGTATAAACAGTCTCACCAGAAGGGTTGAACATAAGTGTAAAAAGAAATTTGTCAAATAAAACCACCTGAACATTTTTTTGGGTAATTTTTTTTGAGTGAAATGGAAAAAAAAGGTCATATGGTAGTTACAGGGAAATTTAAAATTTCTAATACTCAAATAATCAGTGTATGTATAAATATATATATATATATATATATATATATATTAATTGTGGCAGTGGTGAATAAAAATGTCCTACCTATCTGATACCAAGATAACATATAACTCTAACCAGGGAACGCTGTGGCATAAGAGCCTTTAGGTAAATATTTAACATGTTATAATGGGTGGTAACAACAAATTAGTAGTCGTGAATTGTTAATTAATAAAGGATTTTACTCGTTTCCCTGTAGTCTTGAGGTGATTAGAAAAAAAAAATTGCAGACCTTTTCTTGACTATGGCTGTAGCAATCACATTTTAAGATCTTTTAAAAAAAAGTTGCTTATCCTTTTCATAAAATTCCCTTGTTTGAGAGGAAACCAAGTCCAGTGTTCGATTCTAGCCAGTACTCTTTGATGGAACATATAATGATACTGATTTGGACCCCCTCTCATATAATAAAAAGTCATGGATGAAGTGAATTTTTTTTAAAAGTATTGTATACAAAAATCTTTTTAATACTTTATCCATGGATAATCACGCGCATTTGAGAATTAATGTCAATAAATTACACGAAAAGACCTATTTTTTCTTTTAAAAATCAACTCCGTTGTGTTTACCTAAGAGGCAAGAGACGCTAGCTCCCTCTACCCAATAGGAAGCTAGCCTTCATAGCACAATATATTGCCAGGACTCTTTCTATTAGTTAGTTTTGACACTAGCAATAATAGGTTCAAGAGGCAAGGGGTAGATTATATATAAATTGCTTGTGCGTATGAATATATAGAGTAACATAAATCTACACAGCACACGGTACTCAAAACATGGAATGTGTAATGTCATAAAAAAAATCTGTAGTTCTACTAAACTGTATACTCTAATATTACATCTTCAGTACCGAAGGTTAAATCATCTTAATAAATCGTGTGCAAAGTAAAGGTTTTAACTTATTTCATAAGTGTAAGAAATATCACTATAATTGACGCTCGATCACAGGGCTAGAAATACCAGTTATCTCATCAAATACCCAATATCACTATAATTGGTGCTTGATCACGGGGCTATAATTACCAATTATCTCATCAAATACCGAGAGCATCATTTTAATTGCCACCCAATTGCGGGGCATAATAATTACCGTATAGTTTTAATTGGCACCCAGCGCGGGGCAATTAATTCAATAAAATTTTAATTGGCGCTCGATCATGGGGCTATAAATACCAATTATCTCACAATATAATTCCGTATCATTATAAACAGAAAATTTATTCAATAAAATTAGCTTTTATTATTTGCATTAATATTTATTCCATGAAAAGCCAGCGTGTCCTTTTTGAGAGTCAGATTTTTTTTTCCTTTTTCAAAAAAATGGTTGTCCCAGTCACCAAAAAAATAAAATCTTATAGGTTGCAAAACAATTATAGTTTATATAGAGGAATTATTTCACTAATCTTGGAAACAGAAAAATCAGCTATTATTGGGATCAGGACAGAGTAGAAGGATAAAATAAACGAAAGGTAATGACAATAAAAGTAAAACTTATTAAAGAAAAAAGCTCAAAGATAAAATACAAAGGCCAAGTCTTACGTCCATTCAAATTTAGCGCCTCTGAAGTAGTAGACTAAGTAGTTTCTCAACCTGCCGCAAGAATACAGCTAAGTACAGTTTCCGATGTAGATACAGAGCCGGTCAAATGTAGTTGGCTATTGGAAGGAAATATCGGGGTTCGAGTACAGGCAGGAATGAAATATGTTAGAAATATATAATAAGAATAAAATAGTGGTGCAAAAAGTTCAGTAGTGGAGTCATAATAAGAATTTAGTTGAAGACATATATTAGCGTAGTTGTTATAACTGCCGTCAGGGGATGCAACGTAGAGAAATGAATCGTAGTATTTCGCCATCTTCATGAATACATGAATTAGGACGGAATATTGTTTACAGTATGTGTAATATGTGTCAAGAACCATGAAGCAATGTGACAAGTGAAAGTGATTAATTAAAATGAATAAATTAAAAACTATCACTTCTTTATTAAAACTGCAAGAAAAACTTGAAATTAAATGGTTAGCACATCAGCCTAATTACTCTATATTTATGTAGGAGGAAGGGGATAAAAATATTTTTTTCTAATGCTTGGTTTGCAGTGGCGTGTCGTGAAGTGTTGCCAGGGTAGTTCGCATTAGTTTAAACTGTACCTTTGAATTCGTCACACCCCTCAGTAGAACACTCATTGGTCAGGTATTGAGGTATGCAGAGCAGAGCATGTGTATGATTGATCAAATAGAGCCCAAATTGTCGAGAACATATCATAGTTACAGTTTTATCAAGGTCTGCTTCCCTTGTAACATTCCACCACACGCCACTGTTGGTTTGTTAAAAAAAAATTATGGTTAACTGTGAGTGAAGAAAAACAGAGCTTATTTTGTTTTTATTGTTTATTATTTGGTGGTGAGGGGTTTTGGATAATACCAGGCTGCATTTAAGTGAAAGAATTATAAAATACAATGAGTGTGAAATTCATTTAAAAAATCCATATAAGTTTAAAACATTTGGAGCAGTAAATATTGCATCAAAGATGGATCATGTGGTCAAAATTTCAGTCCAAAAACACGTTGAATAGGTGAAAACAATAGGTATATATTAGGCAGATTCATAGAATGCTTAAAATACCTTGGTACTCATCAACTGGCGTTAAGAGGCCTCAATGAAAATCAAGAATAATTGGTGATTTTGTAATTATAGGGATTTTTAAAAGGTAGGAAAACTTAAATTAATTTAATGTAATATGTTAACATGTGGTGAGAAAAAATAATTACCGTCACTGGCCCCATCACTAATTTATATTTACGATGTTGTAGATCTCCGAAGATGTTGTCAATTAAAGTGTTTTGTCTCTAGCTCCGAAGCAAATGTATCCCTACATACTTACACTACTGAGTCTGTGTTCTTGGAATTGCCCTAGATCCCAGTCACAGCCATTCCTTATGGAACACCTAGTGTTTCACCTTCTCAAGCCAACGTCCATGGGTCCACTTCTTTTACCTAGAGGTCCTGAGGCTAGTGGCCATAAATAGTAATTTGTACAGTAGCCCCATGGCTTCTTTTGTGCTGACTGACAGCTGACGGTTGACTTCTGACAATCAACATTTAGGTATATACCTACATTTTGACCGTCAGAAGTGAAAGCTGTTAAACACATGTTTTTGCAGATCATATGGTTCGGCGTAGGCATACATAATTTGTTCTGGTAACTTTACAAAACTTTTAGCTGTCAGCTGTGAGCTGTCAGTCAGCACCAAAGAAGCCATGGGGCTACTGTATCTTTGTATATAAATGGCTTTTCCGGGCTCCTTTCCTGCTGGTGGCTGTCCTCCAGGACTCTCCCCCTGACCCACCGCGCCCGCAGGAGGGGATTAGGAGTCGTCACCAGGGGAGATCAACAAGACGAGGAACCAAATAAGGTTTTTAATAAACATGATTAAACGTCCATATACGGACAGTAAACCATAGCGTGAATCATATCCGTTCAGGAATGAGGGAGCTTAAGAAATACTTCTGAGATGGACTTACAGAAATAAAACAATTTGTGAAGTCATGATATTCTTGAAATCTTGTTATATAAAACCTTAAATATGTTTTAATTTTACTCTTTACTGTTAAGACAAAACTTATTTATTTAAAACTAGGACTTAAAAACAAAAAACTGTCTGATCCTGAAATATCTTACAAATTTTAAAAATAAACTCAAAGATAGACACACTTTTCTTTAATTCAATATCAATCAGAGGATTTAAACAATTCGGTCCTTGGTATAAGTCTATTAGATATAACATCCGACCTTGATCTGTAGAGATTCGGCGGGGTATTAGAAAGATATGGGAACTCGGGTTGGTAGCTAAGTGGTACGGGGCAAGTTGCGATACTCGTACCATAATGTTTGTCCATCATGTGTGTGTATTCATAAGAGGACACGGCACGAGGTCTGTCCAAATCCTCCTCCACAGACCTCAGGGCCGCCAACACGGCCTCGCGATGAGGGACACCATGACCGACAGACCCCCCGCAGAACTCACCGGCAACGTCAATAAATAGATCTCTAACATGGAACCTCTCCGACACCCTCTTGCAGCGTTCACTCCCTCCAAGCTCCGATTCTGAAGAACTACCCCTGTCCATTCTCGGTACAGTTTCCGTGTCTGAAGCAGGGGCTGATCGTACCCCCCTCGGCTCTTTCTTCTTACCTTTGACCTTGTGTCTTCTTGTCACACTTTTGTCCCAAAGATCCGATTGAGAGACTTCCCATAGGTTCTCCGTTGAAGTGACACTTCTAGAAACCCTCGGATGACTCCCGGTAAGTTCGCTGGTAGAATCGTAACATTGACTCTCCAACTTTTGGAAGAAAGACTTTGCCTGTTCGTAACGTTCTCTGATCTTTTCGGTGTTCTTTGATGTGATATCGTCCTTCTTATCTGAGTAGGAACACAGCACAACAGCTGTCCTAGGACATGCAGGAAGAACTGCATCAATTACTGATGAACCACTCATTACTTTATTCTGCAAACTTAATTCTTGGTCTTCAGGGTTCATTTGTTCAGGCACTGATTGATCAATACTCATTTGAACTGATGGGTCATCACAAGTTGATTCATCGGTTTCTTTCTTCATTGGTTCTGAAAAAAATAGCATCGTAGGTCTATAGGGGTAATTTTGAAAGTAAAAAATCACAAAATTAAATATAGAATGAAATTATTAATATAATATTTAGCACCGCGTCTTACTACCCGTTCGGGTTATACGCTTTAAGTACAAATTACTCTAATGAATTAGGAATTGGGAAGGTTGAATTAGAGGAAGTGAACCCGCATTTGCGTGGAGGGAGAGTGGAAAGCCATTTAGGAAATCCACCTCCAGTTCACCCAACCGAGATTCGAACCTCGATCTCCCCGTCCTCAGCAGTCGAGCTCAACACGACAAGCGCGTAAGCCAACTACGCCACCGAGGCAGGTTAGAATGAAATTACTTTTGAAAATATAAGTTACTTTTTTCACCGATTCTTAATACCCGTTCGTGTTACACGCACATATGATAAAAGAATTTAGGTAAAAAAGTATTTATAGATATTTAACGCTTAGGCTTACCTGCAGTTTCATTTAAATTAAAATATATATTAATGTATCTACAAGGTGAGCTAATACATACACAATTAGCTAATTAATGTAATTGTAAGTACAACACTTACAAAAAGTTGGTTACTTACGATCCATGGCGTCACTCTAGCAATATACTGGATTACTGTTGTTGACGAGGAGACCAAGGATCGAACCTTAGTTAAGTACTGATCGTTTTTTAAAATAAATGGTTTACCAATTTCTCTTCACGTAAATAAGAGTATATTTACTATACAGTCTAGCTTCATTATTCCTATACATCAGTGTAATTGAATGAAAACCACTTAAACCGTTGGGAAGAGGCGGGGAAAATAGGTAAATATTAATTAATACTTGGTTTAATAATATATGAAGCGATACTAAATACACAGAGTTTTTGTACTCTATCACTATTTCTACTCAGTAACAGCAAATAAAACTCACATTAGGCTTTTGAACGGCCAGATTAAGCTTATTTTAAACCATTTATTAACCCTTTCACTGTCAAGTATATTTGCACATGGGGGTTCTCTGTATCATGTTTTCCCCCCAAGCATTTCATTTTCAAATCTGTAAATCTACGTAGTGTGACAGCAAGCCATTGTTTTCAAGTCCGAAAATAGACATTTTTATGTAGAGTTTAAAATCCAAATATATCATACTTATTTTGAATATTATAGTCAAGTTGGAATGTATTCTCCAATTAATATATATTAATTTTATTTGTAGTAACTAGGGATAGTTTCATAACGCATATATATTAGCGAATAGTGCATGCATATAATTCTTACATTTTGTGTTCTGTTATTAAAAATATGTCTACCAAAATACAATCTTTGTGCATGCCGGATTAATTTGATTGAATATATTTATTCAATAAATAAACCCTTGTCTACGATTAGGATAAAGCATACGTTAACTATAAACATGGCAATCCTAAAGCCTAATGTAATACATCATTATAAGTATATATTTATAACATTTCTCAATGAGGGTGATTATTTGAATATTAATTTCAAAGCTATAAATTGACGAACCTCTAAACTATATTTATATTTACCTGCAAAATGAACGTAGTTGAATGTCTCTGACGTGTAACTTCCCAATTTCTCTGAGCACACTTCCTTTTCTTTTAGATTACTCCATCCCTCTATTCCATGTCCGTTTAGGCCAGTGTTTTGGAAACTACGTGTTTGATTTGATGTTTCCCTTTTATTACTATTACGTGTGAGTGAGGAGTTATCTTTATTAACACATGAATTGCTATTTACGATAATAGTATCCATACTTTCTATTTTAGACATAGATACACTGCTGTTTACTTCTGAAACGATGTTGTATTTAACCAACGGGTCATAAGCTATTGTTCTATTTGAAGGTGATTTTTTAGTTACGCTCTTGATTTGTTTTATAGTTTCGGTTTTAAAAGCTCCTGTCTGTTTCTCGAAAACCTGTCTACTACTGGCAACTATACCCTGTTTGAGGGCTTCTAATGGCTTTTCTTCATCTTTATTTTTAATCGATATGGGACTTGTGTGTTGTTTTTCAATCTGGTTGATGAGTAATTCATCCCAAAATTGTTTCCATTGCGACACCATATTTTGTCTGTTAGTTGCTTCAGCTCTTTCATCATTCGGATAGGTTTGACGAGAGTATTTTCTCTCTCCAATACTGGGTGCTCCATTTTTGTTTTCAAAACATCGCTTCCACTTGCTTACAATCCCCGGGATAAGTATTGACGGATGTCTTCTTGAACGATGATTCTTTTTCACACTCTCACCATCTTTTGCGAATTCTAAATTCTTGTTTGACAGTCTCTTTGGTTTAGGGGGAGCTTTAATGCTATCTTTTCCTTTGAGAGGTGATGACAACATTTCATCCCAAAAGCTCTTCTTGTGTTTGACATTCGGTATAGAGGTAGCACTACCAGAATACAAATGTCCTTCATTTATTCTACTTTTATTATCACTGACGATAATTTTTGGAAATTCTTCAGGCTTTATTTCAGGACAGTTTTGATTATCGACAAAAATCATCTTTGCATGGTAGCTACCAACATCTATGTCAGCAGCTTGATGAATTGTTTTAACATTTTCTATTTTTTCTATATTCTCTATTTCATGCACAGAATTTGTTAAATTGTTTGAAATAATATTTTGTTCTAGATCAAGACAATCATCTCGTTCTATTGAGAAAGTTTCTAGTCTTATTTGTTTCAGTGGACTTTTCACTATATTTGTATAGCTATCTTTTTTAGTATTTTCCATGCTCAAAATGTCAGTAAATTTTTGATCTGTTAAATCCAAAACTTTTTCATATGTTGCTGAACAAAGTTTTTCTGATTTAAATCTGGAATGTTTACGTGTATGTATTTTTGTTTGAACATTATCTGGTGTGATTAAGTTAATGTTTTCATTTTTGTTTGACGTTTCACTTTTATAATTAACTTCTAAATCCATGCCACTTTCTTGATGTTGTTTTACATCATTATATGTTTCAACGTTATCATCTTGTGCTTGCTCAGCAGGTATGTTGATTTTATTGCTACACTGAAATTGACTTGTAAAAGGTTCATTCAAGTTAAGATGTGAATGATCTTGTTCTACAATTGTTTGAATTTCCCCTAACAACTTTATATTTGATTTTAATTTTTCGTCAATTTGATTTAAGTTACTACATGACACTAATTCATCAGAATTCTTTGGTGCTAACAGATCAATATTATTCCCTTCTATACTACATTCATGGTAATCAATATCTTGTTCATTTTCCGTCACTTTGGGAATGTAGAGACTGCTTTCTTTCGAAGTGACTTTCTCAGAGAAATCTAAGTATATTTTGGAATTTTCACTTTCTTCAGTAATAGCAGACATGGTTGGAACGCCAGGTGTTAGCACTCTAGGATAGTGTCTAATATTTAAAAAAGTGGTATCGGCTTCGATGACTTCTTTATTACCAATATGGACATTTTTCTCTTCAGAAGTTCCCCATATTTCTCTTTCAGCAGGTCCCAAGAAAAATGTAGTTTCTGAATTTCCTTGCTTATCAGAGTATCTTGAGCTCTCTTCGTGTTTTCTATTATTAATGTCATTACCTACACGCTCAATGATGTGGAGCAGCTCTGAAGTTTTGTGTGGAGATCTGTGAATGTCTTCACAGCTTACGTAGTCAGAATCCCCCAAATCAATATTTAAATTGTTATAATGCTCATCTTCTTCTGGAAAATCTATATCAGCGTGATTAACCTGATCACCAAAATATACATTTTCTATTTCATCATTGTACACAAAATCTACCTCACCTTCTTGAATATCCACAAATTCATTTATTTCTTCAACGTCATTATATTGTTGAAGAAATTCATTAATTTCTTCAACTTCATTTTGTTGTTGAATTTGATCATTATTTACATACTTGTTTTTATCATCTTTTAACTGAAGATTGTTGTAATCATTACTTCCCAATACATTGTTTTGAATTTCTTTCCCTTTTTGTAGTCCTTGTTCTAGTTTTTTGAGGGCTTCCTCCAAGTTTGGTGCGGATATTATTGAATCAAAATCAACTTCTAGGCCATTAAAATTGTTTTGCGTGTTTGCGGTTCCAAATTCAATATCTGATGGCCACATATTAAATTTAAGCACTTCATCCCATTTCTTGGAAGCTGTATCAGTATAGTTGTTATCTTGTACGCTATCAACACAGGGAAACACTTTTTCAAAAGTCTCAAACACATTATTCGTGTCTGATGGAAATGATTGTGCTTCTCCACGATCAATTTGATTGTGAGTGTCATTGTTTTTATTTACTAGATTGTTATCATTAATCTCTTTACTTTGGTCTAATAATTTTTGAGGGAAGAGTTCTCTTGATTGATAACTGGATTTTCTTGCTGTATCAATAAAGGATGACTGATGTTGGGGTGTTGACTGAGTGGCATTGGGGTTACCACTATTCACATAAAAATAATTGCTATTTATGGTCTCCATTTTGCGGTAGTCAATTTTAGAATCTAAACTATCTTGATCATTTTGAACCAATTCTTTTTTACTCTTAGAGTCTGAATAGCTGAAATTACTATTATTAGTTTCAAGTATATTCTCATTCAATTTTAACGAGTTAGTTGATTGAATTTCTTCTTTCCCCTGTGTATCTTGATCGTATTTGTTTGAATTCAGACATTGTTTTTGAGTGGCTTCAACCTGTTCTGAGCTGGTTTTTTCAGTCACTTTATTGTCTGTATTAGAGTTGGGTATTACCATATTATTTGGTTTGCTATATTCTTTCTTTAAATGTATTTGTAAAGTTTTATCACTTAAAAAGCTATCTATCGTATTTGTGTTTACTAGGTTTTCTCCACAAGGATCTTGAATAAATACCTGTCGTGGCGGCTCAGTAGAAATAGAATTAACGTTAATTTGCTCATGTTCCTCTACTGTACTCATTTTAGTTGGTAAAAATTTGATGGATGTAAGAGAATGACAATTAGTTTCCATTTCTTTCTCCGAAATATTGTCATTTTTGTTACGAACCACAATTTTTCCATCCTTAGAAATATCTTTCTTACTAGAGTTAAATGTTTGATCAGAAATTTCAAATGTTTTTGTTCTAATCTCTTTATCAAAACTTACACGTTTATTTAATTTTTTGTTTGAAATTATGCTCTGTTCAATAGAAACGTTTATTATTGGGTTCACGCCTCTGTCTTGTAAATCTTCCTGCGATTCTTCAAATATTTCTCCAGAAGCTAGTTGTATATTTTCAACAGCATTCGTTAACATTTCCAAAGTTTGATCATTTAGTTTAACTGGCCTCCCATCCAAAATATGTTCTGCCATTGTTATAATTTCAAGGCTTCTTTGCTTTGGACTATGTGTAAGGACAAAATTGCATATTTTCACAACGTGACGACATCTATCTTGAAATAGCTCTTTGCCCCTCATTTGATTTTCTGAAATCACTTTATTGTTGTTAATTTTTTTACAATCCTTCAAACTTGGTGCTCTTGTGTTATTCAATCCTATGTTTTTACACAAAAAAGTGTTGTGTGGGGTTATAACTTTAGTAGATGAATTTGAACTTGACATTGAATGATCTTCTTTACTATTTGAGCCACTTTTCATCAGACTGATTTTACTTGAAGCTAATTTTTGAAGTCTACCATCTTCAGTGAGTATCATTTTCTCTGTGACAAAATCTACAACCTTCATCAAAACTCTTAGTCTTCTTCTAGTAATTTTTTTCTTACTGTCCTCTTCCTCTTCGCTGAGTTTTTTCCATTTGGAAGAGCTGAGGGATTCTTCGGAACTTTTATCCACAACTATGTGGTATGGCGACCCTACCACGTGTTTTTCATTTTGAAGGACAGACAGCTCATGTGGCCCATCACTACATGGTACATATGTGACTCGCACATATGTGTTATTCACTTTATAACTAACAACAATATTGCAGGATCTAGGGTTTGTTGAGAATTGCTTTGAAATGGTCGACATTTGGGAGAGGTTCGAACCTATAGAGATAGTGGCAGAACCAAAATCTTCGGATGGACCTTTAATCTCAATAAAGAAATCAGATGGTTGTTGTGGGAAACGGGGGTAAATGTAAAATGTAGCTCTTCGATTCTGAACGGCCACAACAAGGCCCATTCCTTTGACGATACATCCATTCGGATTGGTCGTTTCTCCCTCCTTGGTGTGGTCGCTAGTGGTGTCGATACGTATGAGTGGTACTCGGCGCCCTGACCTCCTCAACTCTTCTATCGACTCTTTCACTTGGCACAAATACCGCACCAAGCGACGTTCCAGGTACGATGTGAACAGAACTTGTTGAAAATCATCATCGGAGAAGGCCTGCCGATATAAATAGATTTGTTATATTAATATTTTGAAACAGCAATATAATATACTTATATTCTAGCACAAATATAATAATACACTATTAACATTTAAGGGGTTCAATCCATTCTCCCCCTTTGTATCAGGTTTATTAAATATACATTTATTTGATATAGATAAAGAAAAAATAGCATTTGACGTGTATAATAATAATAATAATAATAATGTATCAATAGTAACAATTTATATTAATAACTATCAAGTCCTTACCCTTGGGAGGTGAGAGGGGCTACCAAAAATGTTAGAATTTTAAAAATTAATACTAACTTATTTACCTTTAATCAGTATCAAAATAAAGTTACAACCAGAGCTATATTACAAATAATAGCCAACATTTTGATGGTAAAACAATGATGGTTTTTGGGTTTCTTTTAACAAGCTAAGGGCTATTAACACCTGGGACCATATTTATATAAAGCTCAGAATCCCTGATACGACACCCAATGTATCATCATTTTAAAAACAAGTAACTTGGACCTAACTGGGATTCGAACTTGCTAAGATACAAGAGTTGGTTAATCAATGCATTAAGACATATTGCGCTAGCACTTTTACAATGACATGGAGCCAATTATGATGTATTTCAAACAATTAAAATTAAACCAGCTTCAGTGGCCGTATGGTATAACGCGCTACTCTCGTGTTGGACTGGACTGCCGATGACGGGGGGATCGAGGTTCGACTCTATGTCGGGTCTACTGAGGATGGTATATCCAAAATTGTTTTCCACTCTCCCTCCACGCAAATGGGATACACTTCTTAAAAAAAATAACATCCCTAATCCCCCAAACCATTAGAGTAATTAGTTCATAAGTGAACGGGTGGTAAGATGTGGTGCTAAAAATGGTAGTAGTTAAAATTAATATCTGCTAATAGGATAAACATTTTCTATATATTTTTTAATTTCTGTGAGTTTTAGTAAGTAGGCCTTTAAAAAAAATTGTAACAAGCTAGTTTATAAAATAGCAAATTTAGTATAAATGATCCTAGATTTTGAAACAAAACTTCATTTTAAATATTTTAATATGAATTTTTTAATAAAAACAAGAATTAGTGCATGGATTTAGAACATTTGAGCAATTTTACGTAACAGTGCACCAAAATAAATGATCTGGGATCTAATAGAATAGCACACATTAATCTCTGGGGAAATATCCATACATTCTCAAACACCAATAGAGACAGCCGCACTCCCTGAAATGGTTAACTTCGAGGGCCGTTTTACCTCCACGTCTTATTACCCATACAGGAGATATGTAGTTTAAATACGTTGATATGTTAGAGATGAGGTGGGTAGAATCTGAAGAAAATGTACCCATATTTTTGTGGAGAGAAAGTGTTATTAATACCCTATGTCACCCCTAACCCTCAACCCCCCAACCATCCTACGGTTGGTGGGCTGAGGGGTTGAGGGGGAAGGGTGACATAGGGTGGAAGAAGAGGAAAGGAAGTAGAAAATGAAAATTGGAGCCGAAGCATGTCTGAATGGGTTTCGATTTGGGTGGCGGGTAATAATTATTCTAGGAAGCGGCGGCGTGTGGTTATAGCGGTCGTGATTCGCTTACAGTACAGCAACTTCAACATCCCCTC
>CABEEJ010000101.1:51061-70161 GCA_901482245.1 Timema douglasi
TTACATTAACGGAAACCTGAGATTTTCCACACTTCTCTTCCTACATCTTCTTTGGTTCTAACGCAGCTTCTCGAGGGGGAGCTTCCCTTTACCCATTTCCGTAGCGAAACACCCTCCCACCCCCTAATTTCTACCACCCCAAGACTGAGCCCCCACCCACCCTCTTTTGGCTGTCCCAATCTTCCTCCCTCTCCACCCCCATTTCTTCGTCACGAGAAAGTAATTTTAACCTTGGGCAAACTTTAATCATGATCCAATATGCCAAAATAAATTATGTCTTAATGAAACAAATTGCATAATAAATTGAAAAACAAACCCTCCACTGTATTTAGAAGGAAGAACAGCTTTTTTTTTCAATTTCAAACAAGTTTTATAATTTTGTTCGGATTATAAAGTTCAGGGTAACGATATTTGATTTGACTGGTTCAATCTGTTATTTTATTTTAAGTACGTTTAGCAATCAGTCACGTCTTAATCCTCGGGGGATTCTGTCTAGAGCCTTAAACTACAGGTAAGAATGACCTTGAGCACGGGACACATCCTAGATGGACCAGAGGTGGAGCAGTGACGTACTAAGCTCCATTCAATCACCGTATCCAGATGTGATGTTTTAACTTATTTAAATTGTGTGTGATGGATTAAATAGCAAAGCAATTATTTTTGATAATTACGGTTATAGCCGTGTCTAGATATGTTATTTAAATTGAAAACTGACACCTGACACGGGAATTGAACCTAGAACATTTGGCATAGTACATCACTTCTATCTACTGATCTATCCAGGAATCGTCCTGTGCTCAGCGTCACTCTTCAATCAAATTTTAAGGCAGAGTCTGGAATGGACGTGTGGAAAACGTTGGATACACATGTATGATCAATTAAGAATCATGAGCTATCGGACAAAGAAGATGATATATGGACACGGCTATGACTGTTATTAACCAATTTATGTCAATAGATGTTTTTGTAATAATTAATATTTAGAACACTTAAGGTGGGACAGAAACGGACGCGAGAAAAAGTCAGTGTTTTTAAGGAAAAACACTTTTTTGGCCCCCCCAAAAAATCCCAAATATTTCTCCAATATAAACATACTCGTAAAATTTAATTTTCTTCTCGTGTTGTATCAACAGTAACAGTTGTTGAATATCTGTCAAGGGTGTCCTGGAATTTAGTGACAACTTTTTTATCTTCATTAAGTTTGTCATCTAATGACGCTATGCTCTTGACAAATATTCAGGAACTGTTGATATCACCACGAGAAGAAAACTAAACTCTATGTTTGTACTGAAGTGATATTTTATTTATTTTGGCCTAACAAATGTTTTGTATAAAAATTGTAAAAAAACTAACTTTTTCTCGTGTCACCTATATCCCCACCTTAAGATCAGATGATAGCCCACATAGTTAGGCACGTGAACTGGATACCAGACTCAGCTAGTTGAGTGTTTTGTCCTGTGACGGCCAGATCGGAGCTAGAGCTTCAACTGGATTTAATAAATGGCAGGCAACAGCTTTACATCAAGCCCACTTTGGTAGCCGCATGGTCTAACATAGTGATGAGAACAATTCTCTTTAAAAAGAATCGAGTAAAATTACTCGAGTAATTTTTAGCGAATCATCTACTCGAATCGTTCCGTGAAAATCGGTTGTACAACATTACTCGGGAGTCTAGCAACGGAATTCGATACTAATAACATGACAATAATCTCTTCCTGTAGTAGTCAGTCGACACAGAGTCACCCCCACCCCCTTATTTTCAGGTTTTACGGTGCATGTACAGTCAATACGAAAGTATGCGTTTTAAGAAGTGTCTCACTAAACAAAAAAAATATTGTTTTGTGCGCTTTTTAATAAAACAAACTTTTCTTTAGATATTCATATAAAATAATTTCATAATAATGGTACCTTTCTAAAAGTTAAAACAGTTTTTATTTTTTTTCTATTTTGTAACTTACTCTAATTAGTTTCAATTTATGAATAGGGCCTAATTATATTTTACTAAGGAGAAATTATAATCAATAAAATAATTAAGAAAGCCTATAATTAGTTTAGTTTATGCGATTGTGGAAATAAAACTGCCGAGGTACCGAGTAAAAAAAAATCAAGTAACTTTCATCGAGTACTTTTAAAAAGAATCGGAAATGGGTGGTCAAATTACTAATTGTTGGTCTCAACATTGTTGCTACCGTATAATTGTCGCTACAAGATGTGTGTTTGTTTCACCTTGGTCACTCCAAGGTATCTGTTAGCGAGGTCCTGTCCGTGTTGCAGACTAGTGTGTGACTGCGCACGCGTGAGACAGGCACCAGGGACTACAGAGTTGATCAGGGCACACAGAAGAGCACCGTCACGCCATACCTCGGTCAGTTCCTCAACTACTGGCCTCTGAGGGATAGTGTCTTTGATCCAAGCCAAAAGATGGCGCCGTTTCCGAGACCTGGACGACACCGCTGTAACACACAAGTTGATCGAATTAATCTACAACCGACTAACATGAACGTTCTTAAAAAAGTAGTCCAATGATGTAGGGAAAATTAGGTCTGAGGGATGAAAATATTGAATTCGGAGAAAGCAAGCCTGGGTTTGGGAGAAGGGAAATTCGGGCTTAGAGAACGAGAAGAGTGAGTAAGAAGGAAAAATGAAAGATGATTAAACTATATGAATAAACTAAGCTGATGGAACTGAATTTTTGGGAAATATGTATTGAAGACAAGGGAAAATTATAAGTAGTTTATTGTTGGAAAAACCAAATTTAAATGAAAATAAATTGCAACATTGAGAAAATAAAATGAAGTGAATGGGAATAAATAGTTCTCTATCATCTTTTAGAGCAATGATTAAAAGAATATTCATGCCTTATAAACGACTTAATCTAAAGACATTTAAATATCTAAAGATAATACAAATATATTATGATGGATTAACTATATTATAGTCACGTTAACGTGGAGCGAGGATTGAAAAACCACCCCTAATTACCTAGCTTAGATTAAAACACTCATTTACCCCCTTAACTCCACGTCTCACCACCCAACCGGGCTATTATTCCTATTAGTAGGTTAGGAACGAGGAAGGTACAACTTTAAAGAGAGTGCGACCACACTTACGTAAAGATAAATTAGGAAGCCCTTTAGGAAAAATAGCCTCAGTACACTAGGCTTAAATTCAAACCCCGACCGTTCCATCCTCGGAAAATTAGTGAAGACGAGACGTACCAAATTGTTAATGTGTTCCCCTGCGTGCGTCAATCTCTCATCTTTCTATAAAAGGGTGACATTTTAAATGCAAATCTAATGTCTTGGACTGAGTGGTCTTCGATGTCGGAACTTGTATCATAGTGCCCTGACAGTAATATGAGCATAGCTTACATGTGACTAGTACTCAATAAATTATAATCCCTCTAATAGCATCCTAATGGACTAAACAATGAATTAGTAACACACAATGAATTAGTAACATACAGTAGTTGTTTGTGTGTAGTCTAAACTGGTAGTGAGACGTGGCGGGAATCAACAACATAGCTGTCATGTGACTAGCAAACCTATCCACAAACAAATGGTCGAAAGTGTGTTTTGGATAAGGGAAAAATTAGGTTTTTATCATATAAGAAGTTGAACGGTTTGATGTGAAGATGAAAACTAGGTCTAGATGACTAAACTCATGCATTTGGGGGAGGGTAACATTTGGTTAAACGATAAGGAGAGAAAATATTTACGGAAACTCAATAGTGAGTTTGGTATTAGAAGATAGAAAGAGGTAATAGTTTTGAAATTAACAAAAGTTTTGAATTGGGGAACTTCAGATTGGTGGGGTAGTGAGGGTGAAACGTGAAATTAATTTTCAGAGAATAGAAGTACATAATTGAAGAATTGAGACGCATTGGTTTATGTCGAGGCTAAATTGGATACTTGAGGTACTTGTTAAAATTAGGTTTGGGAGATGAAATTATTGTATGAGGTTAGGTGAAGAATGAGTTTATGCAAAGGTAACTTTAGGCTTAGAGCAACAGAAGAGTGAGTTTGAAGGGAAAATGAAAGATGGTTAAGATACAAGAAGAAACTAAGTCTTGAGAGTTAGGAAATTAGAATTGTTCGGAAAATATGGATTGAAGAGAAGGGAAGATTAAGTAGCATGCATATTGAAAGCAAGGTTTAAATGAAAATAAACCAACAAGTTTGAGATAAATACATTGAAGATCTAAAATGGTGGACACAGAGGATTGAGATGAAGGAAATAATAGATTTACGGGAAAGGGAAAGTTAGGTTTGGATCTAAAAAAAGAGAATGGTAGTATTTTTATAAATTGTACATTGTTTATAAATAGAGGCACATTTTTTGGGGGGTAAATGGAGAGAGTGGTTTGTTGGTAGAATAAGAGTGAACTAATGGGAAGAGCGACATTGTCCTTACAAAGAAAAAATGGGAATCTTAAGGTGCGTAGAGTAATGTTTTGAAAGGTAAGAAGAAAATATTAACCGCTAAAAGAATATTGGATTGGGAGAAAATGAGAGTCTGCTAGAAAAGAGAAACAAATTTTTATTTAGGTGAGGAGAAAAATGATTTTGGAAAGTATAGCTATTCATTTGAGACAGGAAATAAACGGTTTTAAGGAGAAGCGAATTGACTATGAGAAAAGAGAGACATTGTTCTATGAAGTAAAGGTAAATGCCCGGCTATAGCTGTAATGAACAAATATAATAGCCTGGCTATTTAATAGAACAAGAATATGTGGCCGATGAAAGAGAGATTGGAGTTCGAATCCTGGCCGGGTATACTGAGGGTGGTGTTTCCCAAATAGTTTTCCATTCCCCCCGCCCCCCCATGCAACTTTGAGAACACTTCCTATTTATTCAACCTTCCTCATCCCTGATTCACTATCGTAATGAGTACGTATGCGCATAGCTTGAATAGATAGCAGTAAGACGCGGTGCTAAAAAAAAAATAAAGAATATATATATTTTTTATTTTAAATTAAAAATAATTCGAGAGTAGCTTACAATAATTAGTCTAATAAATTTTTGAAAATTTTTAAAAGTCTTTGAACAAATTTGCAGCACGTCTATATGAATAGCATGAAGAGTGTTTATTGTGATTAACAAGATGATATCATTTCTTTCTTAGTGATACTTACTTAGGCCTATGGTAAATTAATGAAATCCAGTTTTCGAACTTTTTTTCCAATGTTATAATACACATCCATATGAGAAAGTGTGTGTGATTGTGTCGTACCATTTATGTTGTGATCGATTGGTGGCACTCAGAGTTAATGAATAAGGAGATTACGTTGACATGGGAGAGAGCGAGACGGAAAGGGGTAAATGTGACCTTGGGGAACAATGCAGATAGCTTTATAAGTACGAAAAACATCCCTGTGAGTTGCCAATCGTAAATTCAGTGTTTAATTTTTTATCCCTTCCTCTATAAAAATGTATTACAAAGAAGTAACTTAGATTAAATTCGTAGAGAAAACAATATTAAATGGTTTTAAACCTAATTCACGGAAAAAGGTAAATTCTTGGTTCTATATCTTATCCACACCTTGAAGAAAATTTAATATTAAATTACCAAATTATTGTATATTTGTTACAACTTCACTCTGTGTCCTTTTCCTTATGACCTTAAATAAGTAAAAAGGGAGCGGAAGTAAGCTAAGGAACATGTGCCAAGGGAAATTATTAGCAATATTTAAAGGAAACAATATGAACGGTTTATTTAAAACAATTACAATAGAGCAGAAAACTTTACAAGATCTCATTGAATCAACCTGAGATATGTTGAAAACCAAACAAATTGATATTATCTTCATATCTTTAAATGGCGCAGATAATTTAAGAGAGAGTTATAAACTTGTAATATGCCCAATATTCAAATGGGTCAGTCTAGAAGAGACAGAACAACGTTACGGGTTGAATTTAGTACATTAAATCAAAAACTTTAATATCCATCAGGATAATACATAAGGACTAATTAAGGGCCTAATGGGCACTTCAAAATGTAAACAAAGTGTCATTTTCATATCATAGAATAAATACTTCAAAAACACTAACTTACATGTTAATTTTCTATAAGAGACTTTCACGAGAGAGTTTGGATAACAGACTTTAGTCAAACTTCCCCGGGACTATCAGATCCTGACTCAAAATTAGGAAATGAGAACAATAACCCTATTAGTAAATAATAATGAAAATATCATATAAGAAGCAAACCATAAGAAAGATTAGAAAACATACTAAAGTTAATTAATTTCATAATTAATCAAAATGATCAGAATATTACGTTACATTAAGCTATATTTCAAAATGCAAACAAAAATTAAAAACGATATGTTGAAGTTTACAAATTAATTGCTATTATCTACAATATCAAAACAATCTACATTTAGCTCGTTCAATTCCAAGTCTATTAACAATTGTGGCTATCTAACATTTTAATTCTCGAAAAGACTCTAGCACCCAAGTGGCGACAGAAAATATATATAGCCTTATTTCAACTTTAAAGATCAGGTAAAAATCAATAGATTTATATAATAGAAAATTTACAATATTTAACATGGCTAACTCTAACAGTTAAAATTAAATCAGAGCCCAATAAACAAATCGCCATATTTACGATTCAGTAGAAGATATATTATACAAATGTTCTATCCTGACATTGTCTAGGTCCAGGAAAATGTTCCTCGGTCAAGCGATGAAATATAATAGTCGATTTAGCATACGTGCACATCACAATATATAGTGGGTTTCATCGCAATAGAATCAAGGAGGGAGAACTGAACACACGCTCGATGACGTCAATGCTGCTTTTTTGGATAATCATGTAGACTGTTGATAAGGCTCCATCAGACTTCCAACAGTTTCTTCAATCATCTGATGTTTTGAAAGTAGTTCATCTTTCTACCATCAGAGGGCAGGTGAATAGATGAGAAGTCTTTCTCTAGTCGTGTCCAATATTGGCCGGCCCATTATGTGTTAGTAGAACAGGACGGAATGGACTACATCTTGTTGCAACATCTTAGCTCGCTCGACCCACTCGTCAATTTAGGATGATAGGTGTAGGCCAGTTTTGGAGGTTGCTAGTTTCAGAAGATTCAACCGGTAAGTACACGAACAGTTTTATTATGTTGAAATTAATTATGTAGATAAAATAATAGTTCAGGATTGTTTTATTATGTCGTACCAACCTACAGGAACTACTATGGAGAACAGTACTACTGTAGGGTTTATATTAGTGTCGGTATAATTGGAGTGGGTAGTATGAATCACAGAGAGCTATGAGTAGATATCAGCATGGGAGCGGGTCCTATTGTACATGATCTGCCAAAACTCAAAAGTAAGAGCTAATGAACATATCTAACGCTATACACATACTAAAGAGTAAATTTAATAACATTTTTAAATTCCAGAAACTTTTGGTAAGAGTTATTTAAGTAGAGCAAGGCTCTCCTAATCTTAAACGATTTAAAAATAAAGTATCTCTAGTTAAAGCTCACTCCCTACTTTTCATTAAGTTCTTCTTTCCAAGTTAAAAGCTTTTTAATTACTCTAAGGGGGCAGGTAATTGGAAGGTAGAATATTTTCTTGAGGGAGAATGAAAGACAGTTAAGGAAAAACTACAGACTGTACACCCGGGTAGGATTAAAAATAGAATTTCCTCATCACCAGTGAACCAGACTATACGAGCCTGCCATTTATTCCGCAGGCTCACCGATAAACGTGTCTCTATTTGAAGTCATCTCATTCAAGATATATCTTGTAGATATATGATATAGGTCTAAATAATAATGTTACAGTGTTACAAAGATAGAACTCGACACAAAACTTTGTCGGAAGATGCAAGTAACAGAATGTTGTGAGTTAGATAGGTTTACCCCTGTAGCATGCAATCTGTGACACTACCGGCAACATTATCCGCGACCCTAGTCTCGCTGGTTCTGTCCTCAGCCCTCTTACAATCAGTTTATTTCGACCCTATTTAACGGAGCACCGGATATGGATTTTCATACCAACAGCTGCTGCCCCCTGTTTGGTCCATTCTGGTGAGATCCTTGTTCACTCTTTGATTCTAATTGAGAGGAGAGAAAAACACTAGGGAGGAACGAAATACAATACATTTCTTGCATCACACGTGAAGTTTCAAAATGACTTTCAACATTTTTACTTTCTCACTATCTTACAGGTAGAGAAAGTATTGTGATCGTCAAAAACATTGAACTCAAGATTTTGATGAATATTGACGTTTCATGACCCCCCCCCCGAATCCAAATAAGTGGTTTTTGACTTTCCATCTGTCGGTCTGTACCTCCAACTAGGGCCTAAAATATTTTACCGATCGGGCTAAAACTTGGTATCTAGGGTTTGCATAGGGTTGCCCTGAGGGTTTTTGGGATTGGATATCTAACCCTAAAATTAAGAGTAGTTTACTGAAGGGCAAAAATAGAAAAAAGTAGATTTTCTCAAAATCGGCTCTAACGATTTTGATTAAATTTAATTTCTAAACATTTATACATATTCCTAAAAAAATGGCTTCCCTCAATATTTCGGCAAAATGCATAAATTACCTTTTTTATAATATCTCTTAAACTATTTGAGATATAAAATTACTTATCGCTACAAATATGTAGGCCTCTTTATAACACAAACACTTTATTAGAAGCATATTTTTATAAAACCAATAACTTTCAAGCTATACGTAAATATATATTTTTTTAACTTTTCGAACATTAAAGGTAAAAGTATTGCGACCGCAAAAGAAAATCTAACCTGAAATGTGGATGGATGTCAAGGTCTCAAGACCCCCCAAACTCTAAAAAGTGGTCTTTGCAATGATGTCTGTCTGTGTGTCTGTTCAAACTTAAAATTATGTGTAATTTAAGAAAGGGCGAAAAGAGAAAAAATCTATATTCTCAAAATCGACTCAAACGACTTTGATTAAAATTTGTATCTAGGTGTTGATTAAGATTATAAATAAAGTGGCTTTATTCATTTTACCATGAAAATGAATTTTAGGGTACTTTACAGAAGCAGAAACTTCCGTATCTCCGCAACTATTTTAGATACTTAATAACTTATCATTGCAAAATTGTAGTACTATTAAAAATAAAAAACCTTTATATGAAATATATTTTTATAACCCCAACAGTTTATGAGATATTGGCAAATTTGAAATTTTAATACGAAGTGTTGACCCGTGTCGACCCAACATTGATATTTTTTATCAGACCAAACATACAAATGAGGACATTGATTATTTAAAAACAAAATTATAAGATTTAAAACCGGGATTAAAAAAATGTTGTATATAATTATAGTGCTATTTATGCTTGGGTTTGCTGGTGTATATTATTTCGTTTCACATATATTACGAGTTTTGACTAAATATCTCCATTTTCAAACATAAGAGCGAGAAAGTCCTTGCGGAGTTTCGTATCATTTATTTTCTATACTATTTATCTTTAGTATACTATAGATATACCAACGCTATTTTAATTTGCTTTATATTGTTTATATTAATAATAAATACGAGAAATGGGAGGTTACTTTACATCCCTTTACACACTATATGGATAAACTCTATACATTCTCAATAGGATATAGGGATATTAGTTTGATCCAAAAATGGATAGGAAACAATAAAATGCATTGTTTTTGTTTCTTTTTAATTTTTAAATAAAATATATAGGTAGAACTAATGCTTTCCATTTTAAAAGATAACCTAAGTCATGAGAAAACCAAATGTCTGTTTTCTATGACTATAAATAAATTACTGTTACTGGTATGTATAACATATATATAAATTAACATTTCTAGTTTTGGATCGTTTTTAGCGTTGATTTCAATAATGACTATTTGTTTCCGTCACGTCACTTTTTTTTTTATCAGATATTACGGATTAATATTTAGTTTTTCATATATTTGTATTAATTTTAACAAAACATGTTTATTTAAATTAGCCTATATCAAATTCTTCTTTTATCACACCTTTTTTATTTACATAATACCCCACTAAAAACGAATTTTCGACGTGGTAAATATACTTTTCTTCAATTTTCTTGCATAACCTTCTTCTTTACTGTCCCTCTTCAACATACAGCAATAATCAGCCATCACTTCCTAAATTTGCAGGAAAATAATCAACTTCTGAGTGTAAAAAATGTACCTTGACATTCAGATTGCAGCTGAGATTCTTGTAATTTTCTAATATGTTTTCAGCTATATTTTTATAGTATGGGTTCTTGTTGTTACCTAGGAAGTTCTTAACAATAAACTTCAAAATAATCCACGCCTCTTTTTCTATTTAATTCATTGTTAACCTAAGATCTATTTCCCTTATCAATTTGCAAATTTGAGCTCCAACCAAGAACACCTTGTTTTAACTTCTCATGGATGATTGATGGGTATTTAGTACAAGGATATTTGAAGCTGGGTCCATCCTTTCACAAATTGTTTCATCAATCCCACTATTATGTGAAAGGTTTGAAGCAGGAGAGTTTTGGGGTTTACCAGTCAATACCAGTTTACCAGTTAATACACTATGTTCTTTAATCCAGGTAACAAATCACTCCTTTTTTTTTTTGCCAGATCTTGACATCCAAGTTCTTATTCCGTGCCGAACCATCCCACTCAAACATACATAAAAAGGCAATTTTGAGTAGCTGGAATGCTGTCCAAGTAGCATGCCTATTACTTTAAAATCACTACAGATCAACCTACCATGTTCTTTTTACTTAATAATTGTCAACAACTTATTTAAGGTCTTGTCATTATCATCATCATCACCATCACCAACTGTTTCCAGCCTGTGGCCAGATCATTTTAGTAAAATGCTTCCATCTTACTCTATCCTTCCACCACTCTTCCTATTTTAATTTCTTCCGTTTTCTCCTCTCACTTGAACACTTTCCGTTATCTGCTCCACCCATCTCTTTCATGGTCTCCCCTGAGGTCTTTTTCCAACATATTTCATTCCCATCATTTTCTTTGGCATCCTCTCTTTTTACATCCTAATTACATTACCATTTCAATATTTCTTCATCTACTATCTCATTTACTCCCTGTACATCAACTATTCGCCGATATCTTCATTCTTAGTATTGTTTCTCTTCTTGACAGCTAACATGCTCCTCACAAATTTCATTTCCATGGCCTCTACTTTTCTAGTCTATCTTACACTAAATGTCCATGTTTCTGCTGCATATGTGGCAATAGGTACAAAATATGCCCTGTACATCACTTACTTACATTTCCAGGGCAATTTTCTTTTCCATAGCAGGTCTCTTACGCATCTATAGAAAATCCTCCCTGCTGCCCTCTTCTCATTAAATCCTCTCTACTTCCAACTTTCTCTTCAATCGTGCTTCCAAGATATATTATGTTCTGTACTTTTCTCAGCTCTACTCCATCCAACCCCATATCTTTATTTGACTTCACCCTATTCCTTGTCATTACGATTACTTCACACTTTACCATGCTAAATTACATTCCACACTATTTTACTTCCTCATTCCATTCTTGTAGTTGTTCATGTGCTTCTTCTTCCTTCTCCTCTCATACCATAAAGTCATCAGCAAACATCATGGCTTTCCTTTTTACTCCTCGAGTTTTCCTGCCATTTTGTTCATGACCATTACAAATAGTAATGGTGAACGGGCACTCCCCTGCCTCACTTCATTTTTGATTTGGAACCACTCCGTCCTTCCACTCCCCGTCTTAATACAACTCCTGTTATCCTCATACATACTTTTAACTCCCATTACCATTCCTCATTTTACTTCTTCCTCCTCCATAGCTTTCCAAATTTATTTATATTTACGCTATCATATGCCTTCTCCAACATCTATATATTCCATTACCAAGTCTTTCCCATACGGTATTCATACCTTTTTCCCATCAGCTAGCGTATGGCAAAAATTAAGTCTATTGTAGACCTCTGTTCCCTAAATCCGTGCTGTTCCTCTCTTCACATTCCTTTCATTTTATTTCTTATTCTCTTTTCCGGAATCTTCTCATATTTTTTATACAGTAGTTCATAAGCGTTGTCCCCCTATAATTTGTACACCTCTTCCTGTCTCATTTCTGGAAAATAGGTATTATAACTCCTTTTTCCAGTCTTAAGGTACCTTGTTTTGCTTCCAAACCACTCTCAGCACCCTTTATAACCATTGCATGCCTACTTCACCTGCTGCCCGTAATAGTATCACAGTCATTCCATCAATATCCAGTGATTTTCCTTGTTTCATCCTATTCAATGCATTCTCCAACTCTTCCCATGTTGGATATCTTTCCTCTTTCCTCCTCTTCTTCTAGTTCTTCCTGCTCCTCTCTTTCGCTCTCATTCCTTTCCTCATCCAGGTTGAAAATTTTCTCAAACTATATCAAACAGAGTTCCTTTTCTTCCTCTCCAGTCTTCAAAGTTCTTCCTTCTTCATCTATCATCCTAACTTCTTATATTTTCTCTCCCCCCCTGTTTCTTAATTGGCTATATACTATCGTCTTACTTCCTTCTAATTACCGTTCCAGCATTTTCGTTCATTTTTGCATCCGGTCCTTACTAGCTTCCCGTACAACTCGCTTCGCTCTTTTCTTCTTCTCCCTATATTCTTTCTCTCTTTCCTCATTTCTATTCTTAAAACTCCTTCTGAATGCTTTATTCTTCTCTTCTGATGCTTCCTTCACCCTATCGTTCCACATGGGTTTCTCCTTTCACTTTTTATTATTACTTATCCTCCCACATACCTCCAATGCCACTACCACCAGACTGTTTTTAAATCTTTCCCTTTAAACCTCTACACTTTGAACCTCGTCCTTGAGTATTTGGCTTTTTACCTTTCTTAGGTACAATTATCTTTCCTCTTAAATGTTATCCTTCACACCCTTATTCTTCTTTCTTCTCTTACTACCTTTCTCCTACATTAAGTTCTTGCATGTTTCCTTTAAATTCACAGAATAAGATACTGGAATTGACCAATATTATTTTATTTTCATTGTGGATCAACACACTTTTGAGACACTTACTATGATGAGTTAATAAAAAGTATCAACTGTGAAGGATTGTAATTTATTTTAAAATATTTCATTAGTCATTTAAATACTACTGCAAAAACCATTGAATCGTCCTCAGAAAAAATAAGGGACCTATTCTCGCTCTATATGTATCTAACATGAGAAAAATTTTCCATGTTCAAGAAAATGTTTTCAATTCAGTCAAAACCAATAATTTCTCTACCGTTGAGGTAATTCCATTTTCGCGAAAAATATCCAGGATACCGACCGGTAAATGTGTAACTGCCCCAAATTGCTGCACTTAATCATTGGTCCAGAACACATATATTATTCCCCAATATAAATGCAAGTCCATTAATATATACATCTCCATATATTACATACCACGTCTTGGATACTTCATGGAATAAGACCGACGCCATCAGAAGAGTTACCCTCCCTCGCCGTTCTCAAAACACTGCACCTTACCGGTCCAAGCACCGACAACGACTGAAGACAGCGCGGGGCCTGCTCGTGATGTGGAGCCTTGTTTACCTGGGCCTACCTGACCGGCACCATGTAGTGGGATTGCTCCCCCCTCATTTCCTTCCCATGATGCTTTGCGTTCAACCACTATAAAACTCCATAGCTCGCAGGCAAACATACGATTACAATTATTCATCATCTTCAGGATAGTCGACACTCTCCGAAGTTCTCTCTTCAACTCAACTTCACGCAACCAGTGATCACGATGTTCGCGCCGAGGGACCAACCGGACCACCCAAAGTAATATGAAGTTTGATTAATTGTTCAAGGCCGTGGGGAGTAGGCGGCTCTATGGCTGGGCTCGAGTCTTAGGTGTTTTGTATAAGTTGTTAATAGGATTAGCGTCTCTCATTATTAATGTTGGTTGTTCTTTAGGTTAGCTTTCTATGATTTAGTTCAATTTAGTGAAGTAATTTAGTACTTTTCATGGTTTTTTCTTGGTCCTTCAGACCAGCAGTTTAAATGGGAATGATTCCCACACCTTAGCCCGTATGACCATTTTGTAGTCTTCGAAGCAGCTAGTAGGGAAAGGAGCTGTTCATATTGTTCGGGGCCTAATGGCTATATTTAGTTAGGTTTAATCAACTTTGGTTGTTCACCAGTTTCGGTGATCAACCTGTGGGTCATTTATGCCCGTCTGGCATGGCTCGTGTTATATACTATATTTAACTTGTGTTGTTAATCAGTTTTGGTGCTCAACTTATGGGTCATTTCTGCCCGTCTCGTATGGCTCGTGTTATATACTATATTTAACTTGTGTTGTTCACCAGTTTCGGTGCTCAACTTGTGGGTCATTTCTGCCCGTCTGGCATGGCTCGTGTTATATACTATATTTAACTTGTGTGGTTCACCAGTTTGGGTGTTCAACTTGTGGGTCATTTCTGCCCGTCTGGTGCGGCTCACATTTCTCTCGCTTAGATGTATTTCTTCCTTGTGGGAGCCGGGTGTCTCCCTTCTTGTTGTTTGACACTCAGGTCATGAATTTAACGCTTCTGGCATAGACCAATTGGTCGTGCACCAGCTCATGACAAAGTAAGAGAACACTGAATTAGAATTTATCCTATTCTATTAATTGATGAATATTTTCGGCCGATCTATCTATGTTTGGAGCCGACAGCCAACAGATTGGAACTTGCATAACTTAACCTGTCTGTCTAATTAGTGGGCGCTTCACGCCATACTCACGCTTAGAGAGTATCTGTCATCTAACAATCTGTACGGATAATTAACATGCACATGTCTAAGGACTGTTTCAGTATATATTGGTTTGTGTTCTGAAGATGTGCTATGTACCTGTCTCGGCCTTTTTGTTACATTAAACTGATTTGTTAAAATGCACTCATATCTTTTTCATTCAAGTGTTTCCTATCATGTTTATTTACCTTTCTAGCAAACTGAACCCATATCCATAGCGCCTAGCCTCGTAGTCAGGTTCACTGACCATTATGCCATGGGTCTGATTTATTTCAAAGGTAAATGCTATGCAGTTAATTAAGTTAGACAATATTAAAATCTACTGACTTTTTAAAGAAGTGATTGAATACACTTGTTGAACTTTTTATGGTAAGTTATTGTATTGTTTAAAATTGAAAACAAAATAATTTTCAAAAATTGTGTTTGTATATATATATATACATACAAAAACACAATTTATATGTATATATACATACACAAAAACACAATTTATATATATATATATATAAAAACACAATATATATATGTATATATATTATGAACCAATGTACAATATGTGTGAAACTTTAATTGTTTCACCAGTCACTTTTCCTGTAATCTGCTTGTGTTCGCGGCCATAGTGTAGTATTAGAAAAGTTTTCTATTAGATAATCACTATTTAAGAATATAATTGAGTTATCGGTTTTAGCGCGGTTACCTTATAGCAAAGCCTCGTTATAACCGGGGATCAGTGTACTCGAACTAGCGAGTAGTTACACTTGACGCTACTAGAGCGCAGGGCTCCAAGAGAAGGGCTTCTCTCACCTCGGGGAAGCAGTAAGCACGAGTGATAGCGATGGACACCGTGTGCGACAGTCCCCAAGTGTGAGCTCGGCGAAGTGTAGCCTCATGTGTCTGCTCGTCAGTCAGGCGTGGCGGACCTGGGTAATCTACTCAGCACCCCAGGCGGCGCAGGAGGGCGGAAGTGCCAAGGAAAGGGGCATTGGGAGCCGTGTTCCGTCACATGGAAGCTGTTACGCACTTGGCTCGGTTCTGGGCTGTAATGGCATCCAACTACCTCTCTGATTGGACTAAGATTGCCATGAGCAATCATGGGTACGAGTGTTACAAGTTGGGAATATACGTAACTTGATTTTCTCACTAATTGACATTTGAAACACTTTTTTATATAATAATATAAAAACATATTTTGCTGCCAACATTGATCATATTTTATTTTATTATTTTTGTTATTTTATATTTGATGGATACAGCTCACATAATTTGACGTATGAATAGTTTTCTTTTTTTAGCAGTGTGATGTCTATTCATAAGAAGACAAGGGTGGGAATTATTCAGCCGCATCATTACGGCGTGCACTGTGCATAACGCGGACTTACCTCCAAGAATTGTTTTGTGAAGTGGATTAGGCGGAGTAAGTAGTAAACATGTCATTCATGCAGATAATTATTTGTTTACATCAAACAAATCAAACAAATCTTAACCAAACAGAAATGAGTATTTGATTAACTAATTAATTTTACTAAAGAAAATATACAAACATAAAAAGAGACACATTATGAGACACACATGAGTTTGATCAAAACAAAAGGTTTTTTCATCATTTTTGTCATAAGGAATGAAACGACGCTCTCTTGCAGGTGTTTTGACTTCAGTTCGTCTATCACACCATCCTAATTAATTGACGAAACCAACTTTAGTTTAGATTACAACCAGTTAAGCTTTCCGTACACCTAATCAGATCGGAACGGGACGATCGGAACTGAATGCGTCGAGGAATTATTTATTACGTACATTTTATTGGGGGCCCGCACACTTGCTCGGATCCGATTGAAAACGTTACGTACAATCGGAACGGAACGGAATGAATCGGTTTGCAATGAAGGGAATATTTTGACGGATTCCGAAGCTATTCCGAATCTATGCGCATGCGCATCCTCAGGTCTTGCATCATTCTCTACACTCACTTATGCTCACACTCATCTCTATACAACTGTTGGTTTTCGCTTCCCTCTCGCCGGCAATTTTTATTCTGTTAAACATATCTTTGGATGAAAAATTAATCAATTTGGTTCAACTGCACCCTGTTATTTATGACAGTGGTAACAGCCATTATTGTGACAGTGCTATGAAAGAAAATGCGTGAAGGGGAATCGCGAAAAATTTAAAGGAATTATTATTATTATTATTATTATTATTATTATTATTAGCACTGCATCTTACTACCCGTTCGGGTTATACTCACTTACGCTAATGTGTAATGGTAGGGTGATTGTGAGACGAAATGGAGGACCTACAGCTTAACGTGGAATCCGAACCACGGTGGAGGCCTGGCATTCCCCACATTCACAAGATGTCTTGTCAGAGGTGAAGGAAGGGTTTGGTAATCAGATAAATCTGTGCCGGGACCGAGGATTGAACCCCGGCCGCCAGCACAGAAGTCCGACACCTTACCCCTAGACCGCCAGGTCACCGACAATTTTAAAGGAAACTTATGAGTAATTGAACATTAAAAATAGTGAGGAGGCCGCATTTAAAAAAAAACCTATGCTGTAGCTATACTAAGCAAAAATAATTCCATCTTAGTATTACAAAAATAAAGGAGGAGGCCGCTGTAATTTAAAATAAAAAATACTAGTCCTGTAGTATTTAACAACAACTTGAAACCTTTTGTTTAAAAACATAGTGTTAATGTTGGTCTTGAAATACTATGCCAATATTTTTTAATAATTATTGACAAATGTGTGTCACATAACTGAGATCTCTTGTGTCCATGGTTCTAATTCATGCGATAAAACTACTGTTAATACTTTTATCTGCTGCCAAACACTTAAAATAATGTTTTCTCTGGAATTACAACACATTTTGGGAATCGACTCATGTAGAAGAAAGAGTAGAGATTTTGTACATCAACCTTACATGACAGAATTTTCCAAATTATGCCAAATTCCTAAATATTGCATTACAAAACATATTGTGTTAGCCACCTTTGTTTAAAAAGGTGCTCTAAATATCAATCCTCAAGAAAATCAATTTATAATTAATGTGCTAGACATTTGTGTTGTCAGGCCAGTAGAATTTGATGTCTAGGGTCGCGATCACAAAAGTTAGGGAAACATTGTTATAGAGGCTATTTGAGAGAAACGATCAGAGACCGACATATTTTCTTACAAAATTTGAATACAAACAAGCCTCTATTGAACCCTGAACAACTTATTGTAGACATACAAGTATAATAGAGGGTTCAGTATCCTGGAAGAAAATGGTTATTTTAAGATGTGCCTGGAGCTAAAAGAAGTTTATAACTAACTAATTCTTGACTAAGCTCAGGTTTGAGGGATGTGTTGACTTTGCAGTGGTTTAATCGGTTATAGCCGTTACTTTGTTAAAAGGAAGCAGAACAGTTCTTGCGAAATTTGGGCTGCTAATGTGTTCAAAGAGGGCAGAACATCGTATGGGTATTTTTTAAAATAAACCTTGCGTTTCCCTAGTGAACAAATTGGCCTGTTCAACATATTGAAGAAAGCTTCCCGAACCTTCAACCAAATTACTGACAAAATTATCTCTTATTTTATGGAATGAAAGTACAATGTCGCATAACATATCTCTTGAGGGTCTAGATAAAACTCCGAGATATCTCAGAAGCAATAATGTTCTCATAGGAGGTGACATCGTATTACTCTAAAAAGACTTCCAACAAAACCTACAGGTAATTATGATTCACTAAAGCTGACTAGGTCAACGCCTTCCTAAAATGATCCTACAAAGGCCCAAACGTTAGAAAACTTTCCCTGTCAATCATATGCATCCGCCTGTGAGAAGACAAAAAATAGACTTATTTATAGAAATACTGCTGAAACTTGACAAAGGAGTTTTCACACATCGTAGATCACCAAAGAAAGCTATCCTCGAATAAATCCTATATATGCACCGTGGTCAAAGATATCAAGGAATTTGTAAATTTAATTTCTACATATACGATATCGTATAGTTCTTCTGTAAAACAAGCTTATTAATAATAATAATATTTAGCACCGCGTCTTACTATCCGTTCGGGTTATACGCTTTAAGTACTAATTACGCTAAAGGATTAGGAATTAGGAAGGGTGAATTAGAGGAAGTGAACCCGCATTTTCGTGGAGGGGTAGTGGAAAGCCATTTAGGAAAAACCACCCCAGTTCACCCGACCGAGATTCGAACCTCGATCTCCCCGATCTCAGCAGTTGAGCTCAACATGACTAGCGCGTTAGCCAACTACGCCGCTGAGGCGGGTAACAAGCTTATTCATAGTCCCAGAAAAAAAAAGCTATTATATCTCCAAAAATGAATTGGCTGATAAAATTAAGAACCATAACTTAGACCAGTTCGGAGCACCCCCCC